>CM019074.1:58182753-58647201 GCA_009667805.1 Leptobrachium leishanense | reverse complement strand
ACTTGCGTGTACTAGCTTGAACGTACACTCTCTGGCACTTTCGTATTGTCTTGTTTCTAGACCAGCCATCCTTAGGACTGGTTTCTGTCCTCTTTGCCTACGTCCCTGCCTTATAGGTTCACTTCTAGCTACTGCGTAACCCAGCCAACTACAAGGACTGGTATCGCATTTAGGGTTCCACCCTCCTGTTTCGCCTTAGGGCTGACCATAGCTACCTACGGGTACGTGTGTACGCCTGACACTAATGAACAGTTTGGAAGAAACAGTATGACGTTTATTCTCACGCCGGAAGAGTGTCATTTCTGTGTGTGACGGTGCCAGGATGTCAGGTTGCTGTCACACAACGAGAGGGAAAGTGGGCGGGGTTTGTCGCTAGGCAACGGAGGAGCCATCTTGTTATGCTGCCTGCTTGTGGGTGGCAGGAGGGGGGGGGTTTAGCCAGTCCTTATTTCATGGACACATGCTGAGGTATGGACCTCTAATGAAATCATACTTTAATGAAGATTAAGTAGAGATAATGTATTTGTAGCCTGTAGGCTGGATTGCGACTATTAAATGAACTTAATCCTAACTACTTCCTAATTTCAGAAACTAAACCTCTTGTGTGTACAGCCTCCGTGATTGCCGTATTTATGCACACAGCCAGCCAATCAGCTACAATGAGTCGGTTGCTAAGAGACGGGAGCGTACACAAACATGGTTGCCAAGTAACAATCCTGGAAACCCTTTCAAAGCCTCAAGTTACACGTCACATTACCTCTTATTATATCACCTAATGAACAGTTTGGAAGAAACAGTATGACGTTTATACTCACGCCGGAAGAGTGTCATTTCTGTGTGTGACGGTGGCAGGATGTCAGGTTGCTGTCACACAACGAGAGGGAAAGTTGGCGGGGTTTGTCGCTAGGCAATGGAGGAGCCATCTTGTTCTGCTGCCTGCTTGTGGGTGGCCGGGGGGGGTTAGCCACTCCTTATTTCATGGACACATGCTGAGGTATGGACCTCTAATGAAATCATACTTTAATGAAGATTAAGTAGAGATAATGTATTTGTATCCTGTAGGCTGGATTGCGATTAGTAAATGAACTTAATCCTAACTACATCCTAATTTCAGAAACTAAACCTCTTGTGTGTACAGCCTCCATGATTGCCGTATTTATGCACACAGCCAGCCAATCAGCTACATTGAGTCGGTTGCTAAGAGACGGGAGCGTACACAAACATGGTTGCCAAGCAACAATCCCGGAAACCCTTTCAAAGACTCAAGTTACACGTCACATTACCTCTTATTATATCACCTAATGAACAGTTTGGAAGAAACAGTATGACGTTTATTCTCACGCCGGAAGAGTGTCATTTCTGTGTGTGACGGTGGCAGGATGTCAGGTTGCTGTCACACAACGAGAGGGAAAGTGGGCAGGGTTTGTCGCTAGGCAACGGAGGAGCCATCTTGTTCTGCTGCCTGCTTGTGGGTGGCCGGAGGGGGGAGCGGTTTGCCACTCCTTATTTCATGGACACATGCTGAGGTATGGACCTCTAATGAAATCATACGTTAATGAAGATTAAGTAGAGATAATGTATTTGTAACCTGTAGGCTGGATGGCGACTTTTAAATGAACTTAATCCTAACTACTTCCTAATTTCAGAAACTAAACCTCTTGTGTGTACAGCCTCCGTGATTGCCGTATTTATGCACACAGCCAGCCAATCAGCTACAATGAGTCGGTTGCTAAGAGACGGGAGCATACACAAACATGGTTGCCAAGTAACAATCCCGGAAACCCTTTCAAAGCCTCAAGTTACACGTCACATTACCTCTTATTATATCACCTAATGAACAGTTTGGATGAAACAGTATGACGTTTATTCTCACGCCGGAAGAGTGTCATTTCTGTGTGTGACGGTGGCAGGATGTCAGGTTGCTGTCACACAACGAGAGGGAAAGTTGGCGGGGTTTGTCGCTAGGCAACGGAGGAGCCATCTTGTTCTGCTGCCTGCTTGTGGGTGGCCGGGGGGGGGGGTTAGCCACTCCTTATTTCATGGACACATGCTGAGGTATGGACCTCTAATGAAATCATACTTTAATGAAGATTAAGTAGAGATAATGTATTTGTATCCTGTAGGCTGGTGCTGGATGCGACTATTAAATGAACTTAATCCTAACTACTTCCTAATTTCAGAAACTAAACCTCTTGTTTGTACAGCCTCCGTGATTGCCGTATTTATGCACACAGCCAGCCAATCAGCTACAATGAGTCGGTTGCTAAGAGACGGGAGCGTACACAAACATGGTTGCCAAGTAACAATCCCGGAAACCCTTTCAAAGACTCAAGTTACACGTCACATTACCTCTTATTATATCACCTAATGAACAGTTTGGAAGAAACAGTATGACGTTTATTCTCACGCTGGAAGAGTGTCATTTCTGTGTGTGATGGTGGCAGGATGTCAGGTTGCTGTCACACAACGGGAGGGAAAGTGGGCGGGGTTTATCGCTAGGCAACAAAGGAGCCATCTTGTTCTGCTGCAGGCTTGTGGGTGGCAGGGGGAGGTGGTTTAGCCAGTCCTTATTTCATGGACACATGCTGAGATATGGACCTCTAACGAAATCATACTTTAATGAAGATTAAGTAGAGATAATGTATTTGTATCCTGTAGGCTGGATTGCGACTAATAAATGAACTTAATCCTAACTACTTCCTAATTTCAGAAACTAAACCTCTTGTGTGTACAGCCTCCGTGATTGCTGTATTTATGCACACAGCCAGCCAATCAGCTACAATGAGTCGGTTGCAAGAGACTGGAGCGTACACAAACATGGTTGCCAAGTAACAATCCCGGAAACCCTTTCAAAGACTCAAGTTACACGTCACATTACCTCTTATTATATCACCTAATGAACAGTTTGGAAGAAACAGTATGACGTTTATTCTCACGCCGGAAGAGTGTAATTTCTGTGTGTGATGGTGGCAGGATGTCAGGTTGCTGTCACACAACGAGAGGGAAAGTGGGCGGGGTTTGTCGCTAGGCAACGGAGGAGCCATCTTGTTCTGCTGCCTGCTTGTGGGTGGCCGGGGGGGGGGGTTTAGCCACTCCTTATTTCATGGACACATGCTGAGGTATGGACCTCTAATGAAATCATACTTTAATGAAGATTAAGTAGAGATAATGTATTTGTATCCTGTAGGCTGGATTGCGACTATTAAATGAACTTAATCCTAACTACATCATAATTTCAGAAACTAAACCTCTTGTGTGTTACAGCCCTCCGTGATTGCCGTATTTATGCACACAGCCGCCAATCAGCTACAATGAGTCGGTTGCTAAGAGACGGGAGCGTACACAAACATGGTTGCCAAGTAACAATCCCGGAACCCTTTCAAAGCCTCAATTTACATGTCACATTACCTCTTATTATATCACCTAATGAACAGTTTGGAAGAAACAACGTTTGACGTTTTCTCACGCCGGAAGAGTGTCATTTCTGTGTGTGACCGTGGCAGGATGTCAGGTTGCTGTCACACAACGAGAGGGAAAGTGGGCGGGGTTTGTCGCTAGGCAACGGAGGAGCCATCTTGTTCTGCTGCCTGCTTGTGGGTGGCCGGGGGGGGGTTTAGCCACTCCTTATTTCATGGACACATGCTGAGGTATGGACCTCTAATGAAATCATACTTTAATGAAGATTAAGTAGAGATAATGTATTTGTATCCTGTAGGCTGGATTGCGACTATTAAATGAACTTAATCCTAACTACATCCTATTTTCAGAAACTAAACCTCTTGTGTGTACAGCCTCCATGATTGCCGAATTTATGCACACGGCCAGCCAATCAGCTACATTGAGTCGGTTGCTAAGAGACGGGAGCGCACACAAACATGGTTGCCAAGTAACAATCACGGAAACCCTTTCAAAGACTCAAGTTACACGTCACATTACCTCTAATTATATCACCTAATGAACAGTTTGGAAGAAACAGTATGACGTTTATTCTCACGCCGGAAGAGTGTCATTTCTGTGTGTGACGGTGGCAGGATGTCAGGTTGCTGTCACACAACGAGAGGGAAAGTGGGCGGGGTTTGTCGCTAGGCAACGGAGGAGCCATCGTGTTATGCTGCCTGCTGCTTGTGGGTGGCAGGAGGGGGGGGGTTTAGCCAGTCCTTATTTCATGGACACATGCTGAGGTATGGACCTCTAATGAAATCATACTTTAATGAAGATTAAGTAGAGATAATGTATTTGTAGCCTGTAGGCTGGATTGCGACTATTAAATGAACTTAATCCTAACTACTTCCTAATTTCAGAAACTAAACCTCTTGTGTGTACAGCCTCCGTGATTGCCGTATTTATGCACACAGCCAGCCAATCAGCTACAATGAGTCGGTTGCTAAGAGACGGGAGCGTACACAAACATGGTTGCCAAGTAACAATCCTGGAAACCCTTTCAAAGACTCAAGTTACACGTCACATTACCTCTTATTATATCACCTAATGAACAGTTTGGAAGAAACAGTATGACGTTTATACTCACGCCGGAAGAGTGTCATTTCTGTGTGTGACGGTGGCAGGATGTCAGGTTGCTGTCACACAACGAGAGGGAAAGTTGCGGGGTTTGTCGCTAGGCAATGGAGGAGCCATCTTGTTCTGCTGCCTGCTTGTGGGTGGCCGGGGGAGGGTTAGCCACTCCTTATTTCATGGACACATGCTGAGGTATGGACCTCTAATGAAATCATACTTTAATGAAGATTAAGTAGAGATAATGTATTTGTATCCTGTAGGCTGGATTGCGATTTGTAAATGAACTTAATCCTAACTACATCCTAATTTCAGAAACTAAACCTCTTGTGTGTACAGCCTCCATGATTGCCGTATTTATGCACACAGCCAGCCAATCAGCTACATTGAGTCGGTTGCTAAGACGGGAGCGTACACAAACATGGTTGCCAAGCAACAATCCGGAACCCTTTCAAAGACTCAAGTTACACGTCACATTACCTCTTATTATATCACCTAATGAACAGTGTGGAAGAAACAGTATGACGTTTATTCTCACGCCGGAAGAGTGTCATTTCTGTGTGTGACGGTGGCAGGATGTCAGGTTGCTGTCACACAACGAGAGGGAAAGTTGGCGGGGTTTGTCGCTAGGCAACGGAGGAGCCATCTTGTTCTGCTGCCTGCTTGTGGGTGGCCGGGGGGGGGGGTTAGCCACTCGTTATTTCATGGACACATGCTGAGGTATGGACCTCTAATGAAATCATACTTTAATGAAGATTAAGTAGAGATAATGTATTTGTATCCTGTAGGCTGGATTGCGACTATTAAATGAATTTAATCCTAACTACTTCCTAATTTCAGAAACTAAAGCTCTTGTGTGTACAGCCTCCGTGATTGCCGTATTTATGCACACAGCCAGCCAATCAGGTACAATGAGTCAGTTGCTAATTGAGACGGGATACACAAACAAACATGGTTGCCAAGTAACAATCCCGGAAACCCTTTCAAAGACTCAAGTTACACATCACATTACCTCTTATTATATCACCTAATGAACAGTTTGGAAGAAACAGTATGACGTTTATTCTCACTCCGGAAGAGGGTCATTTCTGTGTGTGACGGTGGCAGGATGTCAGGTTGCTGTCACACAACGAGAGGGAAAGTGGGCGGGGTTGTCGCTAGGCAACAGGAGAGCCATTTTGTTCTGCTGCCTTCTTGTGGGTGGCCGGGGGGGGGGGTTAGCCAGTCCTTATTTCACGGACACATGCTGAGGTATGGACCTCTAATGAATCATACTTTATGAAGATTAAGTAGAGATAATGTATTTGTATCCTGTAGGCTGGATTGCGACTATTAAATGAACTTAATCCTAACTACTTCCTAATTTCAGAAACTAAACCTCTTGTGTGTACAGCCTCCGTGATTGCCGTATTTATGCACACAGCAAGCCAATCAGCTACAATGAGTCGGTTGCTAAGTGACGGGAGCATACACAAACATGGTTGCCAAGTAACAATCCCGGAAACTCTTTCAAAGACTCAAGTTACACGTTACATTACCTCTTATTATATCACCTAATGAACAGTTTGGAAGAAACAGTATGACGTTTATTCTCACGCCGGAAGAGTGTCATTTCTGTGTGTGACGGTGGCAGGATGTCAGGTTGCTGTCACACAACGGGAGGGAAAGTGGGTGGGGTTTATCGCTAGGCAACAAAGGAGCCATCTTGTTCTGCTGCCTGCTTGTGGGTGGCAGGGGGGAGGGGGTTTAGCCAGTCCTTATTTCATGGACACATGCTGAGATATGGACCTCTAACGAAATATATACTTTAATGAAGATTAAGTAGAGATAATGTATTTGTATCCTGTAAGCTGGATTGCGACTATTAAATGAACTTAATCCTAACTACTTCCTAATTTCAGAAACTAAACCTCTTGTGTGTACAGCCTCCGTGATTGCCGTATTTATGCACACAGCCAGCCAATCAGCTACAATGAGCGGTTGCTAAGTGACGGGAGCGTACACAAACATGGTTGCCAGTAACAATCCGGAAACCCTTTCAAAGACTCAAGTTACACATCACATTACCTCTTATTATATCACCTAATGAACAGTTTGGAAGAAACAGTATGACGTTTATCTCACGCCGGAAGAGTGTCATTTCTGTGTGTGACGGTGGCAGGATGTCAGGTTGCTGTCACACAACGAGAGGGAAAGTGGGCGGGGTTGTCGCTAGGCAACGGAGGAGCCATCTTGTTCTGCTGGCCTTCTTTGTGGGTTCCGGTGGGGGGGGGGGGGGTTAGCCAGTCCTTATTTCATGGACACATGCTGAGGTATGGACCTCTAATGAAATCAATCTTTATTGAAGATTAAGTAGAGATAATGTATTTGTATCCTGTAGGCTGGATTGCGACTATTAAATGAACGAAATTCCTAACTACTTCCTAATTTCAGAAACTAAACCTCTTGTGTGAACAGCCTCCGTGATTGCCGTATTTATGCACACAGCCAGCCAATCAGCTCAATTGAGTCGGTTGCTAAGAGACGGGAGCGTACACAAACATGGTTGCCAAGTAACAATCCGGAAACCCTTTCAAAGACTCAAGTTACACGTCACATTACCTCTTATTATATCACCTAATGAACAGTTTGGAAGAAACAGTATGACGTTTATTCTCACACCGGAAGAGTGTCATTTCTGTGTGTGACGGTGGCAGGATGTCAGGTTGCCGTAACACAACGAGAGGGAAAGTGGGCGGGGTTTATTGCTAGGCAACAAAGGAGCCATCTTGTTCTGCTGCCTGCTTGTGGGTGGCAGGTGGGAGGGGGTTTAGCCAGTCCTTATTTCATGGACACATGCTGAGGTATGGACCTCTAATGAAATCATACTGTAATGAAGATTAAGTAGAGATAATGTATTTGTATCCTGTAGGCTGGATTGCGACTATTAATGAACTTAATCCTAACTACTTCCTAATTTCAGAAACTAAACCTCTTGTGTGTACAGCCTCCGTGATTGCCGTATTTATGCACACAGCCAGCCAATCAGCTACATTGAGTCGGTTGCTAAGAAGACGGAGCGTACACAAACATGGTTGCCAAGTAACAATCCCGGAACCCTTTCAAAGACTCAAGTTACACGTCACATTACTCTTATTATATCACCTAATGAACAGTTTGGAAAAACAGTATGACGTTTATTCTCACGCCGGAAGAGTGTCATTTCTGTGTGTGACGGTGGCAGGATGTCAGGTTGCTGTCACACAACGGGAGGAAAGTGGGCGGGGTTTATCGCTAGGCAACAAAGGAGCCATCTTGTTCTGCTGCCTGCTTGTGGGTGGCCGGGGAGGGGGTTTAGCCAGTCCTTATTTCATGGACACATGCTGAATATGGACCTCTAACAAATTATACTTTAATGAAGATTAAGTAGATACTAAGATAGATAATGTATTTGTATCCTGTAAACTGGATTGCGACTATTAAATGAACTTAATCCTAACTACTTCCTAATTTCAGAAACTAAACCTCTTGTGTGTACAGCCTCCGTGATTGCCGTATTTATGCACACAGCCAGCCAATCAGCTACAATGAGCCGGTTGCTAAGTGACGGGAGCATACACAAACATGGTTGCCAAGTAACAATCCCGGAAACCCTTTCAAAGACTCAAGTTACACGTCACATTACCTCTTATTATATCACCTAATGAACAGTTTGGAAGAAACAGTATGACGTTTATTCTCACGCCGGAAGAGGGTCATTTCTGTGTGTGACGGTGGCAGGATGTCAGGTTGCTGTCACACAACGATAGGGAAAGTGGGCGGGGTTTGTCGCTAGGCAACGGAGGAGCCATCTTGTTCTGCTGCCTTCTTGTGGGTGGCCGGGGGGGGGGGTTTAGCCAGTCCTTATTTCATGGACACATGCTGAGATATGGACCTCTAATGAAATCATACTTTAATGAAGATTAAGTAGAGATAATGTATTTTCTATCCTGTAGGCTGGATTGCGACTATTAAATGAACTTAATCCTAACTACTTCCTAATTTCAGAAACTAAACCTCTTGTGTGTACAGCCTCCGTGATTGCCGTATTTATGCACACAGCCAGCCAATCAGCTACAATGAGTCGGTTGCTAAGAGACGGGAGCGTACACAAACATGGTTGCCAAGTAACAAACCCGGAAACCCTTTCAAAGACTCAAGTTACACGTCACATTACCTCTTTTTATATCACCTAATGAACAGTTTGGAAGAAACAGTATGACGTTTATTCTCACGCCGGAAGAGTGTCATTTCTGTGTGTGACGGTGGCAGGATGTCAGGTTGCCGTCACACAACGAGAGGGAAAGTGGGCGGGGTTTATTGCTAGGCAACAAAGGAGCCATCTTGTTCTGCTGCCTGCTTGTGGGTGGCAGGGGGGAGGGGGTTTAGCCAGTCCTTATTTCATGGACACATGCTGAGGTATGGACCTCTAATGAAATCATACTTTAATGAAGATTAAGTAGAGATAATGTATTTGTATCCTGTAGGCTGGATTGCGACTATTAAATGAACTTAATCCTAACTACTTCCTAATTTCAGAAACTAAACCTCTTGTGTGTACAGCCTCCGTGATTGCCGTATTTATGCACACAGCCAGCCAATCAGCTACAATGAGTCGGTTGCTAAGAGACGGGAGCGTACACAAACATGGTTGCTGTAAGGATTCCGAGTCCCGACACCGAGCGTCTCCCTTGGACACCTAGCTTCACACTCGCCTTCTATGTATCAGCCGCCACTCGACAGATCGGAGAAGAATAAACACACGCAGAAACAGTATCTTGTGTGCAAATAATTCTATTGATTCATTCTTGAGATAGGTCTTTTAAAGGATTCAGGTGGGAGGATACAGGAAAAGAGAAGGGAGGGAATGGGGAGGACACAGGGTGGTACAATATCGGGTGAGACGCAGCTCACCAATCATAAACATACATTGCATAGATTAATTGCATTAAGCTATATCAAAAGATGGGGCTTAGTTTAATTAGTAGTGAAACTCATCACCGCACATAGCAAGTTATCAATTAACATTGGTCAGGTCGACATGAACTTGTCTTTAGGAACAAATCAATATTCGGCTCGGTCAACTGAAGTTATGTCAATAGAGAGATGAGCAGAAACGATCAAGGTACAGAAAAACATTTTTAGCTGCGACAGCAGAATAAAGCTCATCATTAAAAGCAGGAATAGAAATCATGAGCAAAAGGCCTGGTTACGGAGAAGTCCAGACTAAATTAATGGTCAATGCTAACAAGCACACAGAGAGTTGATCAGCAGTGCATCTCATTAGTAGCATTAACAGAATTAATACCTAACAACTCCCCCTTTTGTCGCAAGCGCGACAATACGTCATATAAAACGTATTAATTCTCCTTTACCATTCCGTTGCTGGGTACATCGGTCGAAGAGACAACCGATCAACTGATAGATCAGGTAGATGGAAAATATCATTACTAGGACCACTAGCAGACCAGCAAGAATGCTCTTACCCATGGATCCTAGCCAGGAACCAATACCTAAGGACCAATCCTATCCATCGAACAGACCATGTGCCTTCTCCCGGATATGGGACTGGACTTCCTCTAGGTTGTCTAACTCGTGGTTTATCGCCCCTGAATTATCAGGGATCCATGAACAGCAGGAGGAGCCTATTCTCTGACACACGCCCCCCTCTGCAGCTAGCAGGTAGTCAAGGGCCATCCTATTCTGCAACGTAACTAACCTTATCTGTTCCTGTTCTGAGGAAATCAACTGTATGGCCCCTCGAGTTGCATTGAATGCAGCATCTACTTCAGTGGCAATCAGGTTTAGCTTAACATACAAGCGAGCAACACCAAAAGCAGGCATCAAAGATAGGAAAAACATCTCAGTCGTAGAGGATTTAACTGTCAGTGCTCGTTTGCGTTTGAGTTTGGGGATGCGTATATGCGTCTTGGGCAATGTCTTAGAGACAGTGAAAGCGGGCATGATCTGTCCTATAAAACAGGGTTTCTTTAGGTGTACAGGTATGGTCTTGTATGCCCACTTATCACAGAGGTAATATACCCCTTCAGGTAAGGTAAGAACCAAACCTGGATTGGCCTTCTGGTGTTGTAAATACAACGAGGTAACGTTCGGGGCTAGGAGATACTTGGAAGCGGCCTTAGCCCAGCGAATGATGGTAACATTCACATTTTCCTCTGGTTCTATGTGTGGGGATATCACATAGCTTTCCAAGTATGTGGTGCGTATGTACTGTGTTAGAACCAGCTGTACAGCCTCTATAGGCGTACATCTCTGAACCAGAGTGGTTATCAGGTACCAACAAAAGATACCCAAGCAATTAGCCAATTGTTCTCTTTCCTTGTCTGTATGTGGACACACTGGATCATCACCCATACGCGGAAGCCATAAAGGGACATTGTAATCAAACACAAGCGTAGCGTTCACATCAGGTATGTTAGTACGATTATCATGGTTAACGAAAGCAAAAGCGCCAGACGTTATAGCATAAGCAAGATGTACTTTAGTGTGTTCCATTTCAACTCTAGCCTCAGGTGCACTACGGAAATCAGTAATCATGGTTTGGTTATTCTTTATCATGTCGGCTAACATCTGTGCAGTCCATGTTATCCCTATAAAGGGATAGCCATATTGTTGTGAATGTGGGGCATATCCACATATCCAACAGGACTCATTCCTCATGTAGGATTCACTGTGTACAGCTTGTAGGGTTTGTATGAATACATTGTCTACCTCATATGCGGAATGTCTGTGGTTTCTATGTGTTGTAGCAGCAGTAGTGTTGGCACATGAAGAAGGATTTAGAGCAATACAGGCACAATCAGTATAACACTCGATTAGCATATGTAATGCTACGATCAGTGGGAAGCCAATGGCGCAGATCTTGGTTATCATTCCAACGGAGATGAGTCCTCCGGCGAAGGCGAATGCCATGGTTGGATCTTTGGTGGCGCGGCCTTTACTCGTGATGCGTGTATCCAGGCGGGTGAATCACTCGTCAGTACAGCAGTACGGGTAACAGCCACTACCGTCGTCGGAAGACCATATGGTGGATCCAGAGACTTGTGCCGGTGGAGTTCCTTCACAAGAACTTGGTCTCCTGCGCGGAATGGATGTGTTGGCTCGCTAGACAGAAAAACAGAAGACAAAGACACATCACCATAAACACTATTCAGTTTTTCTATCAACCGGGCCACATAATGTTCCTGGATCTGTTCCAGATCACCGGATAACATTATCGGTGTCCCTCCTTTTGTCCACGGTGTTGGGAACGGACGTCCCATTAGGATCTCAAATGGTGACATCTTTGTCTGTGCCATCGGAGTCATTCTGATCTCTGCCAATATGGCAGGCAGGTAATCAGGCCAATTAGTGAATGTACCTTGTGTGGCCTTCCTTATCTTATCCTTGATCGTGCGGTTGGATCGCTCGATCAGGCCGGAGCTTTGCGGGTGGTACGGAATGTGGGACTTCCACTGTATTGACATAGATTAACCACTTGTTGAACAAGTTTTGAGGTAAATGCTGGTCCTTTATCAGAATCGATTGTCACCGGACAACCAAATCTGGGTATGATTTCCTTACATAAAATCTTAGCATCCTCTCTAGTAACAGCAAAGGCCTCAGGCCATTTGCTGAACCTATCTACTATAACAAGTAGATAGTTAACACCACCTCTAGCTGTTGGCATGTGTGTGAAGTCTAGCTGTAATTCCTGAAAAGGACCCTGAGCAGGGATTAGATGTTCATGTAATCCTACCCTTTTACCTTGCGTGTTATTGCGGGCGCAGGTCAAGCATCGACTGATTTGGGCCTGCACCATGGATGTCATGTCAGAAAACAAAAAACGCTTAGCCAATTCTGTACATGTGCGTTTAATCCCACGGTGGCCAATACCATGGAACTGTGCTATGAAGACGGGTGCAGCGGCTCTGGGTAGCCCAACCACCCCATCTTTGGACAATAGTCCTGTGGCATCTTCTGTCAGGCCCTGTGACTGCCAGAAGGATACATCTTCTGGAGCAGCAACTGCCTGTAGTTCTAGTAGCAATGTATCGCTTGGAAGTGTAGGAGGTGCAAGGAAGAAGTGTGTCTGTACAATGTTTGTTGTGTCATCAGTATCCGCTGCTTCTTTCGAGATAATGTCAGCAAACTGGTTTCCCTTCGCTTGGAAAGAACCATCAGTGGCATGTCCTTTACACTTCACTACAGCTAACCTAGCAGGTAACTGTTTGGCCTCAAGTAAGTCAGTTATGAGGTCTGCATGTGCTATCGTCTTACCGTCTGCTGTCAGGAAACCTCGTCTCGTCCACAATACACCAAAATCATGCACCACTCCAAATGCATACCTTGAATCTGTATATATTGTCACTTCCTCATCCTTGAACAACTCACATGCTCTTGTCAGTGCTATCAGTTCTGCTGCTTGTGCTGATCCTTGTGATATTCTTCCCGAATCATGTATCATGTCTGGTAATTCTACCACTGCATACCCTGTCATGTATGTATTGTCCGTGGGCCTACGGCATGACCCATCAACAAATATGTGACGTATGTGTTTACCCTCTAGTGGTGTAGACATAAGATCCATACGTGGAGAGGTCACTGCGTGTATGAAAGGTAAACAGTCATGTTCGTCATCTTCTGGTGTGTTACGTAACCTGAGTAGGCTGTTCAATGCATGTATGGGTCCTGAGGTTGGTGATGAGTACTTAACAGTCAGATTTTGTGTGGCTGTGAGAATTATCTCATATCCTGAGAGTCGTTGTGCAGTCACATGTTGTGTTGTCAAGTTGTGTAGTACTTTGAGTACGTGATGTGGTGTGTGTAACACAGTATCATGTGATAATGTAATGGCTTGTGCGGCTTCTACAGCCATCGCACATGCTGCTACAGCTCTTAAGCATGCTGGCATACCTTGTACTGGGAGAGGCAACACCCTTGAAATGAATGCTGTCGGCCTTAGAACACCTCCATGAACCTGGGCCAGTACCGCAGCCATGGCTGTACAATCTTCTCGACAATACAAGTGAAAGGGTACATGATAATTGGGCAAACCTAGAGCAGGAGCGGATGACAACAATACCTTTAACATTTCATATGCGGCGCACATGGACTCGTCCCAGATCAGCGTATCTGGTGCGTCCTGTCTTGTAGCTTTACGCAAAATATTGTCATAGTGGGAACAATCAGGAATCCAGTGTCTGCAGAAATTGACCATACCTAGAAAGCTCAACATGTCTGTTTTGCTGGTGGGCTGGGCCAGCTGTGAAAGAGCTTCTATACGAGAGGTGGAGACATGCCTCTCACCTGGGGAAAGTGTGAAACCCAGGTATGTGACCTTTGGCTGGCAATACTGCAATTTTGACAAGGAAACCTTATGTCCCTCTGCTGCCAGGTGCACGAGCAGGGCTGACGTATCCTGCTTGCATGCATCTGCGTCTGAGCTACAGAGCAACAAGTCATCCGCATACTGCAATAGGACTGAACCAGACGGCGGCGCCCACTCTTTGAGGGTCTCACGGAGAGCTCTACAATAAGCAGAAGCGCTATCAACGAAACCCTGCGGTCTTTCCCAGCAGAATTGCGCTTCTTCAAATGTGAAGGCTAACAAGGGCCACTCCCTGTCCACTGGTATAGAAAAGAAGGCATTGGACAGGTCTATGACTGTGAACATTGTAGCTGTAGCAGGTATGGATGTGAGTAGTGAGTGTATGTCAGGTACAATAGGCGCTATGGGAATGATGACCTTGTTTAGTGCTCTGAAGTCTTGGGTGAAGCGAAAACCCTCACCCTTTGGGACTGGATTCACTGGTGTGTTGTAGGGTGATACTATTGGTCTCAGGATACCAGCTTCTAGGAACCTATGAATAAATTCCCTAATGCCTTCTGTTTTAGCTGGTCCTAATGGATATTGTTTCTGGTATACAGGCCCTGTGCCAGGTTTGAGTGTAGCTCTGAAAGGTGTACAGTCAATCAGTCCTACATCGTATGAATGTTTTGCCCATATTGTTTTTGGTACATCAGTCAAGGCCTCAGGAATGGTGAGTGCAGGGAAATGTCGTGTCCCATATTTATGGGTTGTTGTGATTGTCTGGAAACATGAGTAGGGTGATGTAACATCAAGGTCTCCCTGTGGCCCACATGTGATCTGTATACCCAAGTCACCCAACACGTCACGTCCTAACAAGTTCACTGGACATGTGGGAAGGATGGAAAAACTACGTTTGGCGATCACAGTCCCATCGTCATCCCATATGCGTAACGGTGTGGTTCGTTTGGTTTCAGTCAAGACCCCATTAATTCCCATAGAAGGCTCAGCATCTTCCAGGTCACCGTTATACCACTCACCCTTTATGGTAGACGTGGTAGCCCCTAACAGTTGCCAAGTAACAATCCCGGAAACCCTTTCAAAGACTCAAGTTACACGTCACATTACCTCTAATTATATCACCTAATGAACAGTTTGGAAGAAACAGTATGACGTTTATTCTCATGCCGGAAGAGTGTCATTTCTGTGTGTGACGGTGGCAGGATGTCAGGTTGCTGTCACACAACGAGAGGGAAAGTGGGCGGGGTTTGTCGCTAGGCAACGGAGGAGCCATCTTGTTATGCTGCCTGCTTGTGGGTGGCCGGGGGGGGGGGTGTTTAGCCAGTCCTTATTTCATGGACACATGCTGAGGTATGGACCTCTAATGAAATCATACTTTAATGAAGATTAAGTAGAGATAATGTATTTGTATCCTGTAGGCTGGATTGCGACTATTAAATGAACTTAATCCTAACTACTTCCTAATTTCAGAAACTAAACCTCTTGTGTGTGTACAGTCTCCGTGATTGCCGTATTTATGCACACAGCCAGCCAATCAGCTACATTGAGTCGGTTGCTAAGAGACTGGAGCGTACACAAACATGGTTGCCAAGTAACAATCCCGGAAACCCTTTCAAAGACTCAAGTTACACGTCACATTACCTCTTATTATATGACCTAATGAACAGTTTGGAAGAAACAGTATGACGTTTATTCTCACGCCGGAAGAGTGTCATTTCTGTGTGTGACGGTGGCAGGATGTCAGGTTGCTGTCACACAACGAGAGGGAAAGTGGGCGGGGTTTGTTGCTAGGCAACGGAGGAGCCATCTTGTTCTGCTGCCTGCTTGTGGGTGGCCAGGGGGGGTTTAGCCAGTCCTTAGTTCATGGACACATGCTGAGGTATGGACCTCTAATGAAACATACTTTAATGAAGATTAAGTAGAGATAATGTATTTGTATCCTGTAGGCTGGATTGCGACTATTAAATGAACTTAATCCTAACTACTTCCTAATTTCAGAAACTAAACCTCTTGTGTGTACAGCCTCCGTGATTGCCGTATTTATGCACACAGCCAGCCAATCAGCTACATTGAGTCGGTTGCTAAGAGACGGGAGCGTACACAAACATGGTTGCCAAGTAACAATCCCGGAAACCCTTTCAAAGACTCAAGTTACACGTCACATTACCTCTTATTATATCACCTAATGAACAGTTTGGAAGAAACAGTATGACGTTTATTCTCACGCCGGAAGAGTGTCATTTCTGTGTGTGACGGTGGCAGGATGTCAGGTTGCCGTCACACAACAAGAGGGAAAGTGGGCGGGGTTTATTGCTAGGCAACAAAGGAGCCATCTTGTTCTGCTGCCTGTTTGTGGGTGGCAGGCAAACTGTACAACGTCCTATAGTGGTGCTACCCATGAATAAAGTCTGACTTCTGTGTTCATTAAATATGTCTGTCCCGTCTTGAAGCAAGTAAAACTTGTATTAAGCCTGATTTATTCTGCATTTTAACAGTGACCTTTATTTACTTTTTGCTTGTATTTCAAGTACTCACTGCTGTTTTTACATTTTTGCACAGTGTTTCTTCAGTCTTTGACAATTAAAACTAAACAAAACAGTGCATTAATGTAAAAACGACAGTGTGTACTTGAAATAAATGCAATAAATAAATAAAGATCACTGTTAAAATGGAGAATAAACCAGGCTAAATAAAAGTTTATTTTCCACAGGACAGGACAGACAGACACACACATATATATATATATATGTTTGTTCATCCATACATGGGAAACATGTCAGTCTGTGGAGGGCTTAATGTATATTTATTTATTTAATAAATGGCCTTGTTTGCAAGTGCTCCACACACTTATTCACTGTATGGTGTGATGTGTAGGTGCAGTGTGTGGCGTTCGTACTGTGCTATACATATCACATTGTGCTGTCCGTAACACTGCACTGCATACCACACACCCTACAGTGCATTATACTCAGTACAGTGCTATGTACAGCACAATGCGATATATTGTACAAGCCGGTATACACTTTACTGTATGTCGCACAGTACAGTGTATGCAAAAATATATATATATAACACAGTGTGCAGTGTACAACATTTTGTTCGCCCATGTACTGTGTTTACAGTGTGTTGTGTAAAAATATATATATATTCATTCGTAGATGGGAAACATGTCAGTCTGTGGAGGGCTTAATGTATATTTATTTATTTAATAAATGGCCATGTTTGCAAGTGCTACACACACTTATTCACTGTATGGTGTGACGTGTAGGTGCAGTGTGTGGCGTACTGTGCTATATATATCGCATTGTGCTGTCCATAACACTGCACTGCATACCACACACTGTACAGCACATTATACTCAGTACAGTGCTATGTACAGTGCTATGTACAGCGCAATGCGATATATAGTACAGAGCATTATACACTTTACTATATGTCACACAGTACAGTGTATGCAAAAATATATATATAGCACTGTGAGCTGTGTATAACATCTTGTTCGCTACGTAACGCACTGCACTGTACACAATGTACTGTGTTTACATTGTGTTGTGTAAAACACAGTGTGTCGCTGTGTTATATACAGCGCAATGTTATATATACATATATAGCACGGGGTGTTATACACTGTAGTACTATACATAACAGCTCAAAACATGGGAGATCCCTTAAAATAAGTAACAAGATTAAATAATAGTGATAAACAAGGTAATTTATTTAGGTTAAATAAGCCATATGGCAAGGCATTATTAATTTTTTTAAAAAAGCATTAAAGAATAGTGAATAACCTTAAAACAAGGATCACTAGAACGCGTTTACGCCTACCGGCTTCCTCAGTAAGTGTCCTTGAGAACAAGGGAGTCTCTGCTGTGGAAATCAATATTGATTAGGAATTTTTTTTTACAAATGCCTTGCCATATGGCTTATTTTACCTAAATAAATTACGTCGTTTATCCCTATTATTTAGACTAATTGCCTGTGTGAAGCAATTCCTGTCCGTCACTTATACGGTCCTGCGAAATATGAAATTTCTATATCTGAACTGATCTGACAATAGGCAGGTCCCTTTTTGTTATTTAAAGGCAGGTCACCATTTTTTATAGGCAGGTCGTTTTTGTTTTATGCAGGTCCCCATTTTTTTATAGGCAGGTCCCTATATTTTTTTTCTTAGGCAGACAAGCACTCACCCCCCATATCGCCACTCACCCAATGGGCCACCCTCTACTCTGCTGTTCCTCGGGGTTACCGATCGCGGTACCGAAATTTAACCCCGAGTCACACTCGGGAATAACGCCAGGGAGGTTAAAGGCAGGTCCCGTTTTTGTTTTTTAAAGGCAGGTCCCATTTTTGTTTTTTATAGGCAGGTCCTGTTTTTTATAGGCAGGTCCCTTTTTGTTTTTTAAAGGCAGGTCCTGTTTTTGTTTTATGCTGGTCCCCATTTTTTTTATAGGCAGGTCCCCATATTTTTTTTTACTTTTTTAGGCAGGCAGGCACTCACCCCCATATGCCACTCACCCCCCCATATCGCCACTCACCCAATGGGCCGCCCTCTACTCTGCTGCTCGACCGGGCTGGCTCTACTACTTCTCCACACAGTTGCCTCCTCTTCTGGAGGATGTGAGGAGGTCACGTTGATGGTTAGGGATGGGCTGGCGGTTCGATCCGAACATGAGCTCGATTCGAACATTGCCCGTTCGGCGAACATCGAACATTTCCACGTGTTCGCCGCGTATTCGCCTACAATATGCGGCAATGGACCACAATGCACTTTTCCACTGGCCTGAAGCTTGAAATTGGCTACAGCCTTGCACCTGACCACAGGTCAGATGCAAGACAGGTGCAAGACTATGCCAATCAGGGCTCAGAGTCCTGATTGGGCAAATTATGCCCAATCATGGGCTCACAGAGCTAAGTCCCGCAGCACAATATATATAAGGCTTCCCCGCAGCCCCAGCAAGTGTTTTTTTTGGAGGAGTGAATCAGAGAGGAGAGGAGATTGTTGCATAACAGGATGTATCACTGAATTATATCTGATTTCTGGAAATTTTAATCTGTCTTGGCACTGCCAGCAATAAGGGTGTATGACTGAGGCATAGCATACTTCTGGAAAATGTAATCTCTGTTTTGGCACTGCCAGCTATAAGGGTGTATGACTGAGGCATAGCATACTTCTGGAAATTTTAATCTCTGTCTTCGCACTGGCAGCTATCAGGGACAGGCTGTATCACTGAGTTTTATATCTGATTTCTGGAAATTGGAATCTGTGTGTTGTCACTATCAGGGATAGGCTGTATCAGTTATATCTGCTTTCTGGAAATTGGAATCTGTGTTGGCACTGCAAAGGCTATCAGGGACAGGCTGTATCACTCACTTATACCAGAGTTCTGTGAATTTGAATCTGTGTTGGCACTGCCAGCTATCAGGGAAAGCGTGTATCACTGAGTTATAGCATAGTTCTGAATATCTTTAATCTAGATAACACGGTTGAATCAGAGTTCTGCATATCTCCAATCTTTAAACCAGAGTTGAATCAGAGTTCTGTATATCTTTAATCTATGTATCACTCACCATGTCAGAAAGACCAAAAAGGACAGGCAGACGCTCCCAGACACAGATAAGAGGCAAGCAGCCTCTGTGTCGGAAGGCTGTGCCCCTGTTCGTCGTGGACGTGGTGCATCCTCTGCAGGGGCACGCTTGTCCTTTCTAACTGGTGTTGGCCGTCTTAAGCAGCAGCAACATACAGAGGATTTGCAGGATTGGCTAACCAGGCCATCCTCATCCTCCGACTCCTCTGCCAGCCAGGCTTGTAGTGGTTTACAATCCACCTCAGCTGCCAAAGCATCTAATGCAGCCTCCATGTCCACAGCTACTCCTGCCGTAGCCTGACCACCATACACGGAGGATTCAGCTGAATTGTTTGACTACAATGACAGTGACATGCTGCTTGAGGATGCGAGCAACTCCAGTGCTCTGATTCAAACTCTGAGGTTGAGGAAGGGGGGTATAATCAACCTAGAGGGAGGGGGTGCCAGTGACACACAAATAACTGGCACTCATGTTCCCCCAGCAGCTGCAGCATACTGCCAAGTTGGCTCCAGTGACGAGGAGATAGGGGGTGATGACAATGATGATGAGGTCACTGACTCCACCTGGGTGCCTGATCGAACAGAGGAGTCAAGTGAGGAGGAGGAGGCACAACAAAAACAAGGCAGAACGTCCTCTATGAGCAACCGTAGCCAGTCCAAGGCATCAGATGTCAGAGCTGCTCAGGTGCAGAGCGCTGTTGTCTTGCAGCACACATCCAGGATCTCTGCTGTCTGGGAGTTCTTCACGACATGTGCAGCAGACTGCAGCATTGCTATTTGTAAGCTATGTCGGAAGAGGATCAAGTGTGGTAAAGACATCAGACACTAGGGTACCACGTGCTTGAGGTGACATATGACCACCTGCCATGCATCCCGTTGGCACAACACTTTGCATAGGTCCTCCTCCTCATCTGTCTCTACCCCCACTATATGTTCTGCCATGTCATTGCCTACAACCTCCGCTGACAGGGATGATACTACAGTAATGGGTGTACCAGGTCCTTCCTCTGAATCTGCCAGCATCCCATCAGCTGCAGATTTATGCAGTCAGATTTCATTGCCCCAGCTGCTTCAGCGGAAGAAAAAATATTGTACCAACCATCCACATGCACAACGTCTAAATGCCAGCTTGGCAAAATTACTCGCATTACAGCTGCTGCCTTTCCAGCTGGTGGACTCTGCTTCCTTCTGTGAATTTGCCGAATGTGCTGTACCACAGTGGCAGGTTCCAAAACACCATTTCTTTTCACGGAAGGCCATTCCAGCACTATACCAGAATGTGGAAGACAATGTTATGGAGTCATTAGGAAAGGCAGTCAGCAGTAAGGTGCACATTACTTTAGACACGTGGTCCAGCAAGCATGGAGAGGGCCGTTACATTTCCTTCACGGCACACTGGGCAACTCTGCTTGCAGCTGGGAGGGATCCAAGATGGGGCTCTGTGCTGGAGCTTGCTCATCCAACACGCCTCCAGAAAGCTGCTTGTATGAGGTCTGTCTGCTCCACCACCTCTTCCTCCTCCTCCTTCTCTGTCTCTGGCGAAGTGGCAGTTAAACCGACGCGTGGTAGGGGCTACACAATGGCTCAAGCAAAAAGATGTCATACTGTGCTTGAGCTGGTTTGTTTAGGGGACAGGAGTCACACCGGGTCAGAAATTCTGTCAGCTCTGCAGGGGCAGGCGCGCAGAGATGGTTAACACCACACCAGCTTGAGCTGCGAATGGTCGCCTGTGATAATGGCAGCAACCTTCTCTCCACCCTACGCCTGGGTAAATTGACGCATGAACCATGCCTAGCACACGTCCTAAATCTGGTGGTGCAGCGTTTCCTAACCAGGTACCCAGGGCTGGCAGAGCTTCTCAGCCAGACCAGAAAAGTCTGCAGCCACTTCAGATGGTCATTCCCAGCAAGTGTTCACCTGGCAGAAATTCAAAGAGAATTCCACCTTCCCACAAACCGTCTGATCTGTGACATGCCCACCAGGTGGAACTCGACATTAGCAATGCTGCAGCATCTGCACAAGCAGCAGAGGGCCATCAATGAGTACCTGTGTGAGTATGGCTCAAGGACAGGTTCAGGTCAACTTGTTCCCTCCCTCCGCAGTGGCTGATGATCAAGGATGCATGCACTGTACTGTCACCACTTGAGGAGGCAACAAGGATGGTGAGCAGGGACAGTGCATGCATCAGTGACAAAATTCCTTTAGTTTTCCTGCTGGAGCGCACTCTGCGGGGAATTATAGATGTGGCACTAGAGGCAGAGCAGCGCGAGGAAGAGGAGGACTTCCCTAGCTCTCAAGGCCCCAGTCTTTACGCAGACAGCATTCCTGCGGGTCCTCAGATCAGACAGGAGGAGGATGAGGAGGAATATTTAAGTTGTGGGGACATTGAAGGTGGTGATTCCTCAAGGGAGGGTTTTGTGTCCCAGAAACCCAAGGACTAGTACGTGGCTGGGAGGAGGTAGTGCATGAGACGGTCATCCTCAGCAACCAGGAACACTCTGACGCTAATGCCACCTCCAACCTACGCTGCATGGGCTCCGTGATCCTGCAAAGCCTGCTAAAGGACCCAAGGATTCGTGCTATCAAGGAGAGGGATCATTACTGGTTGGCAACCCTTCTTGATCCACGATACAAGGGTAAGGTTGCAGAGCTCATCCTGCCCTCACAGAGGGAGCACAGGATGAACGTACCGGCTGGGTGGAGTAGAGGTAATGGCACTGCTCTGCATGGAGAGAGCCTGTGGAGTCATAGGTTCGATCCCAGCAAGCAACCTCTCCAGTAAGTGTCCTTGGCAAGACACCTAACGGTACATAATCACCACCCAGGGCATACTTGAAAACGAGAGAAATCTCCATGTATCCTTCCTGGTAAAATCCTTTTTTAAAAAAAAAAACAATTTGAGGACGCTCTAAAGCGACACTTCTGTAACACCTTTCCAGACACTGGTAGGTTAACAACTGATGACACAGGTGCTTCTGAGGCTGCTGTTTATCAGAGGAAGAGCGGTGAAGGGGGCCGCTTGACTGATGCCTTTTCCAATTTTTTTTAGTCCACGACGCCCAGGGACGTCAAATGTAGGCACCCATTGCCAGCCTCTTCACCATATGGTGCAGGACTATCTAGGGGCAAGGGCAGACCTGGATACCTTTACACACTAGCGTCGCTAGATGGGGTGGGGGGTGTGGCCCGCACCGGGTGACACCACCCCCTAGGGTGACACCCTAAAAAAAAAATATATATATATATATATAATTTTTTTTTTTTTTTACACAAAACTATTTTACCAGGAAGGATACATTGAGAATTCTGAAATTTTCAAGTATGTCCTGGGTAGGCAAGGCCTAGACTGCCACTTTAAAGGGGGCAGCAAAAAAAACACCACTAAAGAGGATATTCACAGAGCACCGAAATGACGCAGACATTTCAGTGTTCTGTTGTTCCCTGCACTTCGGGGAATCAAATTTCCCTGGTGAATTCAACGCAGGGTCCCTGAAGTGCAGGGAATCAGCCACCGAATGCCACCGCGAACCCATCCCCCACTGTTTTCAAAAAAACTACTGAACGAAAACATCTGGAATTAACCTATAAGATCCTATGAATGAGAATAAAAAGGTCTGTTACAGAACAAAAACGCTATTAAAATTGAATTTTTTTGGAAAAATGCCTAATAGATACTAAGAAAAAAAAATCAACAAATAAAGAGACTAGGGATATGCACCTTTTTTTTTTTTCGTTCCGGCTCGTTTCGTTCGTAGTTCGACAATTTTCATTTCGGATCGTTTCGACCGATTTCTGTTTCTGTTAGTTTCGGCTTGTTTTTCGTATCGACTTTTTTTTCGTGAAATCAGAAATTTTCGTGTTTTCGGATCGGCTCGTTTTTCGTATCGACTTTTTTTTCGTGATTTGGTCATTTTCGTGTATTCGGTGTGGGAAATGTTTTGCTCAATAGACTTCAATGTTAAAATATTCCTGTTTTAATTCAATATCTAATAAACCGTTTATTATTATATTCTGTAATAAAGAGTCTCTTTATTTCTAGATTTTTTTATGATATTTTAAGCATTTTTTGAAAATTACCGAAGTGGAACCGAAAATACGAATTGAACGAAAATGATTTCCGATTCCGAATTTTTTTGTTTCGGATCGGAAATCGTTTCGTTTGACTCTTCGGATCCGATCCGATTCGGAAAATCGGTCGAATCCGAATCACCGAATCGGGCCGATTCGTGAAAAAAACGAATCGGTCCGAAACGAAACGCACATCCCTAAAAGAGACTTTTTACTACAGATTAATGGAATAAACGTTTTATTAGATATTGGGTTAAAACGGGAATATTTTTAACATTGAAAACTATGCAGGGTTATTCAGAGAAGGGTGAAAACCTTGAGAATGACTGTAGAATTGAAAATTCTAGAGCAAAATAGTCAAACCAGAAAAATTCTCCCATTTATCTCACTTTCCAAATTGGCTATTTGGTCTAGATCAGGGATCGAGTCCTGCGGGAATGCGCGGGCACAGCGTTCCCGCACTTCTCCCGCAGGGGGAAACGCAGCGGGAACGCAGGTTCCCGCTGTGGGTTGAGAAAGAAGTGTATCCTGCGAGCGCCGTTGTGTTCCCTCACGCAGCCGCCATGCTGTGAGGGCTGTGACGATGCCTACAGCAGAATCTCGCGAGAGCATGTTACAGCTTCCCCCAGGCTGCGGTCTCGGGAGGGAACACATGGTGCAGTGTTGGGGCTGTGAGCGTGTACCACCATTCAAGTGACAACTGCTGTATATTCTGCCCCTTTCAACCTCTGAACCGGCAGATCCCTCCAATGCAGCCCAGATAGCAGGGAGGTGGGAGGGATTTTAGAGGCTGTGCTCAGATTGCGTGCCAGGGCTGTGGGATTATGGTCGCTGGTGGTGCACAATGGTCTCAAAGGCATTCTGCCTCAGCAAGTGGAGCACAAAATGGCATTCCCTATAAAAAGGTTAGTGCCTGGCCACTAGGACCCCACTTCTGTGTTCAATATGATTTCCTGTGTATCTGCTTTTTCTTCATCCTAGAACCTATCCTACCTAACCTGGTCTGTACCTGGGTATACAGCATTCTGAGGGTCTGTACATGGCTATATAGTGCTCTGAGGGTCTGTACATGGGTATATAGCACGCTGAGGGTCTGTGCCTAGGTATACAGCATTGAGGGATGAGGCTGAAGTTAGTTTCTTATTCAGCCAGTTACATATTTGTGGAAGTTGGTTTCTGATTCGGTTGAATTCTAAGTATGTAAAATTTCAATAAAAATCTGTTTTTAAACGGTTAATTGCCATAGTGCAATGATTTTAACATGGATTTATATAGAGGTGGATGCCCTCTATCAAACAATGTCAAATTTAGCCTGGCCCAACTGCAATTTGGGCAGAAAAATCAGTGCCAACTGTGCCATGGGTGCTGATGTTTACTGTTTTGAATAAGTAACTGATGTTTTCAAAGGGTTAATTGCCATTGGGCCACTGAATTCAACATGGGATTATATAGACGTGGATGCCCTCTATCAAACACAATAGTCTTCAGCCTGGCCCAAAGGCAAATTTTCCACGAAAACAGTGCCAACTGTACCATGGGTGCAGATTTTTAATGTTTTGAATGAGTAACTGATGTTTTTAATAGGCTTGCACCGATACCGATACTAGTGTAGCGCTCACTCCCGGAGGAGCCGCTGAATTTAACCTCGGGTTAGTCTCACCGCACTAGGGAATAAATATACACCAGCACTGTTGTGGATTTTATAGATTATATACTTTACTGATCCCAATAAAGCGGCATATATAATGTAACACGGTGAATGAACGTAAGGACTTCGTAATACGGGAAAAACACGCGGCGGCAAAAGGAAAGTTTAACCCCTTTGTTTCTGGAATGTAAATCCCGCGAAAGTAATGTCTCAAAAAGGTGTGTGTGTGTGTGATCTCAGGTACCCAGGTACTATATTCAACTGGCCAGTGAATGGAATGAGCAAATCTTCGACTAGTCACATTGGGGCTCTGTAGATTTAAACAATAATGCAGTGTGCTTCGTTAAACTTGGGACTGTGGCCTGGAAGGCCTCTCACCCATCCGGTAGACAATCTGTTCCGCTACCCGATCAAGGATGTCTCTCCGCTGGATTACACTGGAACTCTGTGCCACCGGATCCACTTCTCCTGCTTGTCTGATCTCCGCAACGAGAACTACAGCCTACCGCCTGCACTCCCAATGGATCATCACGGTCTCCTTACTCGAGGTCCAAAACGGAACTATGTCTCTGTGCAAAACCGCTCAGCGATATATAGATAGGTCTCCGCCAAGTCACTGTCTCTGATCAGCAGCACCCACGAGGCAGCGCCTGCTCTCCGCCTGGTCTCGATCCCTTGCTGTCTCACGTGCATCTTCTTCCTTTCGTTGCTCGGCTCACTCTGGCTCTCCTTCATACAAGGCTGCGGATGTCCTTCTCTCTCTCCCACCCACTTCCTGTCCCTCCCGCAAAGCACGATGGAATTTGTAGTTCCGTTTGTCCAGTATAGTTCATATTGCGCCTGTCTCCCACTGGTGGCCAAACCAAGTAAATGCATCAACATAATCTTAAACAGCGCTACACTCTCTCCCCCCCCTTGAATTCTTGGGTCTCTCCAAGGAAGTGTAACAGTTACATGACAGTTCAGCATTTACATTTAGCAATATATTCTGGTTCAGCAGCGAGCATATAATGGGTCAGATATACATCCTCAAGTTGACTCATACTCCTGACTACCTCAGCTAGCATAGCAGACAATCCAGGCAACCTTCGCACTGTGGTAACAGCCTCTTCAGTGCTATGTCCTGGTGAATTGTAGGTGAGTCTCTGAGGGGGTCGGATAGAACGTTTAGACTCTGGTTCAATCATCTCCTCTTCGGGTTGGAATGCCACATTTTCGGGCTCAATTCTTTCGTCCACAACTGGAGCAGACATCTCTTCTGAATATGAGCCTTCCAGCGAAGGCATAGAACTATATTTTAAAGACACATTTTCGGGAACTACAGGAATTTCCAAAGTCTCGGGAACTTCCAATTGGAATTCAGGAGCCTCAGGCCTCAGGTTACTTTCCCACCGTTCGGAAACTGGAATGACCTCTTCGGGCTCAGGCGAGCGCACCCAGTCCAGACAAAAACTTCCTTCCTCACTATCCCCTTCACTCTCTTCAACAACCCGTGTCTGCTGAGACCGAGTAACGGGAGTCAAGCGTGGAACAGGCGGGTTCGGCAAAGAAAGTTCTTCTCCAACTGGTATCCTTACAGCTTCACTCAAAGGCAACAGATGATTTCGGTGCCAGTTTTTTAGAGGCCCGGCCTTTCCATCCGGTCGGATTTGGTAAACTGGCAGACCCGGCAGTTGCTTGCAGACAATGTAGACTTGAGAACTCCATCTGTCCGCCAGCTTATGCCTTGCAGAAACACCCAAGTTCTTCAGCAAAACTCTATCACCGGGTTGTAGATCCTGTATCCGAACTCTCAAGTCATAGTTTCGCTTGTTCCTCTGTTCTCTGTTTCCTGAGGTCAAACGGGCCTGTTCAAACGCAGAAGCCAAATTTTTCTGAAGTCTATCAACATAATTTTTATGAGAGGCCACAGACGTCTGATCAAGAGATAACCTAAATGCCAAGTCAACAGGCAGTCGAGCTTCTCTTCCGTAAATGAGACGGTAAGGTGAGCATCCAGTAGCGTCACTCTCCGTGCTGTTATACGCGTGCACCAGCGTAGCTATGTGACGACTCCAATTCTGCTTCTCTCGGTTTGACAGTGTCCCCAACATATTTAGCAGCGTGCGATTAAATCTTTCAGGTTGGGCGTCACCTTGAGGGTGATATGGAGTGGTTCGGGTCTTCTGAATTCCTAACAGTTCCAGCAATTGCCCAACAAGCCGGCTCTCAAAGTCTCTGCCCTGATCCGAGTGGATCCTCCTTGGTAGGCCATAATGAACAAAAAACTTCTCCATCAAAACCTTTGCTACTGTAGGAGCACGTTGGTCTTTAGTAGAGAAAGCTTGGGCATAACGTGTGAAATGATCAGTCACTACTAAAATATTTCCCTGCCCACTAGCATCCGGCTCTAAGCACAGGAAATCAATGCACACCAAATCCATGGGTCCTTGACTTTGTAGGTGGCTCATTGGAGCAGTTCGAGTTGGTAGGGTCTTCTTCTGAATACACCTCAGACACGAATGGCAGTAACTCTCAACTTCAGATCTCATACAGGGCCAATAAAATCTGTCTCGCACTAACTTAAAAGTTCTCTCTGCACCCAAATGCCCATGGTCATCGTGTAATGATCTCAGCACACCCTCTCTGTGCTTGGTGGGAAGGAACAACTGTTGTGTCTCTTCAGCACTGTTCGAGAGGCCCCTTCGGTAGACCACCCCATCCAACATCTTCAGCCGTTCCCACTCTTTGCATACCAATCGGGCCCCTTCGGGGGAGTTTGTCAGTAGAATTTCCCTTTGGTTCGTGTTTATGGCTTTTACTGTTAACGCAATCAGAGGATCTCTAGCCTGATCGGCTCTCAGGTCCTGTTTTGAAAATGTAGGCAGACTTTCATCCCTCAGCTGTGTAGGATTACGATAAAACTCTGGGACGGCCGCAGCCATGACTCCTATAGCTTCTGCTTCAACTACTCCCTTGACCCGGTGCTCTGCTCCTTGACACAAGGCTTGTACCCCATCTGGAGTTAGCTGAGTCCATTCTGTAGTGTAGGGTCTTCTTGACAAAGCATCTGCATCTCGATTATTCACTCCAGGGCGATACTTAAAGCTGAACCGAAACCCTGACAGAGCGGCCAACCACCGATGTCCCGTTGCATCCAGTTTCGCCGTAGTAAGGACGTACGTAAGAGGATTGTTGTCAGTCTTGATCACAAATTCGGCTCCATACAGATAATCTTTCAGCTTGTCTACTACCGCCCACTTCAAGGCTAGGAACTCTAATTTTTGGGTAGGATAGTTTTTCTCCGAAGGCGTAAGGCTTCGACTCACATACGCTACAGGCCTCAACAATCCACCATATTCTTGGTATAGGACTCCCTCTAGACCTTCTCTGCTGGCATCCACATGCAATTCGTACGGCTTAAGAGGATCAGCATAAGCCAGGACAGGAGCTCGAGTTAGACTCCCTTTCAGTTTCATGAAAGCACTTTCGCATTGATTAGTACATTCTTCTTGGATGGATTCTCGAGCCTTCCTTGGCCCCGGAGCCGATGAACTTTGATCAGAGGCCTTGGGGCCTTCTCCTGCGTCTTCTATCTGTAGGAGCTTGTTCAGGGGTTGAGCTATCTTGGCAAATCCTCCTACGAATCTTCAGTAATATGAGCAGAACCCCAGGAAAGATCTAAGTTCAGTAACATTTCGGGGTCTAGGCCAGGAAGCTACGGCTTCCAACTTTCGGGGATCCATCGAAACGCCTTCTGCTGAAACAACATGTCCCAGGTACGTGACGGAAGGTAGACAAAATTGACACTTCTCCAAAGACAGTTTCAACCCTTCTTCGTGGAGCCGCTTCAAGACCTTTTCCAACCGCTGCTCATGTTCTTCCAGAGTCTTCCCGGACACAATAATATCATCGAGATACACTAACACTTCGATCAGGTTCATGTCCCCGACTGTCTTTTCCATTAACCGTTGAAACGTGGCGGGAGCCCCCGTAAGGCCTTGAGGCGTTCTGTTGAACTCAAAGAACCCCAGTGGGCAGATGAATGCAGTCTTCTCTTTGTCCTCAGGATGCATTGGTATCTGATGATACCCACTTTGCAGGTCTAGTACACTAAACCATTTTGCTCCAGACAAACACTGAAAGGCATCTTCTATCCGTGGAGTGGCATATTGATCTGGAATGGTTCTCTGATTTAGCGTGCGATAGTCTATACATAGACGGATAGAACCATTCTTCTTCTGAACCATCACTATTGGAGAGGCGTACGGACTCCTGGACTCTTGAATCACCTTAGTCCTCTGTAGTTCATTCAGCTGTTCTCGTAGATCATCCAAGTCCCCCAACGGAACTCGTCTTGACCTTTCTCGAAACGGCTTATCTTCCTGTAGTCGAATGCGATGCTCAGTACTCTTAGCTAAACCCACGTCGAACTCATCCTTCGAGAACAAGTCCCTCCATTTTAGGATCTGGGACTGAAGACGTTTCTTCCGTTCAGGTGAGATGGGAGCGTCCTTGGGATAGAACCTTTCAGCTGGAATCTCTTTATTCACCCCCCCTAAATCGGTAGGGGAGAGAGGCGTAGCGGACGCTACCTGCCCGATGGGCATTCGTGCTTTCAGGATCACTGGAGAATCAGACACATTACACACACTAACTGAGACTCTTCCTCGTGTCCGTTTCAAAGCTCTGTGGAGATTATTTCAGGGATTACTTCTACTCCGGCTTCACTCCCATGATTGAGATCAGTTTCCAGTACCACATAGGGACCCGGTTGTGATCCGTTCAACTTGACTGAAGCCCGGAAACTCGCCACTTCTCCTGATTGCAGAACCTTCTCTGTTCCTCCCAATCTCCACAGGCGCCCCACTTCGGCAGGTGCCTTCAGTTCTTCGACCATTCGCTGATAGACCGGACGTAACATCGGGTATACTCCCCTGGTAGAACCTTCTTCCATTACTATAGGAGTCAGAAGACGTCGCACCAGATCACGGAGCCAAACTCTAACTTCACCTGTATATATCCATCATAGGGAAGCCTATCAGTCCCGATACCCCAGATTTCAAGGTCCTTTAGCTTCTTCAGGGGTATGTGCTTCAAATGTTTCTCATAGAAATCTCGATAAATCAACGTCACTTGTGCACCTGAATCTAACAGAGCTTTAGTATAGACCCCTTCTACCTGGATTGGAATGATGGGCGAAGGACCTATCAGCTGATCCGGAAATTTGTTTGTAGCAGCTGGAGGTATAGACCCAGTTCATTGCACTCTAACCTTCTTTCTGACTCGTGAAGATTTTGGGTGTGCATTGCTTCCCCATGACATAGGACCGGACACTAAGGGAGTAACTCTTTCAGTCCTGGTAGACTCAGTAGTTGGCAAGACTCTGGGCCCTCTCGGCCTTTCGGTTCTGGCTTTAATTTTGGAGCGGTTTTCAACCATTGGGCACCTAGTTTGCTCCTTCACTTGGGCCCTCTGGCGTTTCCCGCCTGTGAGGCAGATAGCAGCCCTTCCAAGGCTTTTAGGAACTCTTCTACTCTATTTCCTTCAGGCCTTTGGCTTTTGCATTGTGCTCGGAAATGACCTATTTCCCCACAGTTGAAACATCTCTTCTTTGAAGACGGAGACGCACTTGTTCGTGGTGACTCGGTTGAAGGACCCTGGCCAGGTGCCATAGCAACTCCCGTTGTCCGCATATCAGTGAGGAACTTCTGCATATCGGTCTGTGTCTCTGCCACCTTCAAAAGTACTCGGCACAGGTCAGTGTGTGCTTGTTTCAGCTCAGCTTGAGCTTCTTGTACCTTCTTAACGGTCTTGTGTAACTCACTATATGCAGGAAGGGTTGGCTCTTCGGTAGTACTCTCTGTGGATATAGGAACTAACAGATGCTCTTGTCCGTCAACTTCAGATCCATAGGTGTCCAACGAATCATCTTCAGTTTGCAGATATTCGTTATGCCTTACTGGTTGTGCGTAAGCTCTTTCTCCTCTCCTTAAAGACTTATCTTCTAGCAGAGCCTCTTCTTCTCTAACAGCTCGGATCAGTTCCAGGTATTTCAATTCTCGGTTACCTTCTCTGGTTCTCAGCTGTAGCATCACAGGATCTAGAGGTTGAGCGCCCCTCAATATCTGCTGCATTTGGATTTTATCTATTGTGGCCGGTTCGGCCCCTTTCTTAAGAAGTATCTGGTGCAGAATCTTATCTAGGCGCCTCATATATTCAGTCATCTTCTCACCTTTTCGCTGGTAAGTATGTTCATACTGGTACATGAGCTCAGCAGCCTTTTCTGTTCGCCCAAAGACTTCCTGTAATACGTTTAGGTAATCTAAAGCAGTGCAGTCTTGCTTACTCAATTTCAGGTTACTGACAGCCTCTGACGCAGGTCCCTTTAAGCTCTCAGTAATTCTTTGCTTCTTCTGCGCTTCAGGGACGTCCCACTCATCCAGAGCCTGCATCGCCTGTTCTACCCATTCTTCAAAGGTTTCTTCTCCCGCCGGAGTTGGTACGTTTCCTGTAAAATTCCTCAACCGTCGATAACCAAAGTTAGTGTGTGGAGGGCTTGTTCTTTGACATTTAGCCAGCAAATCTCCAATAGCCACTATGAATTCAGGCCCAATCATGGCCAGCGGACTGGGTGCGGGAACACTAGCTGGATCGCCACGTGGCGCACTTGGCTGAATCAGTTGGACTTCCACCTCATCGGTCAGCTTCACGCTCACGCCCTGAAAACACACGGGAACTCCCTTTCTCCACTCAAAAAGAACATACGTGTGAGAAGTATCCAGGTTCGCATTAATGTCCAGGATTAACCCCCGATGATTTGGTGTCAGCGCGGCCACGGCCCGGCGTATCTGATCTTCGGCCCAAGTGTCTGCAGGTATATCTATGACTATGCTTAACTCTATCTGGCTATCTTGCTCCTCACACCATTTGGCAGCAGTGTCTGGATCCATAATTAACCCTTTAAATGCGGTTCTATTATAGAGACTAGAATCCCGAAATGAGCCCCCACGTGTAGCGCTCACTCCCGGAGGAGCCACTGAATTTAACCTCGGGTTAGTCTCACCGCACTAGGGAATAAATATACACCAGCACTGTTGTGGATTTTATAGATTATATACTTTACTGATCCCAATAAAGCGGCATATATAATGTAAACACGGTATATGAACGTCAGGACTTCGTAATACGGGAAAAACACGTGGCGGCAAAAGGAAAGTTTAACCCCTTCGTTTCTGGAATGTAAGTCCCGCGAAAGTAATGTCTCAAAAAGGTGTGTGTGTGTGATCTCAGGTACCCGGGTACTATATTCAACTGGCCAGTGAATGGAATGAGCAAATCTTCGACTAGTCACGTTGGGGCTCTGTAGATTTAAACAATAATGCAGCGTGCTTCGTTAAACTTGGGACTGTGGCCTGGAAGGCCTCTCACCCATCCGGTAGACAATCTGTTCCGCTACCCGATCAAGGATGTCTCTCCGCTGGATTACACTGGAACTCTGTGCCACCGGATCCGCTTCTCCTGCTTGTCTGATCTCCGCAACGAGAACTACGGCCTACCGCCTGCACTCCCAATGGATCATCGCGGTCTCCTTACTTGGGGTCCAAACCGGAACTATGTCTCTGTGCAAAACCTCTCAGCGATATATAGATAGGTCTCCGCCAAGTCACTGTCTCTGATCAGCAGCACCCGCAAGGCAGCGCCTGCTCTCCGGCCTGGTCTCGATCCCTTGCAGTCTCACGTGCATCTTCTACCTTTCGTAGCTCGGCTCACTCTGGCTCTCCTTCGACGAGGCTGCGGATGTCCTTCTCTCTCTCCCACCCACTTCCTGTCCCTCCCGCAAAGCACGATGGAATTTGTAGTTCCGTTTGTCCAGTATAGTTCATATTGCTCCTGTCTCCCTCTGGTGGCCAAACCAAGTAAATGCATCAACATAATCTTAAACAGCGCTACACTAGTATCGGTGTCAGTGCCGATACCGGGTACTGCAGGAGTACTTGGTACTCCTGCAGTGCCCCCGATATTTCCCCCGATACTGGAAGCCGGTTTGACGGCATCCGAGGGGCGGGGGCGGCTGTGTGAATGCTCTATTGGCATTCGGACAGGCCCTACAGCTGCTCTCCGTGATCATACTTACCTTCCTGAGTGACGCCGGTAAAGCTTCCGCACGTGCGCTCATTGGAAGGCCCCCAGCCGCTATCACGAGGGACTCCCACGTGATCGCAGCTGGGGGCCTTCCAACGAGCGCACGCGCGGAAACTTTACCGGCGTCGCTCAGGATGGTAAGTATGAACGGAGAGCTCCAGGTGCCTGTCCGAATGCCGATAGGGCGGCTGTCCGAATGCTCTATGTCTGGTCTGTGGTCTGTGTGTGTGTGTATGTGTAACGGGGTGTGGAAATTTTAAAAAAATCTACTTGTCCAATGGACTAAGTGGTAGCCACGGGTCACTCACCGTTCCATACGGTTTATGGTTATGATCCTCGATTGCCAGCACCGGGGAATGGCTGAGCGGTGTCTGAGGGGGTGGGGCCTAGCATGGTCAAGACGAGTCGGCGGATTTAAGACAGGGCACGAGGAGTGCCTCACATTCTCCAGCCACATATATGGTTTAAATCTGTGATCGCAAGGTACTGCTTATCTAATGCTCATGGTCAGTGTGCGCTCACCAGCAACAATACTCGTTACTGTATGTACGACAGACCACGAGGTGTATGTGTTGTCTCTTACCATCTGAAGGTACCGCTGACCTGCTCCCGATTATCAGCAAATGTTAAAGCAACTTATTTCCTGACTGCCCTGCAGTCCGCGCAATTCACCAACTGTCTGATTTATCTGTGTTTCTCTCTATGTGCTCTAAGTAGTCTATCGGTCTTGAAACCTTTAGTGCTTAGTAGCGACTCCGTCTATTGTTCAACCTTGTTGCCGCAAGTGTGATTCTGTGAATGACAATCGGTGTTTAAACGTCAAAAAGATTTCTCAGCCCTTAAGGATCTCAACTCCGCGACTATCTAGTGGGCGCTACTCCCCCCGTTACAATTTGCACCCCGCTCACACATGGGTATATTTGCCCCCAGCTCACATATGGGTATATTTTCCCCCAGCTCACACATGGGTATATTTGACCCAGCTCACACATGGGTATATTTGCCCCAGCTCACACATGGGTATATTTGACCCCAGAGCTCACACATGGGTATATTTGCCCCAGCTCACATATGGGTATATTTGCCCCAGCTCACATATGGGTACATTTGACCCCAGCTCACATATGGGTAATAGAGCTTGTGAAGCCCTCTAAGTGCAAGCCTTCAAAGTGAGCACTTAGAGATCTTCTGGAGATACTCTGGAGGTAGTCGGAGGTTAGACAGGAGGTAGAAAACCTACAAAAAGGTAAGATTTGCTGGTTTTAAATCCATTCTTTTATAATGGCAGGCTTGGTCCAGTGTAAGAGCTGTCATGCATTTGTTTTTAGATCCAATTTTTGGAGGTTTGGAGTGTGCCTGATATGTAGGCAGTTGTCTTTATTGCAGCAGGAAATTGCCTGTTTGAAGTCTGAGATTTGTAAATTATCTGTTAGACAAACTCAGGCTATGACTGTTACAATGTCACTGCCACAGAGGCTTCCCAGGAGCGGGAGATGGACTACTGTAGGATCTGGTAGACTTAGACTTGTGGATAGAAGGCATGTCCCACAGTCTGTGGCTCTTCTTAATTCTTTGGAGGCACTTTCAGAGTGTAGTGGTAAGACGGAAGTAGGCTCAGACACCATAGTTGAGGAACCACCATCCCCTATGCCTAAGGTATGCAGGACTGCAACCAAGGATAAAAAGGAAAAGGTGGGACTTGATAGAAAGCAATTGTTGCTGGGTGATTCTATCATAAGAGGTGTTGAGCTGGAGAGTAGTGGTTTGGTGAAATGTCTCCCTGGGGCTACTGCTCGTAGAGACAAGAGACGTATTCTCAATATTGTCAAACAAGCAAAGCAGCAAGGGGAAGTGGACGTTCTATTCCATCTAGGAACGAATGACTTGGTTAGCAATGAGGTTTCTGAGATTAAGGAAGATTTTTGTGTTCTTGGAGGTGAAATACATCAGATTGCGTCCACAGTGTCATTCTCTGAAGTTCTGCCTGTGCATAACATTCAGGATAGGCAGATGCGCAATAGCTAATTTAATTTGTGGCTTCGGGAATGGTGTCGGGAGCAAGGATTTGGCTTTGTGTCCCATGATAGCTCTAATTGGAGCAGAAAGGAACTATATAAAAAAGATGGTTTGCATCTTACTCATAGGGTAACATATGTTCTCAGTGAGAAGTTCAAAGGTTTCACAAAGGAATATTTAAACTAGGAGGGGGGCAAAAGGGTAAAAAACAATCTGCCCGATTGTCCCCCAAAACTAAATCGGAGGGTGTAAGCAACATGTGGGGTAAAAAATGACAAAGCTCAGAGTTGTGTCTATAAATGCTCGCAGTTTAGTCAATAAAATCAATGAACTGGAGGCAATGATGGCAGCTGAAAAAGTAGATTTAGTGGCGGTTACTGAGACATGGTTCAGTGAGAAAAATAACTGGGTCATAACAATACCGGGGTACTGTTTATATAGAAAAGACAGAGAAGGTAGGAAAGGAGGAGGAGTGGCCCTGTATGTGAAAAACAACATAAAAACAAACCAAATAAAAGTGAGCGAGGTGAACATAGTCAGTTTGGGTTACGCTAACATTTGGCAATCATACAGTAGCTCGTGTAGGTGTGATCTATAGACCCCCTGGACAAGTAGAAGAGCTAGATAATCTGCTGTTTGAGGAAATAGCCAAAATGGCAATGAAGGGGGAAGTTATTATCATGGGGGACTTTAATCTTCCTGATGTGAACTGGAAAACCAAAATAGCTGGGTGCACCAGGAGTACAAATATTCTAAACTCTCTACTGGGATTATCTCTAACACAAGTAGTTGAGGAGCCGACCCGTAAAGAAGCCATATTGGATTTAATACTCACAAATGGAGGTTTGGTATCAGATATTGTTGTAGGTGAAAATTTGGGATCTAGTGATCACCAGTCAGTGTGGTTTAATATAAGAACAGGGATGGAGCCTCACCACACAAAAACAAAAGTTTTAGACTTTAAAAAAACAGATTTTTCTAAAATGAGATTTTGTGTGAATGAGTCATTATCTGACTGGAGGAGTTTATAGGGAGTCCAGGAGAAATGGGATTATTTAAAGGAAGCATTATTGAAGGCCACAGGCAATTGCATTCGGCTTGTTAGCAAAAACAAAAAAGGGAAGAAACCACTGTGGTACTCTGCAGAAGTGGCCAAAATAGTGAAGAACAAAAAGACAGCATTCAATAATTATAAAAAAACTTAGGCAAACATATAAGATTAGGCAGAAAGAGGCAAAGCAATTTATAAGAATTTACAAAGCACACACAGAAGAGAAAATAGCTCAGTCAGTAAAAAAGGGGGACAAAACATTTTTTAGATACATAAACGAGAAAAGAAAAGTAAAACAAGGATTAGTTAGATTAAAAACAAAGGAAGGAAGGTATGTAGAAGAGGATAAAAGTCTCGCTGACTGCCTCAATGAATATTTTTGTTCAGTCTTTGCAGAAGAAAAGGAAGGAAAGGGACCTCAGTTAGGAGGAAACACTAACGAGACATTTACATATGAGTTTACAGAGGAGGAGGTTCTACAGCAGCTGTCTAAAGTAAAGACAAATAAGTCAATGGGGCCTGATGGGATACACCCTAAATTATTAAAAGAGCTTAGTGGTGTAATAGCAAAACCGTTAACAAGGATTGGTTAAATAAATCTGTTAACGGGAGTCGTCCCAGAAGACTGGAAATTAGCAAATGTTGTGCCCATTTACAAGAAGGGTAGTAGGGAGGAATCGGGGAACTATAGGCCAGTTAGTCTTACATCAGTAGTGGGGAAATTAATGGAAACCATGTTAAAGGAAAGGATTGTTGAACATCTAAAAACACATAGATTACAGGATCAGAAACAACATGGGTTTACCTCGGGGAGATCATGCCAAACTAATCTTATTGATTTTTTTTGATTGGGTAACAAAAATAATAGACATAGGTGGTGCAGTAGACATTGCTTATTTAGATTTCAGTAAGGCTTTTGATACTGTTCCGCATAGAAGGTTTATCAATAAATTGCAATCTTTGAGCTTGGATTACAATATTGTTGAATGGATTAGGCAGTGGCTGAGTGACAGGCAACAGAGGGTTGTGGTAAATTGAGTTTATTCGGCGCAAGGTCTTGTTACCAGTGGGGTACCTCAGGGGTCAGTACAGAAGGGCTACTAAAATGGTGTACGGCTTGAAGGAGAAAAGTTACCAGGAAAGGCTTAATGATCTTAACATGTATAGCTTGGAAAAAAGACGAGACAGAGGAGATATGATAGAAACATTTAAATACTGTACGTAAAGGGAATCCACAAGGTAGAGGAAGGGAGTATATTTAAAAGGAAACAAAGTAGCAAAACAAGAGGACATAGTCTTAGATTAGAGGGGCAAATGTTTAAAAGTAACATCAGGAAGCATTATTTTACTGAGTGGGTGGTGGATACATGGAACAGCCTTCCAGTTGAAGTGGTAGAGGCCAAAACAGTAATTGAATTTAAGCAGGCATGGGATAGGCATAAGGCTATCCTAAACAAAAGATTAATCCAGGTAAAGTATCCATGTAATTGGGCAGACTAGATGGGCCGAAAGGTTCTTATCTGCCGACATTTTTCTATGTTTCTATGGGTATATATTGCCCCCAGCAGCTCACCTGCCCCTATGCTGGTTCCGCTGGTGTTCTCTTCTCCACGAGGCGAGCGGCTGCTGGCATGCTGCAGCTTGGCTGCTCGCCGGGAACCACCTAACCAGCTGCGTTCTCGCGAGATCGTGTGCTGGCCAGGTGGTTCCCATCCCTGGCAAGCGGCCAAGCTGCATGCTGCCAGCAGCCACTTGCCTAGGGAGAACCACCCCCTGGGAACCGCCATCTTGGTGGAGACCAAGATAGTGGCAGACTCTGCCCCTATTGGTCTCCACCAAGATGGCGGCACCTGGCCAGCCCCCACCAATGACGACGTCGGCAGGGCGCCACCTCCGCTCGCTGGGCCAGAGTGAGAAGGAGGTGTTGCTGCGCTGCGCCGGGTCTCTTCCCGGCCGGCGGCAGGTCAAAATTCTGCCCCCTCAAACTGGCAGGAATCCAGACAGTAAGGTGGCCGCCTGTGCCACCTTACGTTAGCGCCGGCCCTGGATGTGGTACAATGGTATTGCGTAGGGTCTAAGTATTTATTCACTAAATTCTATAGTAAAAATACAAACCAATCCCCTCCACCGACACAGGTGTACACAATGACGCACCTCGGCATGCAGACGCTTCTACAGACATAGATGAAAGAATGGGTTGCTCTCAGGAGCTCGGTGACTACAAGCGTGGTACCGTGATAGGTTGTCACCTCTGTAATAAGTCCATTCGTGACATTTTGTGAGGACTACCCACCTGTCGCGCCGCTGTGCGGACCCAAGATGGCCGCCGGTGAGCTTCCAAACGGCGCCCAGGCTCCTTCCCCAGCCACATCCCGGAACGAAAGTGATCCGCGCGTGCGCGCGCATGGTGCGCCACGACGCTCCATACGTCTGACGTCATCCCGCCCACCAATCAGCTAGAACCTGAGATCCCTCTATAAGAAGCCGGCTGATTGGTGAGTTCATTGCTGGTTCGTCTAGTCTCTCATGTGTTACAATGTGTCTGACCTACTGAAGCCTGCTTTACTTTGCCGTGTACCGAACCTTGCTTATGTTTAACGATTCTGCTGACTGCCTTTATCCTATGACCTTCTGCCTGAATTACAGTTTATGCTGCCTGAATTAACCCTTTTTGAACCCGGCTACCATTATCGACTTTGCTGCTTGCCTATATCCTGAAACCAGCTCTGGACATCACTACGCACTTGATGCTACCTATCACCCATGCACTATTGTGGATAAGGTTGTATATTTATACCTAACCCTCCACATAGTAGATGAGCCGAGTTGGTATACCTTGCACATCGGTTCCCATCGCCGCCTAATCCTGACACATTTCCTGGCTACTAAATATTCCACGATCACCTGTTACTGGTATTATAACAAAGAGGAACCAACTGGTAACAACAGCAACTCAACCATGAAGTGGTAGGCCACGTAAAATGACAGAGCAGGGTCAGCGCTTGCTGAATTGCACAGTGCGCAGAAGTTGCCAACTGTCTGCAGAGTCAATAGCTACAGACCTCCAAACTTCGTGTGGCCTTCAGATTGGCAGAACAACAGTGCATAGAGAGCTTCATGCAATGGGTTTCCATGGATGAGCAGCTGCATCCAAGCCTTACATCACCAAGTGCAATGCAAAGCGTCGGATGCAGTGGTTTATAGCACACCGCCACTGGACTCTAGAGCAGTGGAGACGCGTTCACTGGAGTGACTAATCGTGCTTCTCCACAGGGATGTGGGAATTCTATCGCCCGACGCCCGGGACATGAAGATCCGGGCGCCGGGCGAGTATTTTTTTTTGAGATGCAGACTGCGGACTCAATTCCACGGACGCCCCCAATACCGGAAGCCAGCATTGAGCTAGCTTGCCGGCATCTGAGGGGCTGGGGCGGCTGTCCGAATGCTGTAACGGCATTCGGACAGGCCCCAGCAGCTTACTGCGTTTCGTACCGTCTAACGAGCGCCGCGGGCAAAGTCTTCCAGCGGCCACTCATTGGGAAGCCCCCAGGCGCGATCTCGCGAGATCTCGGAGTTCGCAAGATCGCGCTGGGAGCAATCTCGCGGGATTGTGGCTGGGGGCTTGGCAAAAGCGGCCATTGGGAGACTTTGCCTGCGGCACTCGTTAGAAGGTACGAAACGCGGTAAACTGCAGGGGCCTGTCCGAATGCCGATAAAGCGTTCGGACAGCACCTATGTCTGGTCTGAGGTCTGAAACATGCCTGTGTGTGTATATATACACACACACGGCTGCCCTCAGTGATAGATAGATATATATCTATCAGCCCTGTGTGTGTGTATATACATACACACATATTGCAGCTGTGTATGTATACACACACATTGTATGTATACACACAGGGCTGCAATGTGTATGTATGTAAATACACACACACAGGGCTGATATATATATATACACACATTGCAGCCCTCAGTGTGTGTATATACACACATTGCAGCCCTCAGTGTGTGTATATACATACATTGCAGCCCTCAGTGTGTATAATTATATACACTGAGGGCTGCAATGTGTGTATATGTAAATACACACACACGCAGGGTTGCAGTGTGTGTGTGTATACATACTGAGTTTTGAAGTGTGTGTGTGTGTATATATATATACACACACATTTCAGAACTCTGTTTATATACAAACACATTGCAGCTGTGTGTGTGTGTATATATACACACACACACACACCTGCAATGTTTGTATATATACAGAATTCTGAAATGTGTGTATATATACACACACACACTTCAAAACTCCGTATGTATACACACACTGCAACCCTCAGTGTGTATGTATGCATTTATATACATATATATGTATACACACACTGCAGCCCTGCGTGTGTATTTTTATTTATTTATTTATAAAAGGATTTTACCAGGAAGGATACATTGAGATTTCTTGTATTTACATAAATACACATTGCGGCCATGTGTGTGTATACATACATACAATGTGTATGTATACACACACGGTACATACATGTGTATATATGTAAATACACACACACAGGGCTGCAATGTGTATATATATATATATATATATATATATATATATATATATATATTATACATACACACACATATATACATAGATACACACAACAAAATAGTGTTTAAATAAAGGTCTTTATTCATCACATGTATCTGACGCTGCCTCCCTAGGCTGTTATGAATAAAGACCTTTATTTAAACACTATTTTGTTGAAATTATCAGGACAAGTAGATCGTCCATTGGACAAGTAATTTTTTTTTAAATTTCCACACCCGTGCTCCATCTGGCAATCTGATGGACGAGTCTGGGTTTGGCGGTTGCCATGAGAACGGTACTTGCCTGACTGCATTGTGCCAAGTGTAAAGTTTGGTGGAGGGGGGGATTATGGGGGGGGTTGTTTTTCAGGGGTTGGCCTTGGCTCCTTAGTTCCAGTGAAAGGAACTTTGAATGCTTCAGCATACCAAGACATTTTGGACAATTTCATGCTCCAACTTTGTGGGAACAGTTTGGGGATGGCCCCTCCCTGTTCCAACCTGACTGCGCACCAGTGCACAAAGCAAGGTCCATAAAGACATGGATGATTGAGTCTGGTGTGGATGAACTTGACTGGCCTGCACAGGCCGAGAGGGTAGGTGTTGGACGGTCGGGACCGGGCACTCCGCCGCGCCACGTCCATGGTCCAGTCGTAATAGTGGTAATCAGAGGTGTCCATGAGGTCCCCCACACAGGGAGCCACCCCGGGATAGATCCACCCCATGTGGGGGTTACAGTGAGCAGCCGATCTGGGGGTGTCTCAGTCAAAGCTCCCCAAAAGGGTGCGGCACTCCGCCAAGGTCACGTACTGGTTCCAATGGTACCATTTTTGTAGATGGGTCTCTAGGTCGTCATCCATCCTGGCCTTTAGGTCCTCCATGTTCACAACCTCTCCCATCCGGGTGAGCCAGTCGCGGTAAGTTGGAAGAGTCGAGGATCCCCATGTCCGAGCCACCAGTAATCTTGCAGTCATGATCATGGGGAGCGCCACAGAATTCTTGAGGGCCCCTACTGAACAGGGAACCTGCGTGAGTAGGAACGCGCCCGCCGTAAGCGGTAAGGACAGGTCGGTCACCTTTGCCACCGTGTCTCTCACTTGAGTCCAGAACGGGGCGATGAGCGCGCACTCCCACCAGACGTGAAGGTAGGTTCCAGTCGCCAAGTCACATCTCCAACAATTTGGGCTAAGACTAAGGCCTATCCGGAAAAGAAAGGCAGGTGTACAGTACCACATCGACAGGACCTTACATGAGTTGGTTTGTAGTCTAGTCTGCAGGCTGCCATGATGGGTCAATTCATATGTGGCCTGCCACTTCTCATCCGGTATGTGGGTGTCCAGCATCTGCTCCCAGGAGCCCTCGAAGTTAGGCGGGGATTGGTGTTGGGCGGATTGAAGAAGGCCATATAGAACCGAGATCCCGTGTCGGAGGGGTTGTTTAGCTATGCAGAGGGTTTCAAAGGATGTGAGTGGGCGAATCAGTCTGTGACGGGCTGGTAGTGAGAGTAGGTAGTGGGAGATCTGTCTGAAATTAAAGTGTTCTAAAGCGGAAGGGGGGGGCTCTGGTGCCCCCCACCCCCTGGTAGGCGTAGGGTTGATCCGTCCGTAAAGTGGAGTGCCCTTGGCGAGATGGACGTGTCTATCCTTCGCTCCAAGCCAGGGTAAACACCGGCCGTGAAGGCCGGGTTGGCCGTGAGGGGCAGCAGAGGCGAGGGGTACGACGTGAGCGAGCACCGGCGGGTTACAGAGCGCCACACGCGCAGCGTGGCTCCCACAAACGGGTGTTGGAGGGTGAGTGGGGACCTCCGGTCCGCTGCGATCCAGGGTAACACGGACGTGGGGTGTGGAGTAGCGTCACATTCCAGGTCTTGCCACAGGGCGCGTTTGCCGCCCGTGGTCCATGCCACTATTCTTTGAAGGTGTGAGGCTTAGTAATAGTGTCGAAAGTTGGGGTAGGCCAAACCCCCCGTCGATTTAGGGCGTGTAAGGACTTGCAAGCTGATTCGCGGTTTAGCCTTGCACCATACAAAGCGTAAGCACTCAGATCGGATCCTCTGGAAGAACGTCTGGGGTATGTGTATCGGCAGCATCTGGAATAAATAGAGCAACCTTGGGAGTACGTTCATCTTCAACAACCCTATTCTACCGAGCCAGGAGATCCTCAGGTGGGACCATTCCGTGAGATCACGGCTTAGATCTGTCCAGAGCGGCAGAAAGTTCTCGTGATAAAGGTCTTGAGGCGACTTAGTGAGCCAGATGCCTAAGTACCGCATCCTGGAGGGGCACCATATAAATGGGTGCATCCGGCGGAGGGCCCTTTCTGCTACTTCTGGGATATTAAGATTCAGTACCTCGGATTTATCCATATTGAGTTTCATGTTAGACAACGTGCCATAGATCCTGAACTCCTCTACTATTTCCGGTAAAGTAGCCAAGGGGTTAGTCACATAAAACTGTAGGTCGTCGGCGTACGCCGAGACCTTGTGTGTGCCAGTCTTACCCACCAGGCCGGTGATAGCCCCATTGCGTCGGACGGACTCCAGGAAGGGTTCTAGTGTGAGGGCGAACAGAAGTGGGGAGAGGGGACATCCCTGCCGTGTGCCGTTCCGTATTTGAAATGTGTCTGAGAGGATCCCGTTGACCCTCACACGGGCGTTTGGGGAGCTATAGAGTGCAGCCACCCAGGAGATAAATTCCGTTGGTAATTGCATGGCGCGGAGCGTGGCAAACAGAAAACGCCACGATACCCTGACAAATGCCTTTTCGGCATCGGTTGACAGGAGTAGCATCGGTATCTCCCCCTGATGCGCTCTATGTATGGCATTCAGGGTACGGGTAGTGCCATCCCTGGCTTCTCGCGCTGGGATGAATCCCACCCGGTCTTTCTGTACCAGGAATGGCAAGACCATGCTCAGCCGTCGCGCCAAGATCGTGGCGAAGATTTTAAGGTCGGAGTTCAGCAAGGAGATCGGCCTGTAGCTGGAGCACTCCTTAGGGTCTTTGCCGTCTTTAGGAATTACTATGATCGTGGCAGCCTGAGTATGGGGGTGAAGGGTGTGGTCCTCCAACAGGGAGTTAAGTGTGGCTGCGAACGAGGGGGCCAGGATGGCGCCGAAGCGCTTGTAATACAGAGAGGGGAGGCCATCTGGGCCCGGCGCTTTACCATTTTTCTGTGTTTTGACGGCTGCTGTGATCTCCTCCTGGGTAATAGGTTCTCGGAGCGGGGTGCGCTGCGCCTCTGTGAGGCGAGACGGTATCCGCGTCCTAAGGTATCGGTCCAGGTGAGTGGTCGGCATTTGATCGGGCCCCTCCGCCGAGTGATACAGTGCCGAGTAGTATTCTCGGAATGATTGAGCTATACGGGCTGGGTGCGGGGTATCCACGCCATCTTTCATGCGAATCGTTTGAACGTATGTCCGTGCACGTTGTTTCTTTAGAAGTCTCGCAAGGAGGCGTCCCGGCTTATCCTCATGTAAGGCAAACAAGCATTTAGTTTGTAATATGGCCCGTTGAAGTTTAGGGTTCAGCACATTCGTTAGTTGCGTGCGGGCCTGTAGGAGACGCGCGTAGGTGTCCGCGTCATGCGAGGCGTGATGCTCGAGTTCTATTCTCTGAATCTCGGATAACAGTTCCTCCGTTTCTGCTTGAAGCGCCTTCCCCTTGCGCAACGCCCACGAGATCAGTTGTCCGCGAATAACCGCCTTATGTGCCTCCCAGATGGTCGGTGGTGGCACTTCCGATGTCCGGTGGTCATCAAAAAATGTTTGGATAGCGTCGGTCACGTCGGCCCGCAGTAGTGGGTCCGCCAGTAGCGAGGTGTTAAGTTGCCACGTCCCTACCCTAGGATGGAGCAGGGGGGAGGAGACGGTCAGTACCACCGGCGCATGGTCCGACCACGTAGTGGCTTGTATCTCCGAGGTTCGCACCAGAGGAAGGTCGTACTGGGGAACAAAGAAGTAATCCAGTCTAGTGTAGGTGTTATGGACGGCGGAGTAGTAGGTGTAGTCTCTGGTGGATGGGTTCAGTGCCCTCCAAGTGTCTACCAGTCTGAGGGCCGTTAGGGAGCGTTGTATGTGTCTCCGTTGCCTAGAGGGTATCCGGTGGGTGGCAGAAGATGAGTCCTCTAGAGGGTTAAGGGGATGTTAAAATCTCCGCCCAGGACGAGTGTGCCAGCCGTGAAGTCTTCTAGTGTCCGTAAGGCTGTAGCCAAGCGCATGTGTTGATTCGTGTTGGGCAGGTAGAGGTTGGCGAACGTGTAGGTGGAACCCTCGATCCTGCCCTTGACGTAAAGGCATCGCCCATCTCCCGCTCGGTATACGTCCGTCATCTCAAAAGGGATGGTGGAAGCAAACAAGATAGCCGTTCCTTTGGATTTTGAGTCCGGGGTGTGATCGAAGTAACCCGTCGGGAAGCGTCGGTCTCGTAGGGTGGGGGGGGCTATGGAGCTAAAATGAGTTTCCTGTATAAAAGCCACTGAGGCTCGCATAGACGCCAGGTCTCTGAGGAGCCTACGTCTCTTCTCTGGTTTGTTGAGGCCTCTCACATTATAGCTCACTATCTTGAGATCTCTTGGAATGAGGACCGTGTCACGGCCCCCGAGTCCCGGTCCCGCCATCCAAGGTGGGTAGTTCCGAGGCGTGAGTGGGGGGGGAGGCGGCAGTGCCGGTACAAAAAGAGAGAACGAGTATTAGAGTGAGAGTAAGGAGAGGTAGAGGGAAGTATAAGCAAAATTAAATATAGAGAGAGTAAAAAGAGAGAGAGGGAGGAAAGAAAAGAGAAAAAAAAAAAGGGGGGGAGGAAAGGTGGTGAAGAGAGGTAAGGGAAAGGGATATGAAGTAGCCGATTAACCCAGGGGGGGTGGTAGCACGGCGGGTGGTAGGGTGGTCAGAACAAGGGGAGGGAGGTAGACTCTCGGGGTTGTAGGAGAGTGGCTTTATATCCACGCCGATGGGCGGGATAAGATGTGGGGGGCACTAGTGTCGGTCAAGAGAGGGTTGAGTCCCTCCGTCTCTACGATAGAGGGGGGACACAGTAGGGCTCTCTCGACTATTCAGTGACACTCACCCCGAGTAGGCGTGTGGGGTACCGCCCGAACCAAGCGGTAGGGCTTGTATATAAAATATGTAGGTGTCAAACAAATTTAAAATATAAAGGTAACGCAATATAACAATGTATCACAAAACAAAACTGAAACTCCAATCCTCTCCGACTGAAGATGTGGATATCAAATACAGTGGTAAGCGTAGCTTCGAGAACGTAGCGTAACCCATAAGCTTTTTTTTTTTTAAACCTCTGAACGGCATGCCAGCCTTATGCAGGTGCCATTCCGTTCTACTCTGTAGTGTGCGTTGGTGGGGGAAATAGGGACAAGCGTGCAAATGCTAATAGAGGTTAAGACACATTCGGGTTCCTTCGTCCGATCTCCCGCCGAGCCTCCCGCCCCCCCCCGCCCCAGCCCTGTCGCACGCCCGAGTCCCCACACAATCAGGCTCATTGAGCGTCCTTGGGTGTTGGCATCCCAGTTGCCCGGTCGTCCCTCCCAACCTCCTCCTCTCCCCATAGTAAAGCGAGGCAGTAGTTCCGCTCAGGGTGCGCGATAAGCGCGCAATGGCGGGAGTAGGGTGGGGGTGAGGAGGAGTGGGTAAAAAAAAAATATATAAAAAAAAAAAAGGGGGGGAGCGGCGAGCGCGGCCAGGGCTTAAGTCTCGTTGCTCATGACGGGTGTTCTGAGTGTTTGGGGTGGCGTCTGTGGAAGGGGTAATCGCCTTGGGGGTGCATGTGCCCACGTTAACGTCTACAGTGTACATTTCCCCAGGGTGTCTTGTCCCAAAAGTTGGTCCGTGGGTGCAGCATAGCGTCCGTCCCCCACTTACCGGTGGAGGTCAACGGATGAGGCGCTTGAGGGTCATTGTCACCCATGGCATCCCCGGGTCCCGCTCGTCCGTGGCTGCCCACGCGCGACACCGTGCAGCCCCTCTTCAAAAGATAGGGGGCCGGTGCTCAGTCTGCAGGTCCGTCGGGGCTTTACAGGGTGTGTCAGCAGACAGGCTGTTTGTCACGGGTGCTGTCACAGGGAGGCACTTCCAAGTGACCCACCCCAGTGTGCCAAAGCGGGAGTATAGGGGCAGCGTGAGGACCTGCTGGGACCCCCGGCGGTCAGGGCGTCCTCGGGGTCTCTCCCTTGGCGACTCTGGTCCGGCATCCTGCGGTCGGATGTGCAATGCATATCCCGGTGGCCCAGTTGCGCAAGTAGCAGGTCACGTGGGAGAGAACAGAGTGGCAGAAGTACTCACGACGGGCAAAAAGAGGGCCTCGTACAGCCCATGTGTCTTATCTTGGTGCGATTCTGTGGGGGGGTACCGGTAGCCGATGTGTCGCCTGACAACTAGCATCCCACATGTGTGGTGTATCGTCCGCGAGCCCCTTGTCATCTTGAAGTTTACAGAGCGGCGGCTGGTGGATCACGATCCACCGCGGCTCGGGCCTCCCCCGCCCCGCGTCGGCGTGGGGGACGCTGGGTCCGGGCCGGCCCCCCGGGCGCCATGTCTCTCCCCGCTCCCAGTCCAGGACCTCCATCGGTGGTAACTGGAGCACGGCCACAAATTCCGGGACATCTCGGGGGCAGTGTATGGAGTGTGTTGCGCCATCAATGCGGACTGTGAGAGCCAGCGGAAATCCCCAGCGGGAAGGTATGTTTCGTTGGGCGAGCGCCTGGGTGATCGGCCCGGAGGTGGCGGCGGGCCGCTAGCGTGAAGGGCGTGAGGTCATGGTAGATTTCTAGCGACTGACCTTCAAAGTCCCACGTTCTGGCGTTGCGTGTGTGCTTCATTAGTTGTTCTTTAAGTCGGTAGGATGCGAAGTTGCAGACGACGTCACGTGGCGGTTCTCCATCTTGTGGTCTGGGTCGTAGCGCTCGGTGTGCTCGGTGCATCTCAATGGGGGAGGTGGGTGCGCATCCGAGAACCTTATTAAAGCAGCGGCTGAGCTTCTCCTCCAGCTGTTTGGGTGGGTCCTGCTCCTTGAGGCCGCGGATGCGCAGGTTGTTCCAGCGGCCCCGATTTTCCACGTCGTCCACCAGTCGGCGGAGGTCGGAGTAGGCCTCAGGGTGGGCAGGGGTCACCAAGGGTTGCTCAGCCACCGCCTGTTCCAGGCGAGTCACGCGGCCCCCGAGGTCTGAGACCTCTCCACGTACCTCCTCCACATTGCGGCTCACTGAGGCATGAAGGTCTGTGAGCATGTCAGCGAAGTCCGTCTTCGTCGGCATCCCCGCCAAGATCGACTCCAGCCGGAGTTCGAGCCTGGCTATGGCCGCAGTGGGGTCAGGCCCGGTGGACGGAGGTGCCGCGTCCGCCATTTTAGGCGCCGGGGAACACGAGGCCGGCTGGGCCGCGGGAAGCAGGTAGTCGTCCAGTGGACGTGCAGCGGCTCTAGGAGGTCTCGCTGGGGTCCTGGGGTCACTTGCCGCGTACCATGCTATGTCTGGTGCAGAGTTAAAGGCTTTTAGTCGGAGAGGAGGACGGAGCAGAGTTAGTGTGCGGCCATCTTGTTCGGCAGTCCGGACACGCCCCCCCGATCTTGTTTTTATGCCTTATTTTATTTAACCTCCCTGGCGGTATTCCCGAGTGTGACTCGGGGTTAAATTTCGCTACCGTGAACGGTAACCCCGAGCCACACTCGGGCTGGATGTTTACTCACCTCCTCCTAGCTCCCTCGCTGTCCCCCGCAGTGTGATCGCGGCGAGCTGCTTCCTGGAAGGCTCCTTGCGAGACACATGGTGCAGGGTGGGCGGGAACCATCAGCAAACTTATAAACAATTCATAAAATACTGTAACCCAAAGTGCCATTTTATGAACGGCCACTGGGTGGCACTACAGGATAAGAAATGGACCATACATCCTCTTACTCTTGTTTTCAGACCGATTTCAGTGTTTTTTTTGTTTTTTATTTTATTGAAAATCATTTATTTGCATTATTTTGGATAATTATTTTTGGGATAATAAATTATTATTTCGTGTTTCAAACTCTATCGGACTCAGTGTATTTACTATTTATTTATTTATTTATAAAGGATTTTACCAGTAAGAACTCTTGATTGCACGGATTTCAGTGCGTGATTCCTAATTATTACAGGCTAACTATGTACAAAAAGCCGTTTCCTTTAAAAAAAAAATTGAGACACTTATAGACACAATTTTTTTTTAAAATTAGACCTGCAGGGAGGTTAAGTGTCATACCTGCTGGTGCTCCTGCAGTGCAGCCTTCCCAACAGAGAGGGCGCCAGTCTCTGAATCAGGCCACTTTGCATGCCGCACCTGGTCAGGGATCTAGGCCTTTAAATATCAGTCACTGACTGTGCTCTGGGCCCTGACGTGGTTATTTCTAGCCCTCAGCGCGTGTCTATAGCTTATGCATATTGGTTTTCTGGTTTGACTTCTGGCTTGTATATTGACTGTGTTTTCTGTGATTATCCCTTGGCATTTGTTTATCTCGTGTACCGACCTCTGGCTTGTTATTACTACGATAACTCTCCTGTCCCTGATCTGTACTTCTATGTATTTTAGATTAGTACCTGGCCATTCTAAGGACCAGCTTCTCAGTTTAGGGGTTTTTCTTGCCTTTCTGGGATTTGTCTGCGTGCTGGGTGACTCTATATCCTTACATTACGTCAGGGCCATGGACACTGCAGACATTGCCCAGCAGTTTGCTGCTTGCTGTTCCCATATAAGGGAGACTGATGACAAGATGTATCATTTAGCAATTTTGCTGGAATCATTCTTGGAGAATACAGATTGCGGGCAGTCTTCCTCACCTGCTCCTATAACCCATTCTGACACTTCTATGGTTAAATCCACTGTTCCAGTGCAAATGTTGCCCTCTGTTACTTTCAGTGGTGAGGCTGCTGCATGCAGAGGATTTCTGAATCAAATTAATGTATGTTTTGAATTAAATCCTCATATGTGTATAACTGACAGAGCTAAAGTATGTGTAGCGCTGGTTTTAAATTCCCTGTCTTTGTAGTACTTGTTTTTGGCCACCGGAGGGAGACAAGCGCGATGTAAGACACTGAACATTGGGACTACATTTTCCAGCATGCTTTGCGGGCGGGGACAGGAAGTGGGTGGGGGAGAGACGCTGACATCCTGAGCCTCGTGGAAAGGGCTGGCAGAGCGCGCCGAGGAGTGAGAGGAGCAAGATGCAGTGTAGCTGAACGTGATAGCGACCAGGCTGGAGCGCAGGTGCGGCCTGACAGAACTGGAGACCGGGTTTTTCCGCCTTATTATACGAAGACCTAGTGATCCACCAGAGTAACCCACGCTGATACAGAGTGAGCTGGAAGACCCCGAGTTAGGAGAACCGCAGATCGATCTAACAGGGAGTGCAGAATATTGTACCCGGGTACCAATACACACATACACCTACATTCCTTGGGACATAACCTGTACGGGACTCACTCTCCAACCACAAAAGGGGTTATATATATATTTTTCCTTTTCCGCTGTGCGTTTCTCGCATTACGAAGCATTGTATTTCTTTTCCGCTGCGCGTTTCTCGCATTACGAAGCATTGTATTTCTTTTCCGCTGTGCGTTCCTGCATTACGAAGTACTGTGAATATATATACATATACCGTGTTATATGCCAGTTTATTCAGTAAACTATATAATTTATAAAATCCACGACGGTGCTGGAGTATATTTATTCCCTAGTGCGGGGAGACTGACCCGAGGTTCAAATTCAGCGGCTCCTCCGGGAGTGAGCGCTACACGTGGGGGCTCGTTTCCGGGATCCAGTCTCTGGAAAAACCTCATTTAAAGGGTTAAATATGGATCCAGACACTGCTGCCAAGTGGTGTGAGGAGCACAGTAGTCAGTTAGAATTGTGTATAGTCATGGATATTCCTGCAGACACTTGGGCCAAAGATCAGATTCGCCAGGCCGTGGCCGCGCTGACACCAGATCATCGGGGGTTAATCCTGGACATTAAAGAGAACCCAGATACCTCTCACACGTATGTTCTTTTTGAGTGGAGAAAGGGTGTTCCAGTGTGTTTTCAGGGCGCGAGCGTGAAGCTGACCGATGAGGTGGAAGTCCAACTGATTCAGCCAAGTGTGCCACGTGGCGAATCCGCGAGTGTTCCCGCTCCCAGTCCGTTGGCCATGATCGGGCCTGAATTTATAGTGGCTATTGGAGATTTGCTGGCTAAATGTCAGAGAACAAGCCCTCCGCACACTAACTTTGGTTATCGACGGTTGAAAAATTTTACAGGAAACGTACCAACTCCGGCGGGAGAAGAAACCTTCGAAGAATGGGTGGAACAGGCGATGCAGGCTCTGGATGAGTGGGACGTCCCTGAAGCACAGAAAAAGCAAAGGATCACTGAGAGCTTAAAGGGACCTGCGTCAGAGGCTGTAAGAAACCTAAAATTGAGTAAGAAAGACTGCACTGCTTTAGATTATTTAAATGTTCTGGAGGAAGATTTTGGGCGAACGGAAAAGGCTGCAGAGCTCGTATATCAGTATGAACACACCTACCAGCGGAAAGGTGAGAGAATGACCGAATATATGAGGCGCCTAGATAAGATTCTGCACCAGATACTCCTCAAGAAAGGGGCCGAACCGGCTGAAGTAGATAAGATCCGAATAAAACAGATCCTGAGGGGCGCTCAACCTCTAGATCCAGTGATGCTGCAGCTGAGAAGCAGGGAGGGTAACCAAGAACTGAAGTACCTGGAACTGATCTGAGCTGTCAGAGAGGAGGAGTCTTTACTGGAAGAAAAATCCTTCAGGAGAGGAGAAAGAGCTTACGCGCAACCTGTGAGGCATAACGAATGTTTGCAGCCTGAAAGTGACTCGTTGGACACCTATGGATCCGACGTGGACGAACAAGAGCATCCGATCGCTTTTAAATCCACAGAGAAGGCTGTCAAAGAATTAAACCTCTCTGCACATGGTGAGTTGCACAGAACTGTTAAGAAGGTACAAGAAGTTCAAGCTGAATTGCAACAGGCGCACGCGGAACTGTGCCGAGTATTGTTGAAGGTGACAGAGACACAGACAGAGATGCAGAAGTTCCTTACAGACATGCAGACAACCGGAGTTGCTGTGGCATCTAGCCAGGGTCCTTCAACCGAATCACAGCAGGCGACTGCGTCTCCGCTTTCAAAGAAGAGATGTTTCAGTTGTGGAGAAATAGGCCACTTCCGCGCACAATGCAAAAGCCAAAAGCATGAAGGAAATAGAGTTGAGGAGTTCTTGAAAGCTTTGGAAGGACTGTTATCTACCTCACCGGCGGGAAACACCAGAGGGCACAAGTGAAGGAGCAACCTAGGTGCCCGAAGGTTGAAACACGCTCCAAAAATCAAGCCAGGACTAAGAGGGCGAGAGGGCCCAAAGTCTGGCCAACTGCCGAGCCTGCCAGGACTGAAAGAGTCACTCCCTTAGCATCCGGACCTACGTCATGGGGAAGCAATGCACACCCAAAACCTACACGGGCCAAGAAGAAGGCCAGGGTACAACAAACTGGGTCTAAGTGTCCGGGTGCCACCACCAAGTTTCCTGACCAGCTGATAGGTCCTTCCCCTATTGTGCCAATCCAAGTGGAGGGAGTCTACACTAAAGCCCTGTTGGATTCAGGGGCTCAAGTGACATTGATTTACCGAGACTTCTATGAGAAACACTTGAAGCACATCCCTCTACAGAAATTGAAGGATCTGGAAATCTGGGGTATCGGAACTGAGAAACTCCCTTATGACGGGTATCTACAGGTGAAGTTGGAGATCGGATCCGAAGTCATCGAACAGTCCAGAGGTTGTGATGCATTGGCCATTGTGTGTCCTCGGCCTTCAGGGGCAAACATGAGTTCCATGATAGTGGGGACGAATACTGATTTGGTGCGACGTCTCCTGACACCTATCGTATTGGAAGAAGGTTCTACTGAAGGAGTACACCCAATGTTACGTCCAGTCTATCAGAGAATGGTCGAAGAACAGAAGGAACCTGCCGAAGTGGGGCGTCTATGGAGATTAGAAGGAACAGAAAAGGTTCTGCAATCGGGATAAGTAGCGAGCTTCCGGGCTTCAGTCAAGTTGAACGGATCGCAACCAGGGCTCTATGTGGTACTGGAAACCGATTTTAATCATGGGAGTGAAGCCGGAGTAGAAGTAATCCCTGAAATAATCTCCACTAAAGCTTTGAAAAGAACACGAGGAAGAGTCTCAGTCAGCGTGTGCAATGTGTCTGATTCTCCAGTAGTCCTTAAAGCACGAATGCCTATCGGGCAAGTAGCGTCCGATACGCCCCTCTCTCCTACCGATTTAGGAGGGGGAGTGGATAAAGAGATTCCAGATGAAAGGTTCTACCCCAAGGACGCTCCCATTTCACCTGAATGGAAGAAACGTCTTCAGTCCCAAGTTCTAAAGTGGAGAGACTTGTTCTCGAAAGATGAGTTCGACGTAGGCCTAGCTAAAAGTACTGAGCACCGCATTCGATTACAAGAGGACAAGCCGTTTCGTGAAAGGTCAAGACGAGTTCCTGCTGGGAGACTTGGATGATCTACGAGAACAGCTGAATGAACTGCAAAGAACCAAGGTGATCCAAGAGTCCAGGAGCCCATATGCATCTCCAATAGTAATGGTCCGGAAGAAGAATGGTTCTGTCCGCCTATGCATAGACTATCGCATGCTGAATTTGAGAACCATCCCAGACCAATATGCTACTCCTCGGATAGAAGATGCTTACAGTGTTTGTCGGGAGCAAAATGGTTTAGTGTACTAGAGCTGCTAAGCGGGTATCACCAGATACCAATGCATCCTGAAGACATAGAGAAGACTGCGTTCATCTGCCCATTGGGGTTCTTCGAATTCAACAGAATGCCTCAAGGCCTTACGGGGGCTCCAGCCACGTTCCAACGGTTAATGGAGAAGACAGTCGGGGACATGAATCTGATAGAAGTATTAGTGTACCTGGATGACATAATTGTGTTCGGGAAGACTCTGGAAGAACATGAACAACATTTGGAGAAGGTCTTGAAGAGGCTCCATGAAGAGGGATTGAAACTATCTCTGGAGAAATGTCAATTCTGTTTACCATCTGTTACGTATCTGGGACATGTGGTCTCAGCAGAAGGCGTTTCGACAGATCCTCGGAAGTTGGAGGCCGTAGCTTCTTGGCCTAGACCCCGAAGCGTTACTGAACTTAGATCTTTCTTGGGGTTCTGCTCTTATTATCGAAGATTTGTAGGAGGATTCGCAAAAATAGCTCAACCACTGAACAAGCTCCTACAGAAGGAAAGCACTGAAGAAGGCTGCAAGGTCTCTGACCGAAATCCGTCAGCTCCAGGGCCAAGGAAAGCTCGAGAGTCTATCCAGGGAGAATGGACTAGTCAATGTGAGGGTGCTTTTACGAAGCTGAAAGAGAGCTTAACTCGAGCTCCTGTCTTGGCCTTACGAGTTACATGTGGATGCCAGCAGAGAAGGTCTAGGAGGAGTCCTGTATCAAGAGTATTGTGGATTGCTGAGGCCTGTAGCGTATGTGAGCCAGAGCCTTACGCCTTCAGAAAAGAACTATCCTACTCACAAGCTGGAGTGCCTAGCCTTAAAGTGGGCAGTGGTAGACAAGCTAAAGGACTATCTGTATGGGGCGAGTTTGTGATAAAGACGGATAACAATCCTCTTACCTACGTCCTTACTACTGCAAAACTGGACGCAACGGGACATCAGTGGTTGGCCGCTCTGTCAGGGTTTCGGTTCAGCCTGAAATATCGCCCTGGAGTGAATAATCGAGATGCTGATGCTTTGTCGAGAAGACCCTACACTACAGAATGGACTCAATTAACTCCAGACGGGGTACAAGCTTTGTGTCAAGGAGCAGAGCGCCGGGTCAAGGGAGGGATTGAAGCGGAGGCCATAGGAGTCATGGCTGCGGCTGTTCCGGAGTTCTACTGCAACCCTACGCAGTTGAGGGATGAAAGTCTGCCTACATTTTCAAAACAGGATCTGAAAGCTGACCAGGCTAGAGACCCTTTAATTGCGTTAACCATAAAGGCCCTAACTGCGAACCAGCGGGAAATTCTGCTGACCAATTCCCCAGATGGAGCCAGATTGGTCTACAAACAGTGGGAACGGTTGAAGATGTTGGATGGGGTGGTCTACCGAAGGGGCCCCTCTACCAATGCTGAAGAGACCCAACAGTTGTTCCTTCCCACCAAACATAGGGAGAGTGTACTGCGATCGCTACATGATGAGCATGGACATTTGGGTGCAGAAAGGACTTTTAAGCTGGTGCGAGACAGGTTCTATTGGCCTTGCATGAGAGCTGAAGTGGAAAGTTACTGCCATTCATGTCTGAGGTGCATTCAAAGGAAGACCCTACCGACCCGAACCGCTCTAATGAAAAGTCAAGGACCCATGGATTTGGTGTGCATTGACTTCCTGTGCTTAGAGCCGGATGCTAGTGGGCAGGGAAATATTCTAATAGTGACTGATCACTTCACACGTTACGCCCAAGCCTTTTCTACAAAAGACCAACGCGCTCCGACAGTGGCGAAAGTTCTGATGGAAAAGTTCTTTGTTCACTACGGCCTACCAAGGAGAATACACTCTGATCAGGGTAGAGACTTTGAAAGCCGGCTTGTTGGGCAATTACTGGAACTGCTGGGAATCCAAAAGACCCGAACTACACCATATCACCCTCAAGGTGATGCTCAACCCGAAAGGTTCAATCGCACGCTGCTAAATATGCTGGGGACGCTGTCAAACACAGAGAAGCAGAGCTGGAGTCGTCACATAGCTATGCTAGTGCATGCATATAACAGTACGGAGAGTGACGCTACTGGATACTCACCGTACCGTCTTATGTTCGGAAGAGAATCTCGACTGCCGGTTGATTTGGCGTTTGGGCTATCTCTGGACCAGACGTCGGTAGCTTCCCATAGAAATTACGTGGATAGACTTCAAAAGAATCTGGCTTCTGCGTTTGAACAGGCCCGTTTGACCTCAGGAAACAGGGAACAAAGGAATAAACGGAACTATGACTTGAAAGTTCGGATACAGGATCTACAACCCGGTGATAGGGTTTTGTTGAAAAACTTGGGTGCTGCGGCAAGACACAAGTTAGCGGATAGATGGAGTTCTCAGGTCTACATTGTCTGCAAGCAACTGCCGGGTCTGCCGGTGTATCAAATCCGGCCTGATGGAAGGGCTGGGCCTCTTAAGAACTGGCACCGGAATCATTTACTACCTTTGAGAGAGGCTGTGAGGATACCAGTTGGGGACAAACTTTCTCTGCCAAATCTGCCTGCTCCACGTTCGCCTCCCGTTACTCAGTCTCAGCAGACCTGGGCTATCGAAGAGAGCGAAAGGGACAGTGAGGAAGAAAGTTTTTGTCTGGACTGGATGCGCTCACCGGAGCCTGGAGAGGTTATCTCGGTTCCTGAACGGTGGGAAAGTAATTTGAGGCCTGAGGCTCCTGAATTTCAGTTAGAAGTCCCCGAGACTATTGAAATCCCTGTAGTTCCTGAAGCTGAATCTTATGACTACAGTTCTATGCCTTCACTGGAAGGATCATACTCCGAAGAGATGACTGCTCCAGTGGTAGAAAGAAGATCTGAGCCCGCGCCTATAGTACTTCCACCTGAAGAGGAACTGATTGAACCAAAACGCTCTGTTCGACCGCCCCAGCGACTCACCTACAACTCACCAGGACATAGCACTGAAGAGGCTGTCACCACAGTGCGAAGGTTGCCCGAAGTGTCTACTATGTTAGCTGAGGTAGTCCAAAGCATGAGTCAACTTGAGGAAGTGTATCTAACCCATTGTATGCTTGCTGCTGAGCCTGTATATGTTGCCTAATATACTGTATGTGGAAAATGTAATGCAACTGTTGTACCTCCTTGGAGAGACCCAAGAGTTCTAGGAGGCGGAGAGTGTAGCGCTGGTTTTAAATACCCTGTCATTGTAGTACTTGTTTTTGGCCACCGGAGGGAGACAAGCGCGATGTAAGACACTGAACATTGGGACTACATTTTCCAGCATGCTTTGCGGGCGGGGACAGGAAGTGGGTGGGAGAGAGACGCTGACATCCTGAGCCTCGTGGAAAGGGCTGGCAGAGCGTGCCGAGGAGTGAGAGGAGCAAGACGCAGTGTAGCTGAACGTGATAGCGACCAGGCCGGAGCGCAGGTGCGGCCTGACAGAACTGGAGACCGGGTTTTTCCGCCTTATTATACGAAGACCCAGTGATCCACCGGAGTAACCCACGCTGATACAGAGTGAGCTGGAAGACCCCGAGTTAGGAGAACCGCAGATCGATCTAACAGGGAGTGCAGGCGGTGAGCTGGACATCTTGTGGCAGATACAGACAAGCAAGACAGCGGATCCGGTGACACAGAGAACCCCAGTCAAAATCGAGCCGGAGAGACGTCCTGGGTCGAGCGGAGCACAGAGTATCTGGCGGATGGGTGAGAGGTCTTCCAGGCCGTTGTGAAAATCTAAAGCACGCTGCAGTTTGTTCCAAAACCCACAGGGCCCCAACATGACTAGTCGAAGATACCTCATAAATAATTCACTGGCCAGTTGAATATTGTACCCAAAGAAATACAATGCTTCGTAATGCGAGAAACGCGCAGCGGAAAAGGAAAAATATATATATAACCCCTTTTGTGGTTGGAGAGTGAGTCCCGTACAGGTTATGTCCCAAGGAATGTATGTGTATGTGTGTATTGGGTACACACATACACATACATTCCTTGGACATAACCTGTACGGGACTCACTCTCCAACCACAAAAGGGGTTATATATATATTTTTCCTTTTCCGCTGCGCGTTTCTCGCATTACGAAGCATTGTATTTCTTTTCCGCTGCGCGTTTCTCGCATTACGAAGCATTGTATTTCTTTTCCGCTGCGCGTTCCCGCATTACGAAGTACTGTGAAGATATATACATATACCGTGTTACTCATTATATGCCAGTTTATTCAGTAAACTATATAATTTATAAAATCCACAACGGTGCTGGAGTATATTTATTCCCTAGTGCGGGGAGACTGACCAGAGGTTCAAATTCAGCGGCTCCTCCGGGAGTGAGCTCCTACATATGTTTTCTTTTTAACCATCTCAGAGACAAGGCCTTAGACTGGGCTACTGCATTATGGGAGTCTAAAAATCCCATCATAAATAACTACGAGGAATTTGTTACCACCTTAAAGAGTGTTTGTGTTTAACCCGTCCAGAAAAAAAAATTCTGCTATTAAACGGTTAATGAGGTTAAGTCAGGGAGACAGAACTGTGTTGGAATATGCTGTTGAGTTTCAGATGCTTGCTGCCGAGGTTAATTGGGATAATGAAACTCTGGTGTCCTGTTTTCTGGAGGGTTTGTCTGACTCGTTAACCCTTGCTATTACAGCAAGAGATCTTCCTGGGGATCTGAATGATCTAATTCCCTTCTGTATGGAGATGGAAGACCAAATCAGGGACATGTGTAAAACAAAAGCGCAACCTAGTAGGTTAATACCGTGTGTGTCTTCAGAGTTTAACCCTGCTGCACCTCACAACCCTGTACCTCAACCAATGCAGTCTGGAGAGATTAAACCGTCAGAGGAGAGGGGACTGGTATCAGAGGTCATGACATTGTCTCCTTCTGTCTATAAAAAGCGATGTTACTTTACTATTATGATTGAGGTGGGTTCCTCCATTATTCAGGTAGATGCACTTCTTGATTCAGGGGCAGAGGACAATTTCATGGACATCACTCTTGCATTGGAGAAAGGGATTCCCTGTGTGGAAAAAAACCCACCTATAGCTATTTGTGCTATAGATGGCAGACCCCTTTCCAACCCATATATTTCTAAAGAGACCAGTCCTATTTCCTTGTCTGTAGGAGGTCTCCATAAAGAGACTGTGGTATGCCAACTCCTATCATCTCCTTCATGTCCTGTTGTTTTGGGGTATCCTTGGCTACAAAAACACAATCCAGTCATAGACTGGAGAAGAAACACTGTTAAGTCATGGAGCAAGTCTTGTTTTGATTCATGCATGATTCCTGTCAAGTCTGTGCACACCATAAATGTACCCACTGCTGCTCCTTTATCTGTATTGGTTCCTATACAGTATGAGGAGGTCAGAGAGGTTTTCAACAAAGGAGGGGCTGAGACTTTACCTGAGCATAGACCCTATGATTGTGCTATTAATCTTCTTCCTGGCACTTTTCCTCCCAAGGGATGAGTCTATCCTCTGTCTCAACATGAGAACCTCATATTAGAGGAGTGCATAAAGCATTCCCTTGCTAAGGGCTTCATAAGGAAATCCACATCTCCTGCTGGTGCTGGGTTCTTTTTTGTCTCTAAGAAAGAAGGGGACTTAAGACCTTGTATAGACTATAGAGGATTAAATAAAATAACTGTGAAAAATGCCTATCCCATTCCATTGATTGCTGAACTCTTTGACAGGTTAAAAGGTTCCCAGATCTTTTCTAAGCTTGACTTAAGAAGCGCGTATAATTTAGTGCGTATTAAAGATGGTGATGAATGGAAAACCGCTTTCAATACCAGATCTGGTCACTACGAGTACCTTGTAATGCCCTTTGGGCTATGTAACGCTCCAGCTGTGTTCCAAGATTTTATAAATGATGTTTTGTGTGATTTCATACACGACTGTGTCATCATGTATTTGGATGATATTCTTAAAGAGGCTTTTTCTACAGCTCCTATACTTGTCCACCCTGATCCAAGGAAGCCTTTCATCCTAGAGGTTGATGCCTCTGAGACAGGAGTAGGAGCTGTTCTCTCCCAAAGAGAATTCCCCTGACCAACCACTCAAGCCTTGTGGCTTCTTTTCCAAGAAATTATCTAGTGCTGAAAGGAACTAAGATATCGGTAACCGAGAACTCCTGGCTATCATTCATTTCTGCTTTGAAGGAGTGGAGACACCTACTTGAAGGAGCTCCTGCTCCCACTATGATTCTGACTGACCATAAAAACCTGACCTTTATTGCTGATGCCAAAAGACTGTCATCCTGTCAAGCCCGGTGGTCTATGTTTTTGAGTTACTTCAATTACATAATCACCTATAGGCCCGGTAACAGAAATGCTAAGGCAGATGCGCTTTCCAGGCAATTTGAGGTCACAGAACAGCAAGATAGACCAGTTGAGTCCATTGTTCCTCTGGAGAGAGTAGTGGCAGCTACTCATCTCACCCTTACTTCTACACTCCTTACTCTTATCCAAGCTATGCAAAGTACAGCTCCCCCTGAGACTCCTTCTGACAAGTTGTTTGTTCCTGATGCAGAAAGAAAGGAACTACTCTCATGTTATCATGCCTCCAGGCCAGTTGGTCATCCTGGTATAAAAAGGACATTGTCAGCCCTTACACTGATGTACTGGTGGCCAGACATTGCCAAGGATGTGAGGGAATATGTACAGGCATGTGTGGTATGTGCACAATCCAAAGCCTCTACTCAATGTCCTGCAGGGCTATTGCAACCACTAGCCATCCCTGACAAACCGTGGTCACATATTTCTATGGATTTCATAGTAGATTTGCCACCTTCTGAAGGGCATACAGTGATTTTGACCATTGTTGATCGCTTTACTAAAATGGTTCATCTGGTTCCTCTCAAGAAATTGCCAACATCTAAAGGTCTAGCCAACATATTTGCCAAAGAGGTATTCAGATTGCATGGTTTGCCTCATGAAATTGTCTCTGATCGAGGCCCCCAGTTCATTTCTAGATTTTGGCGAAATATCTGTTCACAGTTGGGCATTAAAGTATCATTTTCTTCGACTTATCACCCACAGTCCAATGGAGCTGCCGAATGTGCTAATCAGTCTAGTGAGAACTACATTCGTAGCTTCTCTTCTCAAGGGCAGGATAATTGGGTTTCTTTACTTCCTTGGGCTGAATTTTCTTTGAACAGTAATGTGAATGCCTCGTCTGGTCACTCCCCGTTTTTTGTTGCCCATGGTTGCCATCCCCTAGTGCTGACACTGGTCTTCCTGACTTGGACTCCTATGTTCAGTCTCTTCATAAAGTGTGGACTTTGGTACTTTCCAACTAGGGACCTGCGAAGCTTCGAAATTCGATTCGAAATCGAATCGCTGGTCGAATTCGATTCGAATTCGAATTTGCAGCTCGATTCGAAAAAATTTCGAATTGGGAAGATCGCAGCGTGCCTCCAGATGCTCAGCACGCGGCACACGGCTGGGAACGTCACAGCACGCTGCTAGGAGCCGCCCACCCCAAGGTTCAGAGGAAGCTGCGGTGGAAGGAAGCTGCGTAGAGGCCCTGGACGGAGTCTGAACTGGAGCTGTGGACGTGTTCGGAGGTCGGAGGACAGAGCGAGGAGCGAGTACAGGCTGGGCTGTGTCGTGTCAAGTTTGGATGGTGCTGGTGAGTATAATTTAATTAACTATCGGTATCCCTGTCACGTTTACAATGTGCTTCTTTTGCAGGAAGCCAGAAGATGGCCGCCGGGGGGGTGATCCAGGGGGGGCCCTTACCCATCATTTTTTTATGCAGAACAAATGAGAGAAAAAAAAGGAATCAAATGTAAAAAAAAAAAACCCTGGCATTAACTAGCAACTATACAAGAACAATATATTTAAATTTTGCCAAGCCAATTTTTTTTTATTTAAAGCTGGCATTTATTTATTTTCTGCTCATTTTTTATATATCCATAAAAAAATCTAATAATTATATATGGGGGTCACTCTGTCTGCTCTGTGTGGGAGATAATCATATGGGGGTCACTCTGCTCTGTGTGGGAGATAATCATATGGGGGTCACTCTGCTCTGTGTGGGAGATAATCATATGGGGGTCACTCTGCTCTGTGTGGGAGATAATCATATGGGGGTCACTCTGCTCTGTGTGGGAGATAATCATATGGGGGTCACTCTGCTCTGTGTGGGAGATAATCATATGGGGGTCACTCTGCTCTGTGTGGGAGATAATCATATGGGGGTCACTCTGCTCTGTGTGGGAGATAATCATATGGGGGTCACTCTGCTCTGTGTGGGAGATAAATTAGATCGGGGTCACTCTGCTCTGTGTGGGATATAATCATATGGGGGTCACTCTGCTCTGTGTGGGAGATAATCATATGGGGTCACTCTGCTCTGTGTGGGAGATAATTAGATGGGGTCACTCTGCTGTGTGGGAGATAATTATATAATTTATAATAATTAATAATTTTTAAATATATAATCATATACAAGTTTTTTTACGTTTCATGAGGTGTAGTTTGCTATAGACTAGTATATTAAGCCCATCACTGTTAGATTGCAGCTGTAACATCAGCTGAACCTGAGGCTGTATACACAAACAAAGCATACCTATCCAGGCTGTGTATCGTACACGAAAGCGTCACTTTTCAGAAGTTTTCGATTTGATTCGATATTCGATTCGAGTTAGAACCTTTACAGCCGATTCGATTCGTGATTCGATTCGAGTGAAAATTTATGATTCGCAGGGTCCTAGTTCCAACCTCTGTCACGCTGCAGTCCAACAGAAGACCTATGCAGATAGGAAGGACTCATTCGCCTATGCCTATGTTCCAGGCCAGAGAGTCTGGTTGTCTACCCGTAACATTAAGTTACGTGTGCCATTGATGAGATTTGCTCCACGGTACATTGGGCCATTCAAGGTCCTAAGCCGTATCAACGAAGTCAGTTATGCGCTGGACCTACCTCGTACCCTCCGTATACCGAATACCTTTCACACCTCCTTGTTGAAGCCCCTTCTGTGCAATCGGTTCACCACTGTCATTCCTCGAACTCGTCCTGTACTGGTCCAGGGACAAGAAGAATTTGAGGTCCAGTCCATTGTTGATTCCCATCATTCCCGTGGTGGTCTTCAATATTTGGTGCACTGGAGAGGGTATGGCCCGGAGGAACGCTCATGGGTTCCGATTTCTGATCTCCATGCCCCCCGTCTGGTCCGTGCCTTTCACCGCTCTCATCCCACTGCCCCGGGATCTCGGCGCCCGGAGGTCGCTCGTGGAGGGGGGGGTACTGTCATGCCTGCTGGTGCTCCTGCAGTGCAGCCTTCCCAACAGAGAGGGCGCCAGTCTCTGAATCAGGCCACTTTGCATGCCGCACCTGGTCAGGGATCTAGGCCTTTAAATATCATTCACTGACTGTGCTCTGGGCCCTGACGTGGTTATTTCTAGCCCTCAGCGCGTGTCTATAGCTTATGCATATTGGTTTTCTGGTTTGACTTCTGGCTTGTATATTGACTGTGTTTTCTGTGATTATCCCTTGGCATATGTTTATCTCGTGTACCGACCTCTGGCTTGTTATTACTACGATATCTCTCCTGTCCCTGATCTGTACTTCTATGTATTTTAGATTAGTACCTGGCCATTCTAAGGACCAGCTTCTCAGTTTAGGGGTTTTTCTTGCCTTTCTGGGTTTTGTCTGCGTGCTGGGTGACTCTATATCCTTACATTAAGACTTACATATGCGATTCATGCAGTGACGTAACAATCACCATAGCGACCCAGGCATCCGCTATTGGGCCCAGGCCACAGGGGGGCCCAGCCAGGACATCCCGCTGATGCAGTGCGGGCTGCCTGGTTCGCTATGGCATTTCAGGCTGCTGGCGTCACTGTTGGCTATGAGGAGAAATACGCCGCTATTCACATGTGCAGCGGCGCATTACTCCTCCTTACAGCCGCTGCTGAGTCAGTGACAAACAGCAGCTTCGGAGGAGGTGACTGGCCCCGTCACTGGCAGTGATAGAGGAGGCGCTTCCCAGCAGTGTGTGGATTCATATGCTGCATTATTTATACCGCAGAGAGACGCTGACCGGCAGTGTGTGTATTCATATGCTGCATTAATTATACCGCATAAAGGCGCTTCCCAGCAGTGTGTGGATTCATATGCTGCATTAATTATACCGCAGAGAAGCGCTGACCGGCAGTGTGTGGATTCATATGCTAAATTATACCGCAGAGAAGCGCTTCTTCCCAGCAGTGTGTGGATTCATATGCTGCATTAATACTACTGCAGAGAGGTGCTTCCCAGGAGTGTGTGGATTCATATGCTGCATTAATTATACCACAGAGGCGCTTGTTCCCGGCAGTGTGTGGATTCATATGCTGCATTAATTATATTGCAGAGAGGCGCTTCCCAGCAGTGTGTGGATTCATATGCTGCATTAATTATACCATAGAGAGGGGCTTCCCAACAGTGTGTGGATTTATATGCTGCATTAATTATACCGCAGAGAGGTGCTTCCCCGCAGTGTGTGGATTCAAATGCTGCATTAACCTCTCGGCTGCTAAGGACGCGCTGAGCGCATCCTGCCAAGTGCTCCTCCTGTGCTATGGACGCGCTGAGCGTGGCCATAGCACAGGATGCAGCAATCGGCCGGAATTCCGGCCGATTGCTGCACCCCCCACCCGGTGCGGGCTGACATCTTCGACATCTTCGATGTCAGCCCGGCACTCCGGGACCCCGGTGGGGACAATCTATTTCAGGCTTCCCCCCCTGAGAGTGCGGAGGAGGTGCCTGAAAGGGAGGGGGAGGTCCTTTGGATCGGCTGGGGGCAGCGGTGAAAGGCAGACACTGTTTGGAAGGGCACAGCCTGCCCTTCCAAACAGTGGCTGGCTTTAGCCCTTGGGGGCCGGATCGTGATTCGGCGCCAATAGGCGCCAGGTCACGATCCTCTCCCGGAGCTGGCCAACATCTTGGATGTCAGCCAAGCCTCCAGGATCTCCCTCTGATGACTTGCGTCATCGTGCATAGCGCGATGATGTCAGTTCTGGAGTTAACCCCAAGCTGCCACCAATGGTGGAGATAAACCCATATCTCCCGATCCGTGGCAATTAGGGGTTAATGTTTGGTATCATTGGATCGGCCAGAGCATGATACCAAACATGACCATGTTACTTGAAAAAAATTATAATAAAAAAAAATTAAAAATAAAAAAATAAACAGGTTTTTGTTTTGTTTTGTTAATCGTGTAATTTTCCCAAAAAAAACAAGTGATGGGCCGAACACCCACGTGTTCGGTTCGCATTCTAACATGAACATTTGAAAAAGTTCGGATTCGAAAGCGAACACGATTCGAACTCAATGCAAGTCAATGGGACTCGAACGTTCACATTTTAGAGTGCCCTCCAAGAGGGCATATATGCAAGATATTTGCCATAAAAGGTGTATGGGGGTCCGGGTAGTGACAGGAAACAAGGAAAAAAAGTTTTAAAAAAAAGGTTTTTAAAGGACCAGTGATTTTTCCATGACATAAAGGTTAAGAATAAAAATGAAAAATTCCTTCAAATATCGTGCCTAGGAGGTCCCATAACCTGCCCGTGAAGTGGCGGATTTGTAGGATGTATGGAAACATTTAAAAAGAAAAAAAAATTACATTTCAACTGACGGTAAATGGTTTTCCTTTAATCTATTCATAAACAACTGCTTGGGGCGGCAACCTGTATGAAAAGAGGAGACGTTTTAGGTACACGCAGAACAAGTTTAGTGATTTTTTGGCTAAATTATTGTGAAACTTATGCAGGCTTTGGATGAAAGTAACAATAGGTGCTTTAAAATTGGACCTTTGGTGCCAGCTAGTACCTTCACACCGTAACCCCTCTGAGGTATTGTGGAAGAGTGCAGTGGTGGACCCTGCGGTCAAATATTACAATGATATGAATATGGTACACGCGTCAGTGGCAGTGCACCCAAATATTACTGCGCTATAGTGTATGGCAGGATGGAAGCGCACCAGCAGTAACAAGCAGCGGAATATACCAGACAGGGGCACAGAGCAAAAGTAGTTGTTATAACAAAACCGGGTCAACAACGTTTAGGCACTAGTACTGCGCTACTGTATATGGTGAGAATTGGCGCACACCAGCAGCAACAGGAGGCAAACAGAACAGGCAGGGAGTACACAGAGAGAATAGTCAAATGGCAGGCAAAGCCGGCAACAGATCGGGTCCTCAGAAAAAGCAGGGTCAGTAGCAAGTAGCAAGTATGCTCAGTAAGCTAACGATGCGGGAATAAAACTCCACGGCAAGGCAAGGTGTACAACGCACGCTCCTGATTTAAAGGTCTCGGTGGCTCTGCGTCATCACGCCGCGCCCTGCCCCCTGATCACTCACAGCTGTGCTGGGTGCTGCCGGAGCTCCTGGCATTCGGCCAGCTGGCGGCACCATGCGTCCGGGGCCCCCCCAATCGCCACCTGGGGCCCTGGATGTCACAATATTACAATCCAAACGCAAACGGGTTAAGTAACCAAATTTGTAAGAAGAAGAATTAATGCAGCATATGATTCCGCACACTGCCGGGCAGCACCTCTACAGTATAATAATGCAGCATATGAATCCTCACACTGCCGAGCAGCACCTTTACAGTATAATAATACAGCATGGGAATCCTCACACTGCCGGGCAGCACCTTTACAGTATAATAATGCAGCATATCAATCCTCACACTGCCGAGCAGCACCTCTACAGTCTGATGCTAGCTTTAACGAGAAGATATGCTATTAGTGTAGCGGGGAAGCCGGCTGCGCATTTTGCATCGCTAACTAAAGAGACTGGAGTATTGCTTGTTGTGTTAAGCTCGAGTAGCTACGAAATTGTGAGTTGCGGTCGCTGGGGACGGTTGGGTAAGCGAGTGGCGGATTGTTGTCCGCGTAGTCATCTGGGTCTAGGATAGACAGATAGTGGGTTGCTTAGCCCTGCGTCTTTCGCTGCGATGTGCGTAGTGTTCAGGGGAACTGGTGGCAGCGTAACTAATAGAATAAGAAAGTGGGCACAGGGATTGTGGGAAACGTAGTCGCTACCCAATTGAAGAGAAGATTGGTACTGTGTTGCAATCATGGGGCCACTTTATTGCACTCTACGTGCCTGTTGCGAGAGAAAGTGTGCGGGGACAGATAGGTAAGCGAGCACGCAGGGATTGTTGTCCACACAGTCATTATCTGGGTCTAAGGATAGACAGATAGTGAGCAGCTTAACCCAGCATCTTTCGCAGCAGTGTGCGTAGTTGCCTTGACAGGAGGCTGCGCTTGTTTGTGGATCCAGGAATCAGGTGAGTATTAGAAAGATACTTTCCTTGGGAGGCACCCCGGCGGGCTGCCCTCTACAGTGCCTGATTAGAGGGCCTCGTCTGCCTGATGTTTTAGCAACAAGAATGTTTTATCCCATAGGCTTCAATGTTAAAAATATTCCCGTTTTAATTCAATAGCTAATAAACCATTGCTTATAATATTCTGCAGTAAAGTGTCTCTTTATTTTTCGAATTTTGTTTTTAGGATTTTTTTTTTTTTTTAAAAATCAAAATGTTTTTTTTCTAACTTTTGGCGAACGTCCCAAAAATTTCGATGTTCGAGAACTTTCGAACGGCCAATGTTCGAATTGAACTCTTGTTCGAATCGAACCGAACGCCCATCCCTAGTAACAAGTCCCCTATTTCTAATTTTTTTAACAAACGCAACTCATAGAAAATTTAATTATTCAAAAGTGTTTATTTTGAAAATATGTCAGCAATACAACACACATGAGATGACGGCCGCGCAGGGCCAAAAAATAAATACCTTAACAAGGATACGCGGAGGGAGTCAGCACTTAAGATAACAATATGAATACTACAAATATGAAAAGGGCAGATAGAACCAAACTGTGATAACGTTGTAAATTAAAAGAATCAACATGAATTTTACATATGGATCCAAAAGGTATGAACAGTATACATGTGAGAAGGTGGCAAAAAAAAATATTTGGAGGTGAGGAATAAGGATGAGCCGAACACTCCACGAGTTCGGTTCGGAGCTGAACCCGAACTTTCCAAATGTTCGGATACGAACCTGAACTCAATGCAAGTCAATGGGGCTGAAAATTCGGTCTTTAGAGTGCCCTCCAAGAGGGCATATATGCTAGATATTTGCCATAAAAGGTGTATGGGGATCCGGGTAGTGCCCTTGGGGACAGGAAACAAGGACAAAAAGTTAAAAAAAAAAAGTTTTTAAAGGGACAGTGAGTATTCCATGAAATAAGGGTTAAAAATAAAAACGAAAAATTCCTTCAAATATCGTGCCTTGGAGGTCCCCATAACCTGCCCGTGAAGTGGTGGATTTCTAGGAGGTATAGAAATATGTAAAAACCCAAAAATGACGTTTCAAACGATGGTAAATGCTTTTCCTTTAATCTATCCATAAACAACTGCTTGGGGCGGCAGTCTGTATGAAAAGAGGAGACATTTTCGGACACGCAGAAAAAGTTTACTGATTTTTTGGTGGTGTAAAGCAGGAGAATGACTGGAGAATGGAAAATTCTAGACCAAATAGCCGATTTGGAAAGTGAGATAAATGGGAGAATTTTTCTGGTTTGGCTATTTTGACCTAGAATTTTCTCTTCAGTCATTCTCCTGAGTTTCACCTTTCTCTGAATAACCCTGTCAGGGTTATTCAGAGAGCGGTGAAGAGCAGGAGAATGGAAAATTCTAGGTCAAAATAGCCAAACCAGAAAAATTCTCCCATTTAGGCTGGGGTCAGACTAGTGAATTTTTAACGTGCGTTTAGGCGCACTTAATCACGGCCGCACTAGCAGCAAATGACGGCCAATATACGAAGTACGGTCGCATGAAAGTCCGGCTGCGCAACGCAAGTGGAAAATGAACGCATTTTTTCGAGAACGCAGAACCGCTAGTACGGACGTACAGAGTGCGCTGCGTCCACTAGCGGCGTGTGTGCGTGATTTGGAGACGTCAGACCCTGCTCATGTCCGGCCAACATAACATCCAGACACCCAAAGTTTCCTGGTTTGGATCCGTAAAAAAATCTCGCACAAAAATGCGCATCGTATGACCGTTTTCGCGCATTCCGTGAAAAAATACGGCAATCGTTCGGACGCACTTTTTGACGATCGCTGCGAAAAATGCGTTAGTCTGGTCTGACCCTAGCCTTATCTCACTTTCCAAATCAGCTATTTGGTCCAGATTGTTCTCTTTTCCTGCCATTCTCCTGGTTTTCACCTTTCTCTGAACAACCCTGAGAGAGAGGTGAAAGCCAGGAGAACTGGCAAGAGAAGAGAACAATCTAGACCAAATAGCCGATTTGGAAAGTGAGATAAATGGGAGAATTTTTCTGGTTTGGCTATTTTGACCTAGAATTTTCACTTCTCCAGTTATTCTCCTGCTTTTCACCGCTCTCTGAATAACCCTGTGAATGTTTAATCCCGAGGTGAAAAATAACATTGCTTTAGATGTTATTTTGAATTTTTTTCAAACACCAGTTAAATGCAGCATATTAGGATGTTTTAGGAGGGAAATTAATTCTCAAATCTCAAGCACCGCCCCACCCCCTCAGTATAGTGTACAATGTATCAAATTGATTACCAGACTAAAAACACCTGGTGTTTTGCCCGTTTGTGAACAGAGGTCATTTAGAGTTGATAATCTTTCCACGTACACATTAGTTTTTAATTCAATATCTAATAAACCGTTGCTTATAATATTCTGCAGTAAAGAGTCTCTTTATTTCTAGATTTTTTAGTATTTTTTTAAGCATTTTCTATACTTTTTTCAAAATTTCCTTTTTTTTTTTTCGAACTCGAACCGAACACACCCAAAAAGTTCAAAGTTCGCGACCTTTCGAACTGCCAAAGTTCGGGCCGAACTCCGAACCGTCTGAACCCGAACAGCTCATCCCTAGTGAGGAAAGGCACAAGCTATTATTGTGACTTTCCTGGCTCACTCCCAAAAGTCCAGAGGACGAAAGGAGGCCATGGAAAACAAAAGTCACAAGGCCCGAATACCCAAGGGCCAAGTGTGGTAGACAAGGCCATGGTGTCCGCCACAGTGGCACACCTTGTGGCAACCCGGAAAGTGCCAAAAAGAAAAAAGAAAAAAAAAGGGGGATGTGGGTAAGAGCCACTAACCTCACTATGACACTTGCCCAAAGTAGTCAGCGTGTTGCCATAAGAAAAACATCTTAATAACCAACAGACAAATAAAAATGTCACATTCAAAGTTCAGCAGAGAGCGTCAAAAGTCCTTAGGGAACCTCATGAGGGTGGGAGATAGGGGAAAACGGGTGTCACGGTTCCCGGATCCCACCACGCAAGCCCAACACTCCACAGAGCCAAAAAGGTACAAACAGGGTAGCCGTAGAAAAATCCCTAACTGTCTGGTCCTTAAAAATTGGCCAGGTAAATATGTACTAGCTAGACAGAAAGGGTTAATCAAAGACAATGTCGTAATACAAAACCAGGTCAGCAACACGGGGGTAGTCAGACTAGCCAGAATCAGGAATACAGAGTATAGAATAGTCAAATGGAATAGCCGGGTCAATATCAGTGCAGTAGCGTAGTACAAGGAAAATAGTCTAGGGCACCAGAAGGTAGAAAGGTCAGAAAACAAGCAGAGGTCAATAACAAGTTAAATCACGAGAGAATTCAGGTACAGGGAGCTCAGGTATGGATAACCACGATCTGGCACCGTTTAGAAGGAACTGTGGGTTTTTAAAAGGCCTTCACCAAACCGCGCCCCCCCTCTCAAGCCGCGCCTCATGCAGTCACCTCCCTGCCTGTCTCTATTTAAACCGGGCGTTGATCAGCGAGCAGCATCAGACATGCTGCCTTCAAGCATACCGGAGAGGCTGGAAGCCCCCAACGTTACAACGGGTGAGGGAGACAAAGGATAGGCGCAGAGGAAACAAAACGATGTCCACAAGGGGGCAAAGCGCCTGTATCAACCCGGATCATCCGAGGCAGGGGTCTGTTAGAACTCCAGCGAAGCTAGCAATAGCCATGCTTCGTCAGGTGTTGAGGCTACTTGCACCACCCCGTTAATCGTCAGGAAAATCGTGCCAGCAGCCCCCAATCTGCAGCGAACCCCCTCAGCACGTAGGCGAGTTGTCACCTCCTTAAAGCACCTTCGGGCCATCAATGTCGCAAATGGGAGGTCAGCGAAGAGGGACAAAGTCAGCGTCTATAAAGAAGGGGTGAATGTGCAGCTGGGACCGCCAGAAGCCTAAGCCTCACAGCTACATCTCTCGCCACTGCCAGAACGTCCCGGAGGCTGCAGTTCGGGCCATTGGGGACTTTCTGAGGCGCAGCACAGAGCCAAAAACTCCAGGGTCGGTCGGTTCCAATCGGAGTAGGTGAGCTGCGAGCCGGTTCACCAGCTCTAAGACCGCCTGGGTCGATAACTCATCTGGGATCCCTCTGATCCTAATATTCCGTTGGCGGTGACGGGTTTCCAACCGCTCCACTGATCGCGAAAGGTAGTCCACTTGAACCTGTAGGGATTCCACTTGGGTCTGCAAGTGACCTTGGGCCGCCTGCACCTCAGACGTACAGTCAGGTCCAGAAATATTGGGACATCAACACAATTCTAACATCTTTGGCTCTATACACCACCACAATGGAGTTGGAATGAAACAAACACAATGTGCTTTAACTGCAGACTGTCAGCTTTAAATTGAGGGTATGTACATCCAACTCAGGTGAACGGTGTAGGACTTAACAAGTGGGAGGCACATCTGCAAACTGCTGTAAGTCCTACACCGTTCACCTGAGTTGGATGTACATACCCTCAATTTAAAGCAGACAGTCTGCAGTTAAAGCACATTGTGTTTGTTTCATTCGATGTCGATGTCCCAATATTTCTGGACCTGACTGTACGTTCTCGGACCTCAGTCACCTGAGCCCGGACTCCGGTCATCTCAGCTTTCACTCCAGCAATGTCAGCTTGCCAGGTCGCTTTTAAGTCTGCCAGCATGGCTCGAAGGTCACCCTTGGTGGGGAGCAAGTAATCATCATGCACTACAGCTTCACTCCCAATCACTGCTGGAGGCAATACAGCTGAATCGACCGCCGGACCTGCAGTCCCTGCACGTCCCAACGTCAGCTCCGTGGTAGTACCTTCCTGAAGCAGCGGGGACGTCCCCCTGGTCCGGGGTCCTTCTTTCTCCCCCTGGGTGCCCTGCACTTGCGGTATGGAAGTCTCCAAGGCCTCCCGGTTGTGCCTAGTTTCATCCCCCATAGATTCTCTGATGTCCCGCTGGCGGCTGTCCGCAGCCGGTTGGAACTTCAACTGTAGTTTTTTTCCCCATCTAGTGATCCTTGGGTATGGGGCTGTACCTCGTGTGCGAGGCTCCGCAAGTCGGCTCCGCAAGTTCCCCCACCTCGTAGGCCTCAAAATGGCTGCCGGGCCGCTTGGAGGCTCCGAAAAAGTCTGCTCGTGGGAGGTAGCAACCGCCGCGAATCCCCGATTTCGGGTGCCCTGTACCCTCCGGTACACTGATGCGGCAAAGAGAGAGCCAGAAAAGCCCCTAGTGGGGCAAGAAAGTCAGCTATCAGGGACCCGGTTTTGGAGCTCCAAGGGAACACGTCTTCTCAACTCATAGAAAATTTAACCGCAAACGTTCGCATGTTAAAATGTGAAAAAAAACACTTTACACGTTGCAAATTACTGAAAATTCTAATTTTATTGCATTTTTTGTTATAATATACAGACAGGACATAACGTATACATATAATAATGATATATTATGAGTCTGCCGGTAAGAACGATATACTGTATAATAGGTCTGGGTCATATAATAAAATAAATCTTCACAGCGCGTTTAAACATGATGAGCGAAACCGGTAAAAATGAGCTCAGCACATAGGCATGAAATGCCTTAGCAGCGAAAGGGTTAATTTTTTTTTCGTTTTAAATCATTTTATTTGTTCTGTTTTTTTTTTCCTTTCTGATAATTTTGATCAACTTTTTTCCGTTATAAAACCTTTTGTTCTGGTTTTTATTTTTAAAGTCAGACCATTTGGGTCAGTTTTGCGTTTTTTTAAATAGTTTTGTTAATTTTTGTTCCTTTTATACCATTTTAATATGATTAAATAAAGTTGTGCAATGCATATTCATAAGAAAATACGGAATCAGCAATGGAACCGAAAAATACGATGTCCGAAATGGAACCAAAATCACGAATGGAAGGAAAATGACTTGCGATTTTACACATTTCACGTCCATACGAAATTACAAAATTATTTTGTTTCGTATCGGAAATCTTCTCGTATCGGGCGTTTTCGGATCCAAACCGATTCGGAAAATCGGCAGAATCCGAGGCACTGAATCGGCCCGATTCGTGAAAAAAAACGATTCGGTTCAAATCAAAACGCACATCCCTATAGCTGTGATGAACCTATGCTGGGATCACTCCTTCTGGACTAACACCTGCAGTGAGTGGACAATCATCATGCTCATCTGATGACACTTGCCAGCCTTTATAACCCAGCTTCCTGGTGACCACAGTGCTCTGTTGTCTGCGTTCACTCAGCGTGTGGGAGCTTACCTGTTTTGTTTCTTGGACTGTTATTCTGGACTTTACCTCGGCCTACTCTATCTCTCAAGATCCTGTTCTGCAAGCCCCCGACCTCGGCTCTGTCTGACCACGTTTCTGGATATCCCCTACTCTGTACCGCGTACCTGGATCTGCCCCCATGCCAACTCCCAGTACACAAGGCCCAGAACCTTATTGGTAACTTTGTGTAGTGCGGTTTTGCAAGGGTGTGTGCCTTCATCTGCATCCTGAGCTCCAACTCCTGGTAAGTTCCTGACACCTGCCTCTGGGAGCAGAGTGAGACTGGAGAAAAAATAGTCCCCAGTCCAGGGCCGGACTGGGAATAAAAAGCAGCCATGGAATTTTTTTTTTACACCAACCCTATATTGTGAAAAGTGCAAACGAAAACGATACGTATCACAGAGCTCCACAGCAATAAAACTCACAGTAATGTACAATAGGTATGAGCGTATCACAGAGCTCCACAGCAATAAAACTCACAGTAATGTGCAGTGTGTATGAACATTAACAGTTGTTTTAACATCATTGGGCCCATCAAGGTATAGATAATTAATAATTAGTCATGCAGGTTGCATGGCCCTGGGTATTGCTACGGGAAGGGTTGGTGTCAGGAATCCAATTATGAAGGGGTTACAGACAGGGATGGGGGGGGCAAGAACCTGAAGTGCAGGCTGTTACAGGTGCAGTAGGGGTCTGGTTATTTAGGGGTTACAGGCAGAGATGGTGATACACAGGGACCTTCAGGAAGGGTGGGGGCAGTAGTCTGGTTATTTAGGAGTTACAGGCAGGAATGTGGGGCAGGGATCTGGTTATAAAAGGGTTACAGGAAGGGTTGGGGATGGACAAGGACCTGCAGGTGCAAAGTTTACAGGAAAGGTGTGAGTCAGCATGGGGTTACAGGTATGGATGTGGGACAGGGATCTGGTTATGCAGGGGTTACAGGTAGGAATCAGGCCCCGCCGTGCTGCTCTTCATGGGGGTCTCCTACCTGGTGTCGGCGTTCAGGGGGGTGGCTGACTGACAACCAGCATGCTGGTCTTCCTGGTGGGCCTGCTCACCTTCCTCTTCATGTGTGGACTGTGGAAGCACGGTCACTGCTGCTTGCTGCAGCCCATCACAACACGGACCAACCCACCACCACCACATGACACCCCTGGCCTGGTGCTCCCAGCCTCTACAAACGGCTTGCAGGCAGCCTGCCATGTGCCGGCCCGTGTGTGAGCAGGTGGCACCAGCGGCTGCCTGCTTGCGGCTGCGCTGAGACACCCAGCTACACAGCCCCCTCTCTCAGCTTGTCAGCTGGTGGCCCAGCGCTCTGCCCCCCCCCACTGCAGTACATTACTGGCGGCCGATGAGCTGCCAATCAAAAACTTTGAAACAGTTTTTAATTATAATAAAAGGCCCCCCAGTGGCCAAAAAGTGAAGCAGCCTACCGGGATTTCTCCTGGCATCCCAGTAGGTCAGTCCGGCCCTGCCTCAGTCTCCCTCCGTGATCAGTCCGTGGTGCTACGCGATCTTGCAACAGCGAAATTGTTCAGGGCTCGCGGCCCCGCAGCAAAACCCTCCATTTAGTCCTATGGACACCAGGAGCCTGGAGGTGATACTCAGGCAGCGTGGAAACGCCACTGTGAGTATCATTGTGAGTATTGCATGGTTCCGGGGAAAGGTGCTACAATGTGGATGCTACAGGGCACAGGTTTCCCCCGTTAGCATCTGCATTTTTGCGTTAGGTAGTGCATAGGGCCCTAAGTGATGGATATGCTGCGTCCAGCTATATTCTGTGTGCACTTTGGCTAGAGGTGATCTCAGCAAGTAATTAGGGAGCAATTCACACCTTTGCCAAATAACTTTAATGAAGTGCGGATTAAAAAACAAACAAAAACTAAAAAACAACAACACAACCACATAAATCACCATCCGGTATTTCATGAACAGAGACTTAAAAACTTCAATGTACAACAAGGCCAATTTATTGTATTGCGAACACAAAAATAGAGGGCAAAGGGTCACAGACTATAGAATGCAGGGCCAGGGGTAGCAATGATATCACTGTAAGGCTCACTCTGTCTGAGCTCAATTGCGGATTGATTTTCTAGCATGAGGAGGCTGTAGAACGTGACAGAAGCTTCTTTACGACCATTGTTCTTTGTGATTTTTTGAAAACTGAAGCTGGGCATTCCTGCTCGATTCAGATTCTGCGATAGAATGAATAATACACATAAGAGTTTATAAAACGGAGTAGGCCCTTGAAAACTACATTTAATCAAGATTGAGAACCAGACATGGAACTCCAAATCATCCACGAGGAGATTTTATTTTTTTATAAAGGATTTTACCAGGAAGGATACATTGAGATTTCTCTCGTTTTCAAGTATGTCCTGGGTTCAAGAACATGGTTACAGAAATACAAAAGTAGTAAAATGCAAGAAATTAACAAAAAACAAATATACAGATTAACAGAAAATAAATATGTAGGAAATAGTCACTATGTTACATGGAAGCATTATTTTACTGAGAGGGTGGTGGATACATGGAACAGCCTTCCAGTTGAAGTGGTAGAGGCCAAAACAGTAATTGAATTTAAGCAGGCATGGGATAGGCATAAGGCTATCCTAAACAAAAGATAAATCCAGGTAAAGTATCCATGTAATTGCGCAGACTAGATGGGCCGTAAGGTTCTTATCTGCCGACATTTTTCTATGTTTCTAGTCACTATGTTACATGTTTACAGGTGCATTCCTTATTGAGGTATGTTAATATGGAACTCTTAATGGACTTAGACAGGGGGAAGATTTGATGGCGTCTGGGAGGTTATTCCATAATTGTGTTGCTCTGTAGGAAAATGAGGATCGAGCCACTTGCTTTTTGTATTGTGGTATTGCAAGTAAGGTGCTGGTCCTGGATCGGAGTTTATAGGATGAGGGAACTGCTGAGGGAAGCAGCCTTTTCAGGTAGGGTGGTAGCTTCCCAGAAAAGTTCTTAAACACCAGGTTGGAAAGGTGAAGGGTGCGTCTAGATTCCAGCGATGGCCAGTTTAGTTCTTTTAACATGTCACAATGGTGGGTCATGTAGTTACATTGTAGCACAAAGCGACAGAATGAGTTATACAATGTAGTAAGTTTCTGGAGGTGTGTTTGAGGGGCAGCTGCATACACTACATCTCCGTATTCAATAGCCGGCATAAGCATTTGTTGTACAATCTGCTTTCTTACCGCGGGGCTCAGGCAGGATTTGTTTCTGTACAGGGCACCTAGTTTGGGGTAAATTTTAGATGACAGTTTTTCAATGTGGGGGCCAAAGGATAGATTTGGGTCTAACCACATACCTAGATATTTGAGAGAAGTGACAGTGGTCAGCGTGCCATTTGATTTTGTCCTGACACATAGATGGGGTGTTTGCAATTTGTGTAGTTTAGGTGCTGTTCCAAAGAGCATTGTAACAGTTTTGTCAGCATTTAGAAAAAGTTTGTTATCATTGATCCACTTTTCTACCTCTGTGAATTGGTCTTGTAGCACGGCCTCCAGCTGTGGGAGATCTGGTTTGCTGGTATAGATTACAGTGTCGTCTGCGTACATGTGTACAGTTGAGGCTTTGCAGACATTGGGCAGATCATTTATGAATATTGTGAATAGCAGGGGGCCGAGTATCGAGCCTTGGGGTACACCGCACGTGACTGGGAGGGAAGTGCTGTTAGAAATGGACACTTATTGCGACCGATCAGACACATATGATTGAAACCATGTTAACGTGTGATCACCAATACCAGAGTTTTTAAGTTTTTGTAATAAGATGCCATGGTCTACTGTGTCAAAGGCCTTGGCAAAATCAAGGAAGATGGCACCAGTTAGGTTTCCTTGTTCCATGCCAGCCTGGATATCATTGGAAAGTAACTTTTAAAAGGGCAGTTGTGCTTGAATGATTTGGACGGAACCCGGATTGATCTGGGGTTAAATAGTTCCAATACTGATAGTAATCGCTTAATTAGGTGTAAACACATTTTTCCAGGATTTTTGACATTACAGGAAGCAATGATATTGGGCGGTAGTTGGATACCAAAGTATTGTCTCCACTTTTATGGATAGGTACCACTCTCGCAGTCTTCCAGAGTTTGGGTATATATCCAGTCGCCAGTGATTCATTGAATAGGGTTGCGACAGGTTTTGCAATTGCCGGGGCGCTGATTTTCAGCAGCATTGCTGGGATTTGGTCAGGTCCTGACTCTGGTGTTTCATTTTTTGGTTACAGAGAAGTTTAGTAATTGCACTGACAGGTACCGGTCTAAAACTGAGGGGAGGGAGGGTGGGATCTAAATCCAGCTGGGATCTAAAAGCACACAGTTATGGAGCCTGGCCCGGGAATCTGAATTAAAATGTGAGTGCTTGCAGGGAGACTTGGGTTGATATGTCCAGCTTGGATCTAAAAGCACACATTATGAAGTGATGTTTATTCTGCCTGCAACAGCATCAGCTTGCTTTGAAGCAGTGCTCCTGGCTGGGCAAGAGGTAAGATTGCTATGATAGTGCAGACGTCATGAAGTGGGAGCTAAACTGCAAACCTACACCTGTCTCTTAGAGGTTGGCTCCCCAACAGGTAAATGTTGGTGACTCAGACTGCACTGGTTGCGATGCTAAGGCTGTTGCCAAAAATGCAATGCCATGCATAGAAGTGTGACAGATGCACTTTAAGAGAATAGCATGATGGAATAGGACCTCTGGTGGGCAGGAGATATGAATGTGATAGTGCTGGGGTTTCCATAATAGGGTTCTCATTAAACTTCTGGAGATCAGCAGGAGATCATGCCATGGTGCAAGATTACTATAGCGAAAGAAAGGAGAAGGCTACAAATTATAATGTAGGGTTCCTGGAGGGCTGTAAGAGAAGAAAAGCTTTGAGTTATGGAGGAGGGAATGAGCTCTATTTATAATGGGTTGGGGAAAAAAACTAGATTGTCTCCTGGAGGCAAATTCAGTCAAGAAAACTTCTTACTCTTAAGACCATAAGGAGGTCCTGTGTCCTATTGTCCCTTCCTTGTTCGTCACTGCTCTGAGCATTATCCTCAGACATCTGAAAAGAAAGTACAATGCAAAGATATATGTACATGTAGCTATAAAGTATATTTTCAACATATTTTAATAATAAGGACTTACATGGTGCTCTGTGTCTGGGAAGATTGGTATGGGATCTAAAGAGACACTTGGATCTATAGATTCCTGTAACAAAAAAGTAACATTACTGTCAGAGCCCATGATCCAATTACCAATTTTAGAATTCAACCCTTCACTACTAAGCATTTTGTTAGAAGAAAAAATGTAAACATGGGATGGGTAATCCCTTACATATAGGACAAAAATTGCAATATTGCAGCAGAGATTATCATCCCAATATAGTTAAATGAAAAAGCAAATTTGTCCATTAATTGTTTTGTTTTCATATACAGAAATATTGCTGGGATGAAAGGTTATAAACTCTAGATGGCTTCCCTTATCACACACAATTTCACACAGGGTCTGCATCATTAGCATAAATGGCCTTTGTGATGAACACAGGAAATTTGTTAATAGAAATGGTCAGATAATCTATTTATGGGGACTTGTAATGCTCATAATGATATTATTAGCAAAACAGATTCAAAAGATAGCAATATGTATGGGCATAATGCCTGCATATAGAAATTAGAGTAAATCCATCTACTGCGGAGGGATCTTCAGTCATTAGAACCCCCTGCATCTTAGCTTTGTAATGCAGTGACCCCAGAGCTCTCCCTATCTGTTGTAGTGCAGCACTTATTTTGTTACAGTGAGGGTGGGGGTTGCTCCTTGTAGCTTCTATAAAGTAATACAGGGTGATAGGAGTGAGACTTCAGAATTGTATTTCAAGGCAGCAAGAAAACAATCTTGAAGAGATAGTGTATGCAGGGTTTTATTATTTGGCATGTGATGAGACTCCCTCAGAATCAGTGGGCACCTGGACGTGGCATTACTATTGGGAGATGTGGGACTATGGGTTCTGTAGGGCCTGACACCTCATTTTATTCCCCAACAGTTTCCTATGTCCAAGTCACCCTGTACCTATAAGGGATCAGGGTGTCTGTGGTGTTTGAATATTGTTAATATTGTCTATGCTTATATGTTACTGTTAAGGAATTTGTTGGCGCTTTATAAATACTTGTAACTGTAACTGTATTTCTGATATTCTGTGTGTCACTGTAGCCCTTTCCAAATCCCCCTCCTCCACCTTCTAGAATATGTTTAATCTGTGATTGACTATTGTATCAGGCTCCTGTCTGCTAGTGCAATGTCTTGTCTGGTATCCAATGTATCCAAACAGTCTGATGCTTAAGCAGTGATTATATAGCACCCTATTGTTTTACCCCTCTAAAGTAACATAGGCTATGGCTATGGCCACCAGGGTCATGTTCCATTGAGCTCTAGGCCCCTCATTGCACTGTATATATTTGTCTTATATGTTTTCAATAAAGGCGTTCAGTTTCTGTCTGTTCTACCCCAAGATCTTAGTGCTGCCTCATTTCTGGGGAACACTATCCCCACTCTTTCATTGTACCTGTCTTTAAGCGTTGGCTATGGGCGGGAGAAGGCATGAAAGGCTGATGGTTGGAGAACGGGGGTCCGGCAAGGGAGCGACATTAACAAATGTGACCAAATTAGAGTGCTGAGACCGTTTCTAATCCCCTCTCCAATTGAGATTGTAAATTCCCATGGGAATAGGGCCCTCATGACCTCCTGTATCTGCTGGCAGGAATACTGACATGCCTCCTGTATGTATTGTAGAACTGGCCTGTCTTTACCCATTTCATCTTTTGTACAGTGCTGCGGAATGTGTTGGCACTTAATAAATAATAATAATACCAAAGACTGCAAAGACCACCCCTGTTTTTAAAAACGTTTTTGATTCCTTTGTCTGACCATGCTTGCATCACCCTTCCCCCTGGAACCAGCTTTAGCCAGATCACTACTCCCTGTGCTACTCCCTAATCCTTTGTTTCAATGCTGGGCATGTTTCCATTGCATCTGTACATTCCCCCTGTGTGTGTTTTCCCAATTGCAAAACTGAAAATAAAATCCATCCCAGTTTGGTTTTCACCCTGCGAGGATCTCCAGTTATTGCCTGGGTTCTGGGCAAGAATCAGTATTCCTGCAGGATATTGACGGATAGGGGAGCATTCTGAACGTGGGCAGGGACACCTCTCACGTTACATGGCAATTGTAATTTTTCATTGTAAAAATTATGTACAGATTTTTAGTCCAAGGGTTAACTGTAATTTGTTAAATATAGCCATCTAATAGAAAATGCACACCAAGCAGCACCAAATTACTTAAATCATAAATATGATACTGGCGCTTACACTGCCTGGTTTTTCATTCTGCCCAGCGTCATTGTCGATTTGGAACATCTCATCAATGTCAGAAATGCTAATGTCTCCTAAACGTGACTCATGCAGGTGGCTTGGCTCCTCTAATTGCAGCATGTTGGTACTGTCTGAATAAACAAGCAAATTACACTTACAAGAGAACAATAAAGGAAAGCGCTACAGAAACACTTAGTCAAGCCACTGTTACAAATACCTCTAGTGATATACATTGTTTTGTGTTTGGCAATCCCAACTCATCTTGTACCACGATGTACGTTTCTGACCTTAAAATCTTCCTACAATAACAAACTGATGAGCAGTGTTTGCCCTGCAGAGCGTATACCATGCTACACACTTTTGCTGGAAACATTTATTTTTTTCATACCTATCACTTGTTCTGCTCGCATTATCTCAAACTCTGGCTCAGATCGCTCCTCCCAGGTACTCTTTTTGAAATTGATGGATAGGCAGTGTTTAAACATCTGTAAAGAGTCATGTTTTTATTTAACATTACATGAAAATTAGTTTGAGTTTATATTGCAATAGATACTAAAACTACACTTTTTACCTGTGGGTTTAAACAAGAAAGTTGCAATGGAGAAAAAAATGTCTATGCATTTTATCTTTTCTACATACCAGACTGCCTTGGAGTGATGTTTCTGCTATTCAATCTCAAGTGGGTTACTGTGGTGGTAAAGGCTATAAATGCCTAGTAATATGGAAGTTAGACTCTGTCATATTACATGCAGCATATTCAGGGACCGGAGCATATTTTGCCCCATTAATGAAATTATTTTGCAACATTAAGTCAAAAAGTAGAGGGAACAAGAGGACAGATAACATTTGCCTGCTGATATAACAATGCCCAGAATTTAAATTAACCTAGGTAAATGTAGAGGAACAGTGTGTCTGGAGGAAAAATAAAAACGCTGCTCACCATTAGAAGATTGCCATCAATGATAGTCTGGCAGGGATTGGATAGCAGCCAATCTACTCCCCCCATTATCTTCCAGTTCATCATTTGTCGAGTTTGAGGAGCCATATATATAGTAGTCAATGTGTCTGAGAAGTCCAGGATCTGCTTTCGCATAGCACTGCTTGATATCTGCGTCACTCGATCTACTTTCAAGATTCGCTTCTTGCCCTTCTTTCTCTTCTGGAGTTCTAAATAAAAGAAAGTATATATTATTTTGTGTTCAGCACAAGCATGTGCATGTGAAAAAACATTTTGAATAAATTAACAACAGTACTCTTGTGCAAGTCTGGGTGTATTTCTCTCAAGGCTTCCACCCACTGCAGACACCTGCAGTCAGTAAAGCCAGAGGCAGCTCTAGAGTTAGTGAGGCCCTAGGCAAAGCTCAATTATGAGGGCCCATTTATTGTTCAAATATGCAAAAATTAGCCCAAAAAGAATACTATTGATAAAGGTTGAGACAGTTTTCCTAGCAGCTTGGTGTATGCTAATGCAGGAGGGTATTTGCGTGGCATATCAGTAATCACATGAACATGTGCACACCATCATCCGAGGCCGCTGTTTGAGGGGAGACCTTAGGCGGCCGCCTATTTGGCCGAATAATAGAGCTGCCTCTGAGTAAAGCAGTTGTGTAAGGTGTCATCTTGGGTACAGTTACAAATCCCTAATGCTTTTCACTCCTGCCCTGGACACGTGATTTTTCCAGCAATCTGAAAAGTAAAATGCATGCTTTTATGACAGCAGGGAAGATTTGTGGACACTGCAGCTTTAAGCCTGAGATACACTGAGCGCGTAGCGACGCACAGTGTAGAGAGGCAAAGAGAAGCAAACATTTTGCAGGCCTGAGTTCACTCCGCTCCGCCTCGCAGACCATCTACACTGCATTACGTTTGCTTCTCTCCGCACTGGACAGGAATCCAATACTCTGCAGATCAAACCAGAGAAATGTTTCTTTCTCATCAAATGAAGCAAAGCCCATTTCACAGAAAAAAACCAAGTTTATTGTAAAACTACTTTTAAATACAACATGTCAAAACTTTTATTTTCTGAAAGCAAATGTCATACAGACAAAAACCATTTGTGATTTTTGTAATCTCTTCTCTTTGATAATTTTACTTAACCCCTTCGCTGCTGAGCCATTTCACCACTGTGTGCTCAGCTCATTTTTATCGATTTTGCTCATCATGTTTAAACGCGTTTAGAAGCCACGTTTTATTACATGACCCAGACATATTATATATCGTTCTTTCCGGCAGACTCCGCAGATTCATAATATATTATTATATGTATACATCATGTCCTGCCTGTATATTATAACAAAAATGCAATAAAATTAGAATTTTCAATCATTTACAGTGTGTGTTTTTTTTCACATGAGTGTTTGCGGTTATATTTTCTATGGGGTGCGCTTGTACAAAAATTAGAAATGGGGACTCATTACATTTTTTGGGGGGAAATTACGTGATTTTTTGCAAATGCAACCCATAGAAAAAAAACATTAGTGCAGCATCATTATTCACTTTATAATTGAAATGTGAACAATATTGCTGCATTAATAAAAACAACACATACAAAAAAAAACATTTTTTTATTTTTTACTTTTTATTTATTTTATTTTTACTTGGAACATGGTTTCAAATGACACCATGCATGACCCCTAGCTGCCACGGTTCTGATATGGTGAACCCCATATCTCCACCAGGGGATTTCTTTGGGAAATCCCCGGGCAGCTAGGGGTTCCCCGGCTATCTGAGGTCATCGTGCTATGCACGACACGTCAGGAGCCGAGGGGGAACCCCTGAGGTGGAGCTGCCATCCAAGATGGCGGCCCCAACCGGAGCCAGATGACGATCGGCTGCCGAGTGGCGCCAATCACAATCTGGCAATTGTAGGGTGAAAAACCAGGCACCGCTTTAAAGGGCAGACACTGCCCTTCAAAGCAGTGCCTGGCTTTTAGATGAAAACCCTCCCGATCGGGAGGGAGAGGGATCCAAAAGGATCCCCCCTCCCTTCCAGGCGATCTCCTGGCTTTGCGGGGGGGTCGCCTGGAAATGACGTCATCGCGCAGGCGCGAGGACGTCATTTATGTCAGGGGCTGGCCTATCTTCGGCGCCCGGCTTCCCTGAAGCCAGAACACCATGGGACCCCGGACAGCGAGGTAGTATCTCTGCCGGGGCTCCCGCTGGCGGATGACGTGTGGGGCACGTCCTCCGCATATAGTGGGAGTCAATCATGACGTGCCCCACATGTCATCCGCAGCGAAAGGGTTAAAGGTTTGCAAAATGCTGTGAAATGTTGTGCCAATTTACAAGAAGGGTAATAGGGAGGAATCGGGGAACTATAGGCCAGTTAGTCTTACATCAGTAGTGGGGAAATTAATGGAAACCATGTCAAAGGAAAGGATTGTTGAACATCTAAAAACTATAGATTACAGGATCAGAAACAACATGGGTTTACCTCAGGGAGATCATGCCAAACTAATCTTATTGATTTTTTTGATTGGGTAACAAAAATAATAGACAAAGGTGGTGCAGTAGACATTGCTTATTTAGATTTCAGTAAGGCTTTTGATACTGTTCCACATAGAAGGCTTATCAATAAATTGCAATCTTTGAGTTTGGATTCCAATATTGTTGAATGGATTAGGCAGTGGCTGAGTGACAGGCAACAGAGGGTTGTGGTAAATGGAGTTTATTCGGCGCAAGGTCTTGTTACCAGTGGGGTACGTCAGGGGTCAGTACTTGGACCCATTCTCTTTAATATTTTTATTAGTGATATTGCAGAAGGTATTAATGGTAAAGTATGTCTTTTTGCTGATGACACAAAGATTTGCAACAGGGTTGACGTTCCTGGAGGGATCAGCCAAATGACAAATGATTTAGGTAAACTAAAAAAATGATCGGAGCTGTGGCAATTGAGTTTTAATGTGGACAAGTGCAAGATAATGCACCTGGGGCGTAAAAACCCAAGGGCTGACTATAGAATATTTGATACAGTCCTAACCTCAACATCTGAGGAAAGGGATTTACGGGTTATTATTGCAGAGGATCTAAGGGTAAGTAGTCAATGTAATAGAGCAGCAGGAAATGCTAAAAGAAAGAAAAGTTACCAGGAAAGGCTTAATGATCTTAACATGTATAGCTTGGAAAAAAGACGAGACAGAGGAGATATGATAGAAACATTTAAATACGTAAAGGGAATCCACAAGGTAGAGGAAGGGAGTATATTTAAAAGGAAACAAAGTAGCAAAACAAGAGGAGATTAGATTAGTTTTAGATTAGAGGGGCAAAGGTTTAAAAGTAACATCAGGAAGCATTCTTTTACTGAGAGGGTGGTGGATACATGGAACAGCCTTCCAGTTGAAGTGGTAGAGGCCAAAACAGTGACTGAATTTAAGCAGGCATGGGATAGACATAAGGCTATCCTAAACAATATAGGGCCCTATTAGATGCTTCATGCAAGTGGTTTTCGTCCGCAAATGCGCATTTGCGCGAGGGGAAAAACCATTTGCGCGCAACGTCGTATTCCTATGCGCAACGAACGTGCGTTTTCGTCTACCGCGGGTGAACCTGCGCGAACAAAAATTTGTGCGCGCATCCTATACTTAACATTGTCAGCGCAAATGCGTTCGTGCGCTGGTATTACAATCTGCGAGCAACGAAGGTTTGCGCAAATTTTCGGAACGTCTTTGAAAAGCATGTCGTAACTGTAAATTTGATTGTCCTGGCCGAAACTAAATACACCAGCAAAAATAAAAAATACAGCACAGTACAGTTACACATTCTACACATACCCAAACAATACAATTAATAAATTGCTTTATTGTTTTTTCCTGCAGCATATATACTCGGTTTGACTTTGACAGGCGCAACACCCTAACGTTAGAAAATGGTAGTTCTTAATTCGGATTGGCTGAATCCCGTGAAAAAACAGTCTGAACACAGATTTCTGGGCGCAACGTACTTTGCGCAGTTTTGCGGGTCGTTTTTCCGCCCGAAAATTTTTGACGGACGAAAAAATGCACTCGGATCGTAATACCACGTAAATTTTCGTGCGATCCCTTTTTTTTTCCCCATGCGCAAAAAAATTGCGCTGCACGAGCGCAATTGCGCAGAGAATGTAATAGAGCCCATAATGTGTACAATACGGTGCAGGGTGTAGGGACAGGCCACAGGAGCTCACACTTTAATCATTAAAAGAATTGTGTGAAACTGTGACTAACATTTCATGTATGCCAGAGAGCAGGGTGCAAATGCCCTCCTTGCACTCCATGCCAGCCCTCACTTGTTTTAATACACCTCCTGAAGTAACAGAACTGTAGTGATGTATATCTCTCTGCCTATTAACAGGACTGTGTTGCATTATTTAGGCTCTGTAGCTTTCCCTGGGCACTGGGCATCCCAAGCTCTGTGCTCCCATCATGCCCCCCCCCACACACACAGTTGGTGAAAGTCACAGTTTTTGCGATGCCACGTTGCTGGTTGCCAGGGAAGCCTGATCTAAGAGATCCTGTCAGTCTGAGCCAGTGATTGGAGGATCCCTCTCCTGGTTGCCCATGCCGACTAAAGTGAATAGGGACAGTTTGGAAAGCAATTTGGACCGGCTGTCACACCGTGCAACCACTCCAGACCTCACTGAGAGCCCAAGCGAGTGAGTGCGGAGCTGGAGCAGTGCTAGATGGGAGGGATCTACAGGACCCGGTGCATGCGCTGCCATGTGCTGCAGGTCCTGCCCCTCCCCTCATCGTGCCGCTCCGCCGAGGGGAAAGTTGGATTTTTCCAACTCCCTTCGCTCAGCGCTGCATCATGAGGACACGATTGGTGGGTAAGACATATGCAAATATGAGCCTTCAAGCTATGCATTAAAACCTGGACACACTGCGCGCGTCTCGCCGCGCAGCACCACCTACAGGCGCTGCGTGTCACGCTTAGTGTATCTCAGGCTTTAATGCATAGCTTGAAGGCTCATATTTGCATATGTCTTACCCACCAATCGTGTCATGATGCGGCGCTGAGCGAAGGGAGTTGGAGAAATCCAACTTTTCCCTCGGCGGAGCGGCACGATGAGGGGAGGGGCAGGACCTGCAGCACATGGCAGCGCATGAACAGATGCACATGCACATGGCAGCACATTTGCATATGTCTTACCCACCAATCGTGTCCTCATGGTGCAGCATAGGAGGGTTGTAGGATAATTTCCAAATTTTCCTTTCCTAATGACAGAAAGTTTTGATTTTAATAAGGACTCTGTGGCTCATATGTGCATTCTCTTTCTTTATTGCAAGCACAGCAGTAAAAGAAAAGGGTAAGAAAACATACCCAGTAAATCCTATCCACCACATGGGGTCAACCCATTCCCAGTCCATAAAAGGGCAGTGCAAGGCAAAAGAAAAGTCGGAACATCCACAATCAACTAAATGCAGGAAGGCGTCAATTACGAAGCTGAAAAGGAAGCACAGAACATGAACAGAAAATTTGTACGGAGAAGCCAAATGGATTCTCACATCAGGATTCAACAAAATAAGGAAGATGGCAAATCGAAACCCATACAACAGCTTGGAAACAGATATCTAAGAGTCTAAGCAGAGACAATAACCACAGTAAACCAAAAATAGCTTTATTGTAAAAATACAGGAGTAACAAGTACATAAATAAATAAAAAGTCACCCAGGGTGGGTGCGGAGTGAAATAATCGCCTCCAAGACCTTATTACAATCCAAACTTTTGGGGGCGTGGCTGGCCACGTGAGGGAGCAGACAAGTCTGAGCTGAGCTTCGTTTGAGGCCATTGTCAGAGGTGATTTTTGACCCGGATTCTCGCTTGAATTGCCCCCTTGGGGAGTCCCTGTGTGGCTGGCCATCGGGAGAAGTGCTCTGGAGCCGCTTAGGTCCCCCACGGCCCAGCAGAGATTGGGGCCTTGCTTCCCGGTGGGAGAACTAGCCTGGCGGCCATTTTGAGACCTAATACCCTGCTTTGATTTGGGCCATTCCTCGCTTCCTTTTCCTCCCTCTGTGGAACGGCCCTGCCCGAGTGGCCGACGGACACGGGCTTGGAGGATGGAGGGCCCATGTCCTCTGAACGCAGCTGTTGACCCGGTGGCAGAGTTGGCGGGGGAGAGGGCAGAATGGAGGCGTCTGACACGCACCCCCAGCCCCGGTGGAGATGAGAAGGCTGCCGTTGCAGACCTTTGGGACTGCTTGGAGTGGATACTGGAGGCCAAGGGATGCCCGCTGATGTGCAGCCTCTGGAATGGATTGTCAGCGGTCTGTGGAGTTGGATGGGACCCGGGAAGGGAGGCCCTAGTTGTAACCTGGACAGAGAAGGCCTTACCTGTCGTCCGCGTGGGGCGTCTTCCCATTCTGGTAGCGGATCGGGGCGGTGAATGCACAAGGGGGTTGGCCATGCAACGGACTTCGGAGGAGGTCCGTGAGATGCCAGCTACTGGTGTCCCAGCGCAGTTTGAGGAGAAGTTGCAGATTGGCGTGGAGGTCTGCTCCAGAGGGGGACCATGGCACGTGCCCGGCAGCCCGCCAGGCCATGTAGATGGACACGGGCTGAGATGGACTATTCTGCTTTGGTTTGTGGTCCCAGGCTGACCCCCTCCCCCCCCCCCCCCCCCGATTCGATTCAAGTATTTTTTCCCCTTATCGGTCCACCCGCTGAGACACTATTGTTTCTTCCTTGTTTTTTTTCGACAAGGTGTGTGTGTGAAGGCAGCACTTCTATGTTGAGTAAATTGTTAGGGTCGGTGCTGCCGTAACCGAAAATAAAGTGTCCACACGCTTCCAAGGACACAATAATGTAAGAAGGAATATGAAATAAATTCCTGGCGCACCTTTGTGTGAAACAAAAATTATTGAAATACAATGTGTGTGACACCAGTGTACATTCTACATTAAAACAAATATGAACACAGCTGAATTTTTCAGACGTGTATGTATATAAATGTTTTTTTTTGTATCTGACGCTAAAGAAAACACTCCAGAAATGAAATTCAAAATAAGAATGGAATACTTATATTTTGATGATGATGTTGTTTCTTCTTCTTCTCCTTAGTATAGCTTAAAAGGTGTAACTTTCTTGAAAATGGAACGAGATGCTGTATGCATTCCAGGAAGCGGAAGAGGTAAACCCGATGCCTTCAAGTACTGATGAAAAAATTGTTTAAGCAACGGGACAAGATGCTAATAATGATTTTCAAAATTTATTCTGGTAAAAATAAATAAAATCAACATGAATAAACCATATGGTAAAATATATTAAAAGAGTAACAGCTAAATCGAGAGTAAGTGTCCTCGAACAGTTTCTGATAGTTTATTGATACTTTCTATCAGAAACTGTTCGAGGACACTTACTGAGGAAGCCAGTAGGCGAAAGCGCGCTTTGAGTGGCTCTCGATTTAGCTGTTACTCTTTTAATATATTTTACCTTATGGTTTATTCATGTTGATTTTATTTATTTTTACCAGAATAAATTTTGAAAATCATTATTAGCATCTTGTCCCGTTGCTTAAACAATTTTTTCATCAGTACTTGAAGGCATCGGGTTTACCTCTTCCGCTTCCTGGAATGCATACAGCATCTCGTTCCATTTCCAAGAAAGTTACACCTTTTAAGCTATACTAAGAAGAAGAAGAATAAACAACATCATCATCAAAATATAAGTATTCCATTCTTATTTTGAATTTCATTTCTGGAGTGTTTTCTTTAGTGTCAGATAAGGAAAAAAAAAAAACACAAAAAAAACCAAAAAACAAAAAACAAAACATTTATATACATACACGTCTGAAAAATTCAGCTGTGTTCATATTTGTTTTAATGTAGAATGTACACTGGTGTCACACACATTGTATTTCAATAATTTTTGTTTCACACAAAGGTGCGCCAGGAATTTTTTTTTTCGAGACATCCTTTCTGCTGTCTTTCGCCTCTTTTCTTTTTTCTGAGGAGACCCCCCAATCGTGGATGATTTTGACCCCCCCTTTTGTTTTTCTGACTTAAGTGAGCCGTTACACGTGATACTTGTTATTTTATTATTCCCCCCTTCAGCCCGCTGAGACATATTGATTTTTTTTTTTGGCAACAAGATTCCCCCTCCCTCAATTTTGTATATCTCACTGTATTTTCTTGAGACACCCCCTCCCCCTTTATTTTCTATGTCGCTATTTGAGTCTGCTTTCTGGCCCTGTGAGGCCATTTATGCTGGTCGGTTTGTGACCTTTAGTACTAAATAAAAAACTTTAAATTAAAAAAAAAATATCCAAACTTTCCATCATTAGGAGATGAAAATTTGGAAATTTCAAAAGAGGAGCTTGGAGGCTCATATTTGCAAGCTGAACGTAACAATGACTGTGACCGTGAACAATAGGCCTAAAATAAAGTGAACATTAAGTCGATTCTCTAGAACAATCCGCCACTTTCATACAGTCTTCTAAACAAGACTCTAACACAAACACCTTTAAAGTTGGCTGCACCCCTAATGGACTGAGCACCAAACTGCGAGGAATCAATACCAGCCAATCCCAACAACCAATGAGCCTATCTAGCCACGTTGTCGAACCTACAGGTAAATGAGGCAGTCGGAAGGAGATGAACACCAGAAAAACAGAATCAGACCATAAGGACAAGGTCCGATGTTAATATGTCCTAAGGCACCTATCTGGGCATAATCGAGGATTGGAAAAGACAAAAAAACCAAAAACAACAACGATTTGAAGTCTTATTATGTTTGGTGACATCAAACAAACATTCTCACGGTAGAAGGAACGGATTTGAAAATCACTCTTATAAGACTAAAAAGAACCAACAATTTAGCAGAGAGCTGTCGTAAGGAAAAAGTATCATTGTCAGGCCAAGCCCACAAATTTAAATATCCCACGTAGTAGAATGCCTAGGAACCGCAGAACGAGACATTCGTAACCCTTTAGGCTAGGGTCAGACGAACGCATTTTTCGCGTTGTCCGTGAAAAAGTGCGTTCGAACGAATGGACGCATTTTTTCACGGAATATGCGATAGCGGTCATACGATGCGCATTTTCGTCCGTGATTTTGTACGGATCATCAATAAAACACTTTTTGTGTCTGGACGTTATGTTGGCCTGACATTAGCAGCATCTGACATCTCCTAATCAAGCACACACGCCGCTAGCGGACGCAGCGCACTCTGTACGTCAGTACTAGCGGTATCACGTTCTCGAAAAAATGCGTTCGTTTGCCACTTGCGTTGCGCTGCCGCACTTTTGTGCGGCCGTTCTTCGTATGCTGCCCGGCATTGGACGTCATTTGCTGCTAGCACGACCGTGATTTAGTGCTGCTAAACGCACGTTAATACTGCGTTAGTCTGACCCTAGCCTTAAGGAGACAACAAATCACGGGTGACGACCCAACTGTGTACCATGAAACTCCACAGGGCCAGCCAAGATCACGGATGTATAAACAATAATAGTGCAAAAAGTTAGTCCAGAGTCAAATAATGGCAACAAGAAAATCCAACACAGACTCTAGAGGGATGGTAAGGGAATTTTTTATATTCAAGATTTCGATTTTGAAAAATCACCAGCAAAAAACAAACATTAGAAAATATGAGCCTGGCGAGGCTAAATTGCAACAAAAGAGGACATGGCGGCAGAACAGTGACCATTAAAATAAAAGAAACAGGTCCATCCTATGAGACTATATATGTACGCAATAAGAAGGAAAACTAAAAAAGGGCCTTGAAGGGGGGGTCAAACAAGCAGATTGGCTCATACAAGGGACGCTTGTCTGCCACAAGCCGGCTGTAGAGGCCCAGGTACAGGAGCGGACAAAACAAAAAAGGGTGGTACGGGAGGTAGGGTGTGGAGAACCGCCATGTAAGGCATGGCGTTTCGTGCTCACTTCAGCGCACGGAAGGGAGCCAGAGACCGCAGAAGAGGCCACAAGGCCAGGCGACCCGGGGCTGAAAGATAGATTGTCAGGGCCATGGTGCCCGGTCCAGCGGCTCGCCCAAGTCAACCTGTGGTCCAGCCACACAAAAAAAAGGGAGGGCGGGACCTCAGCCCCCAGCAGCCGAAACGGCAGCAGAGGTTGGCAGGCAGCTTCGAAATACAGAGGGGAAAAAAAGGGGGTAGGGGCGGGCAAGTCTGCAAAAAGAATAAAAGTATAAAAAGGGAAACCAGGTTAAAGTCTCAAAAAGAAAAAAAATCAGAAACCGTCCCATGAAGTGCCAGACAAGAGGTCTTAGTGTGGATCGACGGAGGTGGTGCCTGAGGGCACATTCATCGAGAGACATGAGGGTGTCAGTGGCAAAATACCAATCTGATCGAGGAAGGGCCATGCTTCTTCTGGGGAGCTGATCGGGTGGAAAACTGCATCCCACTGGAATGCCAGCGTCCCAGAGACCCCCCAGTGATATCGGACCTCCGCCGCTCTCAACGTGGTCGTAACCTCTCGGAACCGGCGCCGCAACGCCAGTGTCAGGAACAAGAAGTCATTGAAAAGAGAGAGGGACAAATTCTCAAAAATAAAGCGGGCTCTCGCCAGTGGCAGGGTCAGGAGGCGCGAATTCTCAGAGAGCTCCCGAACCACAGCTAAGACGACTCTTGACACCTCTGCCGGTGCCGTAGCAGCCTTGCAGAGATGAACAGCAGACACAAATGTTGGAAGGTGGGAGCCTGGGAGAGACAGAAGCGAGCAGGCCATTTGATTCAGGAACCCCAGAAGGGCATCAGATGCCACCGACTCCGGTACACCCCAGATCCTGATATTTCGATGGCGGTGACGGGCCTCCAAAGATTCCACAGAATTTTGAGAGTAAATCCACCTGCGTCTGGAGGACCTTGACGTGTGCAGCCAGACAAGACAAAGTCGTCCGGTTCACAACTGCGGACACCTCCTCCAGAATAACTCACATCACCCAAAACACCTTCAGGTCATATACAAGTCCACAAAGGTTTCCTCTCGTGGCAGGTAAGGAATCAGGGTTTGGCTCATTCGGCTGTCGAACTGGGCCACTGGAAGGCGCCCTAGTCGGCGAAGCAAGAAGCCGGGGCTGCACATTGGCAGGCCTGTCTGTCGTAAGTGGTGGGGAGGCAGCTGGGGTCCGAGTACGAGCTGCAGCCACTCTGCCCTCTGGCCAAGCCAAGCCCCTTCCCTATGAGGAAAAATAGGGATTCGGAGAAAAGGCCCAGGACCCACCTTCACCACCGCACAGGGCAAAATTCAGGGACATCTGTATGTCTCTCGGGCGGCGGCCCTCGGCCAGACAAGATCGTTGCCCCGTCTTCTTCCCCCTGTGGAACATGCGTAAAAGCCGCGTGGAGAAGATCAGACAGCCGGAGCCCATTACGTGGTAGAAATGAGAGTCCCAATATGGCCACTGGCTGCAGTCCCTGAGGTAGGTCCGAAATCGCCAGGGAGACGATGTCTACTGTAGGGAATTGCTCCACAGGGTCCCTGTACCAACAAGCTCTCTCCTGGCGGCAACAAGGGTCAAAGAAATAGGCAAAATCTAGGGAAGCCGCCGTGAGCTCTTCCAAAATGCAGCCGCTCTTGTCAGTAGTTAGCTCCGCTGGTAAGGGAATCTTGACCTCGTCCCAAACACCAACAGTGCCAATTATCCCATGCAGAACTATAGGCACCTCTTGTACCCGGGGCCCAAGCATGCTGCAGTAACTCCGCAGACATTCCCGAAATTTCCATGGCCTGACAGGAGGACCAGAAACCAACTATGCCAGCAATGAAAGGCAGCCCATCCAGAGGATGTGGAAGGTCATGTGGACTGGTCAGCAACTCATCCAACCTCGGGAGTAGCCTGGGGCATCCATGGCCATTTCCAGGAGATGGGGAAACCACAGTTGAGACTGGGACAAGGGTGTTAACAAAACAATCTTGGACTCGAGTGAACACAGCAGCCTCAAAACTCTGGATAACATCTGAAACGGAAGGAAGGCATAATGGCCCGGAGGCCATGTCTGTCAAAATGCATCTGGGTCCCTTGCTTCAGGGTACAGGCGCCAACTGAAGAATTTGGATAATTGATGATTGAATGTTGCTGCAAATATGGCCATCCGCGGAAGATCCCACAGGTCGTTGATGTTGTTGAAAACTGATCATAGAAGATGCCAATCCCATGAATATTTCGATGACAGGAGTTCTAATCTACCACGGAATTGCTGAGGCCTGGAATGAATCAGTGATTATGGACCGTGGTGGACTGGGAACGAACTGAGCCCTGGCACACTGGTACGGTCTCCAGGCCCCAGCGCTCGCCCTGTCGACAATCCCCGGTCCCCACTGCTGACTTGCCGACAGATGCTGGAGTATAGTTACAGTTACAAGTTACATAGGCTAAAAAAAAGACATGCGTCCATCGGGTTCAGCCTTTCACACATCACCTACTGCTGTTGATCGAAGAGAAGGCAAAAAACCCAGTCTGAAACTCTAGCCAATATGCAACATACTGGGAAAAAATTCCTTCCTGACTCCAGATTGGCATTCAGATTTCTCATATTAACCACTTCAGTGCTGAGCCATTTCACATTTGTGTGCTGAGCTCATTTTTACCAGTTTTGCTCATAATGTTTAAACGCGATTTGCAGTCACGTTTTATTATACGACCCGACAAATTATACAGTCAGGTCCAGAAATATTGGGACATCGACACAATTCTAACATCTTTGGCGCTATACACCACCACAATGGAGTTGGAATGAAACAAACACAATGTGCTTTAACTGCAGACTGTCAGCTTTAATTTGAGGGTATGTACATCCAACTCAGGTGAACGGTGCAGGACTTACAGCAGTTTGCAGATGTGACTCCCACTTGTTAAGGGACCAAAGGTAATGGGACAATTGGCTTCTCAGCAGTTCCATGGCCAGGTGTGTGATATTCCCTCATTACCCCAATTACAATGTGCAGATAAAAGGCCCAGAGTTCATTTCAAGTGTGCTATTTTTATTTGGAATCTGTTGCTGTCAATTCTCAAGATGAGATCCAAAGAGCTGTCACTATCAGTGAAGCAAGCCATCATTAGGCTGAAGAAACAAAACAAACCCATCAGAGAGATAGCAAGAACATTAGGCGTGGCCAAAAAAACTGAACATTCTCAAAAGAAGGAATGCACCGGTGAGCTCAGTAACACCAAAAGACCCGGGAGACCACGGAAAACAACTGTGGTGGATGACCGAAGAATTCTTTCCCTGGTGAAGAAAACACCCTTCACAACAGTTGGCCAGATCAAGAACACTCTCCAGGAGGTAGGTGTATGTGTGTCAAAGTCAACAATCAAGAGAAGACTTCACCAGAGTGAATACAGAGGGTTCGACACAAGATGTAAACCATTGGTGAGCCTAAAAAACAGGAAGGCCAGATTAGAGTTCACATTGCAGATAGACAATGACCCAAAGCATACTGCAAAAAGCAACCAAAGAGTTTTTAAAGGGATAGAAGTGGAATGTTATGCAATGGCCAAGTCAATCACCTAGCCTGAATCCCATTGAGCATGCATTTCACTTGCTGAAGACAAAACTGAAGGGGAAATGCCCCAAGAACAAGCAGGAACTAAAGACAGTTGCAGTAGAGGCCTGGCAGAGCATCACCAGGGATGACGCCCAGTGTCTGGTGATGTCTAGGGATGAGCTGTTCGGTTCGATCGGTTCAGAGTTCGCATCGAACATACTGTAGCCTGTTCGCGAACTACGAACATTTCCACGTGTTCGCCCACAATGCACCGCAATGGACCACAATGCACTTTTCCACTGGCCTAAAGCTTGTAATTGGCTACAGCCTTGCACCTGACCACAGTTTAGGTGCAAGACAGGTTCAACACTATGCCAATCACGGCTCAGAGTCCTGATTGGGCAAATTTTGCCCAATCATGAGCTCACAGAGCTAAGTCCCGCAGCACACTATAAAAGGTTTCACACAGTGCTTCAGCATGCGTTTGAGTGGAGATTGTTGTTGTGTTAGTGTGTGTTCTCACTGCCAGTCTGCCACCAGCTACTGGGGGGGGGGTCTCATTTCTACATAATATTTAGGAATTGTTCTAATATGTGTCTTGTCACTGCCAGCAAGTATTTTGGGGGTCAGTAATTGCTACAAAATATTTGTGAATTGAGGTGATCTGTGTCTTGTCACAGCCAGTGCCACGCAGTATTTTGGGCGTCAGTAATTTCTACAAAATATTTGGGAATTGTTCTAATCTGTGTCTTGTCACTGCCACCCATCAGGGGTCTCACTAATTTATAGGAGGTTTCTGAGACTTGTAATCTGTGTCATCTCACTGCCACCCATCAGGGGGTCTCACTGATTTATAGGAGGTTTCTGAGACTTGTAATCTGTGTCTTCTCACTGTCAGCTATCAGGGGGTCCCACATACTTCTATCAGATTTCTGCGAATTGTAATCTGTGTCTTGTCACTGTTGCCAGCTATCAGTGGGTCCTATCAGGGGGTCTCGCTGACTTGTAGCAGATTTCTGCGAATTGTAATTTGTGTCTTGTCACTGCAACCTATCAGGGGGTCTCACTGATTTATAGGAGGTTTCTGCGAATTGTAATCTGTGTCTTGTCACTGGCTGCCAGCTATCAGGGTGTCTCACTGAGTTATACCAGAGTTCTGGAAATCTTTAATCTTTATACCAGAGTTGAATCAGAGTTCTGTATATATTTAATCTATATATCACTCACCATGTCAGAAAGACCAAAAAGGACAGGCAGACGCTCCCAGACACAGATAAGAGGGCAAGCAGCCTCTGTGTCGGGAGGCTGTGCCTCTGGTCTTGGTGGACGTGGTGCATCCTCTACAGGGGCACACTTGTCCTTACTAACTGGTGCTGGCCGTCTTAAGCAGCAGCAACATACAGAGGATTTGGTGGATTGGCTAACCAGGCCATCCTCATCCTCCGAGTCCTCTGCCAGCCAGGCTTGTAGTGCTTTACAGTCCAAGTAAGCTGCCAAAGCATCTAATGCAGCCTCCATGTCCACAGCTACTCCTGCGATAGCCTCGCTATCACACATGGAGGAGTCAGCTGAATTGTTTGACTACAATGACAATGACATGCAGCTTAAGGATGCGTAGCAAGTACAGTGCTCTGATTCAATCTCTGAGGTTGAGGAAGGGAGTATAAGCAACCTAGAGGAAGGGGGTGCCAGTGATGACACACAAATAACTGGCACTCATGTTGCCCCAGCAGCTGCAGCATACTGTCAAGTTGGCTCCAGTGACGAGGAGATAGGGGGTGATGATGACAATGATGATGAGGTCACTGACTCCACCTGGGTGCCTGATCGAACAGAGGAATCAAGTGAGGAAGAGGGGGAGTAGGAGGAGGCATAGCTAACACGAGGCACAACATCCTCTATGACCAACCATAGCACTAGCCAGTCCAAGGCATCAGATGTCAGAGCTGCTCAGGTGCAGAGCACGGTTGTCTCAAAGCACACATCCAGGAACTCTGCTGTCTGGGAGTTCTTTAAGAAATGTGCAGCAGACCCCACCGTTGCTATTTGTAATCTATGTCAGATGAGGCTCAAGTGTGGGAAAGACACCGGACGCTTGGCCCAAGCCAAGCGGCTTGGGTACCACGTGCTTGAGGTGACATATGACCACCTGCCACACATCCCGTTGGCACAAAACTTTGCGTAGGTCCTCCTCCTCCTCCGCTGTCTCTACCCCCACTGTATGTCCTGCCATGTCATTGCCTACAACCTCCACTGACAGGGATGATGCTACAGTAATGGATGTACCAGCTCCTTCCTCACAATGTGACAGCATCCCATCAGCTGAAGATTTACGCAGACAGATTACGTTGCCCCAGCTGCTGCAGCAGAAGAAAAAATATAGTCTCAACCATCCCCAAGCACAACGTCTAAATGCCAGTTTAGCAAAATTACTCACATTGCAGCTGCTGCCTTTCCAGCTGGTGGACTCTGCTCCCTTCCGTGAATTTGCTGAATGTGCTGTACCACAGTGGCAGGTTCCAAAACGCCATTTCTTTTCACGGAAGGCCATTCCAGCACTATACCAGCACGTGGAACACAATGTTATGGAGTCATTGGGAAAGGCAGTCAGCAGCAAGGTGCACATGACTTTAGACACGTGGTCCAGCAAGCATTGGACAGGGCCATTACATTTCCTTCAAGGCACACTGGGTAACTCTGATTACAGCTGGGAGGGATCCAAGACGGGGTTCTGTGCTGGAGCTTGTTCATCCAACACGCCTCCAGAAAGCTGCTTGTATGAGGTCTGTCTGCTCCACCACCTCTTCCTCCTCCTCCTCCTCGGTCTCTGGCGAAGTGGCAGTTAAACCAATACGTAGCAGGGGCTACACAACGGCTCAAGCAAAAAGATGCCATACTGTGCTTGAGCTGGTTTGTTTAGGGGACAGGAGCCACACCGGGCCAGAAATTCTGTCAGCTCTGCAGTGGCAGGTGCAGATATGGTTAACACCACGCCAGCTTCAGCTGGGAATGGTCGTCTGTGATAATGGCAGCAACCTTCTCTCCGCCCTACGCCAGGGTAAGTTGACGCATGTACCATGCCTAGCACACGTTCCTAAATCTGGTGGTACAGCGTTTCCCAGGTACCCAGGGCTGGCACAGCTTCTCAGCCAGGCAAGAAAAGTCTGCAGCCACTTCAGATGGTCATTCCCAGCAAGTGTTCGCCTGGCAGAAATTCAAAGATAATTCCACCTTCCCACAAACCGTCTGATCTGTGACATGCCCACCAGGTGGAACTCAACATTGGCAATGCTGCAGCGCCTGCACAAACAGCAGAGCGCCATCAATGAGTACCTGTGTGAGTATGACACAAGGACAGGTTCAGGTCAACTTGTTTTCCACCCCCCCGCAGTGGTTGATGATCAAGGATGCATGCACTGTACCGTCACCATTTGAGGAGGCAACAAGGATGGTGAGCAGGGACAGTGCATGCATCAGTGACAATTCCTTTAGTGTTTCTGCTGGAGTGCACTCTGCGGGGAATTATAGATGTGGCACTAGAGGCAGAGCAGCGGGAGGATGAGGAGGCCTTCCCTAGCTCTCAAGGCCCCAGTCTTTACGCAGACAGCATTCCTGCGGGTCCTCAGATCAGACAGGAGGAGGATGAGGAGGAATATTTAAGTAGTGGGGGCATTGAAGGTGGGGATTCCTCGAAGGACAGTTTTGTGTGCCCAAAAACCCAAGGACTGGGAGGAGGAAGTGCACGATGGGGTCATCCTCATTGACCAATGACCAGGAAGACTCGGAAGCTAATGCCACCTCCAACCTACGCTGCATGGGCAACCTTATCCTGCAAAGCCTGCTAAAGAACCCCAGGATTTGTGCTATCAAGGAGAGGGATCATTACTGGTAAGCCTTCTTGATCCACGATACAAGGGTAAAGTTGCAGAGCTCATCCTGCCCGCACAGAGGGAGCACAGGATGAAACAACTTGAGGACGCTCTAAAGCGACACTTGTGTAACACCTTTCCAGGCACTGGTAGGTTACCAAGGGATAACACAGGTGCTTCTGAGGCTGCGGATGATCAGATGAAGAGCGGTGAAGGCCAGGGCCGCTTGACTGATGCCTTTTTTAAAAAAAAATTAGTCCATGACGCCCAGGGACGTCAAATGTAGGCACCCATTGCCAGCGTCTTCACCATATGGTGCAGGACTACCTAGGGGCAAGGGCAGACATGGATACTTTTACAGCAGATGATCCACTGGCTTACTGGGTGTTGAGATTGGATTGCTGGCCAGAACTTAGCCAATATGCTATGCAGCTACTAGGTTGCCCTTCATCCAGTGTGCTTTCTGAAAGGACGTTCAGTGCTGCTGGAGGTTTTGTCACAGACAAAAGAGTGCGTCTGTCCCCCGACTCTGTAGACCGGCTGACATTTATAAAAATGAATCAGTCCTGGATCAGCAGCTATCAATCCCCTGATGCTGACGTAACTGAATAGATAGGGGATCTCTTCTGCATTCCCAAAACCTCCACCACTGCACTCTTCCACAATACCACAAACGGGTTACGGTGTGAATCCACTTGCTGCCACCAAAGGCACAATATTTGGGTGCACTGCCACTGACGCCTATATTACCAGATATATATCATTTTAATATTGGACCGCAGGGTCCAACCCTGCACTCTTCCACAATACCACAGAGGGGTTACTTACGGTGTGAAGGCACTTGCTGCCACCAAAGGCACAATATTTGGGTGCACTGCCACTGACGCCTAACCAGATTCATATCATTTTAATATTGGACCGCAGGGTCCAACCCTGCACTCTTCCACAATACCACAGAGGGGTTACGGTGTGACGGCACTGTTGCCGACACTAAAGGCCCAATTTTATAGCACCTGTTGTTACTTTCATCCAAAGCCTGCATAAATTTCAGCATAATTTAGCCAAAAAAAAATCACTAAACTTGTTCTGCATGTCCTAAAATGTCTCCTCTTTTCATACAGACTGCCGCCCCAAGCAATTGTTTATGAATAGATTAAAGGAAGACCATTTACTGTCATTTGAAATGTCATTTTTTTGGTTTTAAATGTTTCTATACATTCTACAAATCCGCCACTTCACGGGCAGGTTATGGGGACCTTCTAGGCACGATATCTGGAGGAATTTTTCATTTTTATTCTTAAGCTTTATTTCATGGAAAACTCACTGTTCCTTTAAAAACGTCTTTTTTTTTTTACTTTTTGTCCTTGTTTCCTGTCCCCCAGGGCACTACCCGGACCTCCATACACCTTTTATGGCAAATATCTTGCATATATGCCCTCTTGAAGGGCACTCTAAAATTCGAACTTTCGAGTCCCATTGACTTGCATTGAGTTCGGTTCGTGTTCGAGTTCGAACTCTAACTTTTGAAATTGTTCGAGTTTGAATGCGAACCGAAAACGGGGGTATTCGGCTCATCACTAATGGAGAGCTTTGTACGTGAGCCCCAGTATTTTGAAATGGGTTCTAAGGGAAACAGGGAGCCAGTGTAGAGATTGACAAAGTGGTAAGGTGTGCGAAGTGAGGTGTATGAGTCTGGCAAAGGTGTTCATTACAGACTGCAGAGGGAGAATCTGGGATCTCTTAAGGTCAGAGAGACGGAGGTTAGAGTAGTCAAGGCGGGAGATAATAAGAGCCTGGATGAGCATTTTAGTAGAGTCCTGATTAAGAAAAGAACAGATGCGTGCAACGTTCTTTAGGTGGAAGTAGCAAGATATGGTTAGAGACTGAATGTGAGGACTAAAAGATAGAATAGAATCCAAGAGGACCCCGAGACAACGAGCCTGAGTGGAAGAAGTAATGGTGGCACCATTCACCTAAAGGTGATGGGCGCAGGAATGGAGGTTTTAGAGGGAGGGAAGATGGCAAGTTCAGTTTACGAGAGGTTGAGCTTTAGTAAACGTGAAGTCATCCAGTCAGAGACAGCTGATAGGCAGGCTGGAACACGGTCTAACACAGGAGGAGAGAGATCAGGAGAAGAAAGGTAGATTTTGGGTGTCGTCAGCATTGAGATGATAATTGAATCCATTGGAAGAGATGAGGCTGCCCAGAGAAGCAGTATAGATCGAGAATAGTAGGGAACCCAGAACAGAGCCTTGAGGTACCCCAACAGAAAGGCACTTCTGGTGAAGAGGCACCAGCAAAGAAGATACTGATGGAGCGAAAAAAGCGATAGGAAGAGAACCAGGAGAGAGTGGTATCACTGAGGCTAAGCTGACGCAGCATGAGGAGCAGGGTGGTCAACAGTGTCGAAAGCAGCAGAAAGGTCAAGAAGAATAAGGAGGAAGAAGTGACCTTTGGTTTTAGCGGCAACTACATCATTCGTCACCTTGGTCAGAGCAGTCTCAGTAGAGTGAAATGCAAAAAATGGTGTAGTGATCACAATGTTCCTAGTATCGAGTCACAGGTCACAATTCCAAGGGTAGATCAATCATCTCCTCCTCTTGAATTCGCCTCAAAGGAAACCGAAAGAACATATTATAGTGCGACACATCTATACTATAAAAGAGTAAGCCTTCAAGTGTCCGTCGCCAAAAGCGGTCTGCGCATGCGCGACGGACATTTGAAAGTGGCCGTTAAAACAAACAGGTAGCTGCGCGTGCCGGCCGCCTGCAAAAAAAAAAAAAAATCGTCACGAGCCACGCGCAGCTACCCGTGTGTTTAAACGCCGCAAGCCCCGATCCTCCAGCGGTGACCGTCCTCCGGCTGTCGCGGCCTGCTCGGCGGGCATCCAGGCTCAGGCGAGCCCCCGGCTTGGCTTGGGCCTACAGGCCCAGCCGAGCCGGGGACTCGCCTGAGCCTGGAGGCCGGCCGAGCAGCCAGCGACAGCCGGAGGATGGTCACCGCTGGAGCTCAGGGCCGAAGTTCCCAAAACATACTCCCCTAAATCGGCCCTGAGCTCCAGCGGTGACCTCCTCCGGCCGAGCAGGCTGCTAGGCCGGCCTCCAGGGTCAGGCGAGCCCCCGGCTTGGCTTGGGCCTACAGGCCCAGCCGAGCCAGGGACTCGCCTAAGCCTAGAGGCCGGCCGAGCAGCCAGCGACAGCCGGAGGACGGTCACCGCTGGAGCTCAGGGCCGAAGTTCCCAAAACATACTCCCCTAAATCGGCCCTGAGCTCCAGCGGTGACCTCCTCCGGCCGAGCAGGCTGCTAGGCCGGCCTCCAGGCTCAGGCGAGCCCCCGGCTTGGCTTGGGCCTACAGGTCCAGCCGAGCCGGGGACTCGCCTAATCCTAGAACCCGGCCGAGCAGCCAGCGACAGCCGGAGGACGGTCACCGCTGGAGCTCAGGGCCGAAGTTCCCAAAACATACTCCCCTAAATCGGCCCTGAGCTCCAGCAGTGACCGTCCTCCGGCTGTCGCAGGCTGCTCAGCCGGCCTCCAGGCTCAGGCGAGCCCCGGCTTGGCTTGGGCCTACAGGCCCAGCCGAGCCAGGGGCTTGCCTAAGCCTGGAGGCCGGCCGAGCTGCCTGCGACAGCCATCGCTGGAGCTCCGGGCCAATGTAGGGGGATGTTGCCTACACATACTCACCGACATCGGCCCTTAGCTCCTCCAGCGATGGCGGTCCCGCTTCCAGCGTCCTCTCTCTCTTCGTTGGTCGCCGGCATGATGTAACGAAAGCCTATGACCCCGGCATTTTGACCCGGGGTCAAAGGCTTTCGTTACATCATGCCGGCGACCAACGAAGAGAGAGAGGACGCTGGAAGCGGGACCGCCATCGCTGGAGGAGCTAAGGGCCGATGTCGGTGAGTATGTGTAGGCAACATCCCCCTACATTGGCCCGGAGCTCCAGCGATGGCTGTCGCAGGCAGCTCGGCCGGCCTCCAGGCTTAGGCGAGCCCCCGGCTCGGCTGGGCCTGTAGGCCCAAGCCAAGCCGGGGGCTCGCCTGAGCCTGGAGGCTGGCCGAGCAGCCTGCGACAGAAGGAGGACGGTCACCGCTGGAGCTCAGGGCCGAAGTTCCCAAAACATACACCCCTACATCGGCCCTGAGCTCCAGCGGTGACTTCCTCCGGCCGAGCAGGCTGCTAGGCCAGGCTCAGGCGAGCCCCCGGCTTGGCTCGGGCCTACAGGCCCAGCCGAGACGGGGACTCGCCTAAGCCTAGAGGCCGGCCGAGCAGCCAGCGACAGCCGGAGGACGGTCACCGCTGGAGCTCAGGGCCGAAGTTGCCAAAACATACTCCCCTACATCGGCCCTGAGCTCCAGCGGTGACTTCCTCCGGCCGAGCAGGCTGCTAGGCCGGACTCCAGGCTCAGGCGAGCCCCCGGCTTGGCTTGGGCCTACAGGCCCAGCCGAGCCGGGGACTCGCCTAAGCCTAGAGGCCGGCCGAGCAGCCAGCGACAGCCGGAGGACGGTCACCGCTGGAGCTCAGGGCCAATGTAGGAGGATGTTGCCTACACATACTCACCTACATCGGCCCTCCAGCGATGGCGGTCCCGCTTCCAGCGTCCTCTCTGTCTCCGTTGGTCGTCGGTATGACGTCACGAAAGCCTTTGACCCTGGGTCAAAGGCTTTTGTGATGTCATACCGGTGACCAACAGAGAGAGGACACTGGAAGCGGGACTGCCATCGCTGGAGGGCCGATGTAGGTGAGTATGTGCTCTCCACACCCACCCTGCTTGCTCGGCCGGTATCCAAGCTTAGGCGAGCCCCCGGCTTGGCTTGGGCTTAGAGGCCCAGCCGAGCCGGGGACTCACCTAAGCATGGAGGCCGGCCGAATTGCCTGCTCGGGCGTCCTCCAGGCTCAGGCGAGTCCACGGCTCGGCTGGGCCTCTAGGCCCAAGCCAAGCCGGGGGCTCGCCTAAGCTTGGATGCCGCCCGAGCTACTTGCTTGGCCGGCATCCAGGCTAAGGCGAGCCCCCGGCTTGGCCTGGGCCTAGAGGCCCAGCCGAGCCGGGGGCTCGCCTGAGCCTGGATGCCGGCCATACACACACACACTGTAAAAACCATATATGTGTGTGTATATATATCCACATGGGGTTACAGTGTGTGTGTGTGTATATATATATATATGTGTATATATATATATGGACTGCGCATGCGCGCAGCCCACGGGGTGCTGTGGCGGTTGGATGCGCGCGCAGCCGGGTGCGCGCGCGCCACCCGCCGCAGCACGCCCAAAGCGTCCTACGGAGGTTTGCTGCGCGCGCATCCAACCTCCGTTGGACGCTTTGGGCGTGCTGCGGCAGGTGGCGCGCGCGCATCCAACCGCAACAGCCTGTTACGGAGGTTGCCACGCGCCTGAGCCCAGCGCCTGAGCGCAGAGCCCAGCGCCTGAGCGCAGAGCCCAGCGCCTGAGCCCAGCGCCTGAGCCGAGTGCCTGAGCCGAGCGCCTGAGCCCAGCGCCTGAGCGCAGAGCCCAGCGCCTGATCGCAGAGCCCAGCGCCTGATCGCAGAGCCCAGCGCCTGAGCGCAGAGCCCAGCGCCTGAGCGCAGAGCCCAGCGCCTGAGCCCAGCGCCTGAGCGCAGAGCCCAGCGCCTGAGCCCAGCGCCTGAGCACAGAGCCCAGCGCCTGAGCGCAGAGCCCAGTGCCTGAGCGCAGAGCCCAGCGCCTGAGCGCAGAGCCCAGCGCCTGAGCCCAGCGCCTGAGCGCAGAGCCCAGCGCCTGAGCGCAGAGCCCAGCGCCTGAGCCCAGCGCCTGAGCGCAGAGCCCAGCGCCTGAGCCCAGCGCCTGAGCGCAGAGCCCAGCGCCTGAGCGCAGAGCCCAGCGCCTGAGCGCAGAGCCTGAGCGCAGAGCCCAGCGCCTGAGCGCAGAGCCCAGCGCCTGAGCCCAGCGCCTGAGCGCAGAGCCCAGCGCCTGAGCCCAGCGCCTGAGCGCAGAGCCCAGCGCCTGAGCGCAGAACCCAGCGCCTGAGTGCAGAGCCCAGCGCCTGAGCGCAGAGCCCAGCGCCTGAGCCCAGCGCCTGAGCCCAGCGCCCAGCGCCTGAGCCCAGCGCCTGAGCGCAGAGCCCAGCGCCTGAGCCCAGCGCCTGAGCGCAGAGCCCAGCGCAGAGCCCAGCGCCTGAGCGCAGAGCCCAGCGCCTGAGCCCAGCGCCTGAGCGCAGAGCCCAGCGCCTGAGCGCAGAGCCCAGCGCCTGAGCGCAGAGCCCAGCGCCTGAGCCCAGCGCCTGAGCGCAGAGCCCAGCGCCTGAGCGCAGAGCCCAGCGCCTGAGCCCAGCGCCTGAGCGCAGAGCCCAGCGCCTGAGCCGAGCGCCTGAGCCCAGCGCCTGAGCCCAGCGCCTGAGCGCAGAGCCCAGCGCCTGAGCGCAGAGCCCAGCGCCTGAGTGCAGAGCCCAGCGCCTGAGCCCAGCGCCTGAGCGCAGAGCCCAGCGCCTGAGCGCAGAACCCAGCGCCTGAGTGCAGAGCCCAGCGCCTGAGCGCAGAGCCCAGCGCCTGAGCCCAGCGCCTGAGCCCAGCGCCCAGCGCCTGAGCCCAGCGCCTGAGCGCAGAGCCCAGCGCCTGAGCCCAGCGCCTGAGCGCAGAGCCCAGCGCCTGAGCGCAGAGCCTGAGCGCAGAGCCCAGCGCCTGAGCGCAGAGCCCAGCGCCTGAGCGCAGAGCCCAGCGCCTGAGCGCAGAGCCCAGCGCCAGAGCCCAGCGCCTGAGCGCAGAGCCCAGCGCCTGAGCCCAGCGCCTGAGCCCAGCGCCTGAGCGCAGAGCCCAGCGCCTGAGCCCAGCGCCTGAGCGCAGAGCCCAGCGCCTGAGCCCAGCGCCTGAGCGCAGAGCCCAGCGCCTGAGCCCAGCGCCTGAGCGCAGAGCCCAGCGCCTGAGCCCAGCGCCTGAGCGCAGAGCCCAGCGCCTGAGCCCAGCGCCTGAGCGCAGAGCCCAGCGCCGGAGCCCAGCGCCTGAGCGCAGAGCCCAGCGCCTGAGCCCAGCGCCTGAGCCCAGCGCCTGAGTGTAGAGCCCAGCGCCTGAGCCCAGCGCCTGAGCGCAGAGCCCAGCGCCTGAGCCCAGAGCCCAGTGCCTGAGCCCAGCGCCTGAGCGCAGAGCCCAGCGCCTGAGCGCAGAGCCCAGCGCCTGAGCCCAGCGCCTGAGCGCAGAGCCCAGCGCCTGAGCGCAGAGCCCAGCGCCTGAGCCCAGCGCCCAGCGCCTGAGCCCAGCGCCTGAGCGCAGAGCCCAGCGCCTGAGCCCAGCGCCTGAGCGCAGAGCCCAGTGCCTGAGCCCAGCGCCTGAGCGCAGAGCCCAGCGCCTGAGCGCAGAGCCCAGCGCCTGAGCGCAGAGCCCAGCGCCTGAGCGCAGAGCCCAGCGCCTGAGCCCAGCGCCTGAGCGCAGAGCCCAGCGCCTGAGCCCAGCGCCTGAGCGCAGAGCCCAGCGCCTGAGCGCAGAGCCCAGCGCCTGAGCCCAGCGCCTGAGCGCAGAGCCCAGCGCCTGAGCCCAGCGCCTGAGCGCAGAGCCCAGCACCTGAGCGCAGAGCCCAGCGCCTGAGCCCAGCGCCTGAGCGCAGAGCCTGAGCCCAGCGCCTGCGCACAGCCCAGCGCCTGAGCCCAGCGCCTGCGCACAGCGCAGAGCCCAGCGCCTGAGCCCAGTACCTGAACACAGCCCAGCGCCGAGTGCAGAGCACAGAGCAGAGCGCCAAGCAGAGCACAATAGATGGCACAGAGCAGAGCACAACCCATTAAAGGCACAGAGCCGAGCACAATAAACGCCACAGAGCCGAGCACAATAAACGCCACAGAGCCGAGCACAATAAACGCCACAGAGCCAAGCACAGCACAATATACGGCACAAAGCACAGCACAATAAACGGCACAAAGCACAGCACAATAAACGGCGCCGAGCACAGAACCAAGCACAACACAATAAACGGCGCAGAGCACAATAAAAAGCAGAGCACAATATACGGCACGGAGCAGAGCACAGAGCCGATGTGCAGAGCCCAGCACAGAGCCGAGCAAAACAGAATAAACGCCACAGAGCCGAGCACAATAAACGCCACAGAGCTGAGCACAGTACAATAGACGGCACAGAGCCGAGCACAACAGAATAAACGGCACAGAGCCGAGCACAGAGCCAAACACAGCACAATAAACGGCACCGAGCACAGAACCAAGCACAACGCACCACACTTATCAATAGACTGCCCTCTGGGCAGGCTTTACACCTAGTATAGGATAATTAAGCAAGCACTCATATATGGTTACACTCACCTGAGGCAAAGCCTTCCTGGCTCGAGGTAGTGCACTTCTGGGTAATTGACTGACCACCCAAAGGCCCCTCTGATATCATGATCCTTAGAGCCTTAAAAATAAAAAGGTAGAACCATAGTGCAGACTGAAGTAGTGCCAAAATTCGAGAAGTGCATGTATGAAATATACTCACAAAGTATAGGACCTAACTCAGGTCCGCAGGAAATGAGCCCAGAGATTGCTTTGTAAGGTACAAACTCCAAAACCTGATCCAAGCGATGACTGCAATGGTAGTGGTAAAAACCTTTAATAAAACATAAAACAATAAAAATAGCCAGAACGCATTTCACCTGTTGGACAAAATGCCAGTGGCTTCCTCAGTGGCTGTAAAAATCAAATGACCATTTTTCTCTTTATATACCCCTACTTCCTAGCTAATTTCATGCCTGCTATTCGACGGGAGTTGTTAGCTCCAATCAGATCAGTACTTTCATTATTTGTCCTCAATAGGAATGGACCATTACCCCTTTTGTTTCCAGTATCACTAAAATGTAGAATCGAAAGCACACGATCTGCACACTAATCTTAATCCATTTTGCCAGAAATGAAACCGCGCGTCGGTTTACTGCTGTCACGCTGGGGGCACCTGGCACACGCCAAGGTGAGGCTCTGCTTCATGGGAAAGCCCCTATATGCAGACAACAGATACAGTACAACACTGTGTACCACAGTAAAAACTAGAGACCTCTGCACAGCGAATAATAAAGCAACCCTGACCTGATAGCCGGATCTGCTCTATAGAAGAAATATTACCGCAGCGCTGTGCAGAGTTTAGGAAATACAGGAGAGGCAGGATATAAATAACAACTGTACAGACTAGGATAAAGTAAGAACGTAGTCAAGAGAATATAATACATATGCCAGGGATCAAGAACCGGGAGGGTAGTCAAACAAGCCAAAGGATCAAAACCAGGAATTCAGTATAACATATAACATGAACAGGAAACCAAATAACAGCGAGGGAAAACTAAAACTGAAATACACAGGAGAAACAGGAAATAAATCAACAGTATAACAGACCGGGAAACAGGACCACAGAATTGAACTGAACAAGAATATACAAACTGGGATGAAACAATACAGCAGGGAGCTCTCAGAACAGAGCAAGTACTGGAGACCAGGAAAATCAAATGACCCAGCTATGCACCATAGGCAGATTGCTCTAATATAGGCAGAACATCAGGACAAGGATCAACAGGTGAGCAGGGAGTACAGAACACATTAACCCCTGGGCTGCAACCCAGGAAATAGCAGCAACAGAAACACAAAGGAAAAACAGGTTATAACGAATACAAAGGAGAGGGGGACAGGGCTAGAAACGTGGAACCTTAACAAGGGCGAAGGGAAAACATGCGCATGCGTATTAGTCCACCAGTCGCCTTCGACAACTTGCCAGATTGCGGTGGAGTCTGGAAATCGTGTGACGTCCATTCCTATAGCGCAAACACAGGCAATATCCCCTCAATCACCGAATTATAATTATATCTATAGCAATGAGCTCTATATATATCTCAAAGTATCTCTACCACACTCTCACGGGGTACTACCGATAATCAACATGGATTTTCAGTGTTTAATAATATTCGCTCTGTTCTAAAAATAGGAGAGCAATGACCAACTCTATAACCTTAATGGAATTATAGCTGTAAAGCCTAGACTAAATAGATGTCCACATACTATTATAGATGTCTGTGTAGTACATTAACAGACTCCACAGCCATGATGTAATTATTGCCATAAGGCCTAAGCAAGGATGAGTGTCAATACAATGTTGAATACATTCATGCACACAACACAATCCCAAGGATATATGTCATCTAAAATAAACTATATAGGATTACAGACACTTAGGGCAATATTACATTCTTCACGCAAAAATCCTTGCGGAAAGCGAAAATCTTTGCGCCAAGCGCCTGTTCTGTATGTATGTTGCAGTCATTATTGCTTCTCCCCAGTACTTGTTGTGTAGGTTGGCATCTGAAAGCATGCATCTGGCCATTTCTATAAGACTACGATTTTTCCTTTCCGCTACAACATTTTGTTCAGGAGTGTACGGTACAGTTGCTTGGTGTATGATACCGTGTTTCTTTAGGTATGATTCCACTTCCTTACCCATATATTCCCCTCCATTGTCGGTGCATATTATTCCGGGTTTCCTTTGAAATTTGTTGCTAGTCATCGCTACAAATTCTTGGACTTTATCAGTTGTCTCACTTTTGTGTTTCATCAGCTATGTCATTGTGTACCTGGAATAGTCATAGAAACATAGAAAATGTCTGCAGATAAGAACCTTTCAGCCCATCTAGTCTGCCCAATTACATGGATACTTTACCTGAACTTAGCTTTTGTTTAGGATAGCCTTTTGCCTATCCCATGCCTGCTTAAATTCAATTACTGTTTTGGCCTCTACCACTTCTACTGGAAGGCTGTTCCATGTATCCACACCCTCTCAGTAAAATAATGCTTCCTGATGTTACTTTTAAACCTTTGCCCCTCTAATCTAAGACTATGTCCTCTTGTTTGCTACTTTGCTTCCTTTTAAATATACTCCCTTCCTCTACCTTGTGGATTCCCTTTACGTGTTTAAATGTTTCTACCATATCTCCTCTGTCTCGTCTTTTTTCCAAGCTATACATGTTAAGATCATTAAGCCTTTCCTGGTAACCTTTCTCCTTCAAGCCGTACACCATTTTAGTAGCCCTTCTCTGAACTCTCTCTAAGATGTCTATATCCTTCTGGAGATACGGTCTCCAGTACTGCACACAGTACTCCAAGTGAGGTCTCACCAGTGCTCTGTACAGTGGCATGAGCACTTCCCTTTTCCTCCTTCTAATTAGGGATGAGCTGTTTGGTTCGGACGGGTCTGAGTTCGACCCGAACTTTGGTTGTTCTAAAGTTCGCGAATTTCGAACTTTTTGGGTGTGTTCGGTTCGCGTTCGAAAAAAAAAAAGAAATTTTGAAAAATATATAGAAAATGCTTAAAAAAATACTAAAAAATCTAGAAATAAAGAGTTTTCCATGGCCTCCTTTCGTCCTCTGGACTTTTGGGAGTGAGCCAGGAAAGTCACAATAATAGCTTGTGCCTTTCCTCACTAGGGATGAGCTGTTCGGGTTCAGACGGTTCGGAGTTCGGCCCGAACTTTGGCAGTTCGAAAGGTCGCGAACTTTGAACTTTTTGGGTGTGTTCGGTTCGAGTTCGAAAAAAAAAAAAGGAAATTTTTAAAAAAGTATAGAAAATGCTTAAAAAAATACTAAAAAATCTAGAAATAAAGAGACTCTTTACTGCAGAATATTATAAGCAACGGTTTATTAGATATTGAATTAAAAACTAATGTGTATGTAGAAAGATTCTCAAATCTAAATGACCGCTCAGATAAAAATGGTCAGCGCCCGAATTTGTACCACCACCGGTGTTCCAATGCCAAAACCAGATCTGTAGAGGTTTCCCCCAAACCAGTGTGACAATAGGTTTAGAAATACGTATCTGGAAGCGCGATGGTGATCGCTTCTTGGGATTCAGGTGGTTCTCATGATTTGCGTTATCCACATGGATTATATAAAACAGAAGCAAAACACAAAATACATATGATAGTGCAGGGTGTATAAAATAGAATATTGGTGCAATCCTAATAGACTATTCCACTCACAAGTGTAGAGCCTGATCACTGGCTCTGAGTGGTGGAGTGCATCTGGGTCCTTTTTCTTCCTATTATTTTGAAGGAGACCCACGCCCTTCACGATCAATGTCACCTCACAAGCGTCAAAATGTGGAAGGAAACATAGGAACAAGAAGAAAACTTTCCTGTGTAGATCCACCAACCAATACATATAATGGTACAAACGAAATGTAAACTCACATTCGATGGAGCGTATATCCAAGCTCTGGGTGGTAGAGCCAGTGGGTTTGTTTAGAAGGTCAAATCCACAAAAGACCATAAGCAAATTCCAGGACAGCGGGATCCAATAAAAAAAGTTTTTAATAAAACATAAGATATTAAAATAGATATATTAAATCTATCTGGCTCTGCCAGGTCGCCAGAACGCGTTTCACCGCTCGTAACGGCTTCATCAGCTGGTTTACCTAGCCTTCTCCTGGCTTTCACCTCTCTCTCAGGGTTGTTCAGAGAAAGGTGAAAACCAGGAGAATGGCAGGAAAAGAGAACAATCTGTACCAAATAGCCGATTTGGAAAGTGAGATAAGGCTAGGGTCAGACTAACGCATTTTTCGCAGCGACCGTCAAAAAGTGCGTCCGAACGCATTGCCGTATTTTTTCACGGAATGCACGAAAACGGTCATACGATGCGCATTTTTGTGCGTGATTTTTTACGGATCCAAACCAGGAAAACTTGGGTGTCTGGACGTTATGTTGGCCAGACATGAGCAGGGTCTGACGTCTCCAAATCACGCACACATGCCGCTAGTGGACGCAGCACACTCTGTACGTCCGTACTAACGGTTCTGCGTTCTCGAAAAAATACGTTCATTTTCCACTTGCGTTGCGCAGCCGGACTTTCGTGCGACCGTACTTCGTATATTGGCCGTCATTGCCCGTCATTTGCTGCTAGTGCGGCCTTGATTAAGTGCACCTAAACGCACGTTAAAAATTCGCTAGTCTGACCCTAACCTAAATGGGAGAATTTTTCTGGTTTGGCTATTTTGACCTAGAATTTTCCTTTCTCCAGTCATTCTCCTGCTCTTCACCGCTCTCTGAATAACCCAGAGAGGGTTATTCACAGAAATTTGAAACTCAGGAGAATGACTGAAGAGAAAATTCTAGGTCAAAATAGCCAAACCAGAAAAATTATCCCATTTATCTCACTTTCCAAATCGGCTATTTGGTCTAGAATTTTCCATTCTCCAGTCATTCTCCTGCTTTTCACCGCCAAAAAATCAGTAAACTTTTTCTGCGTGTCCGAAAATGTCTCCTCTTTTCATACAGACTGCCGCCCCAAGCAGTTGTTTATGGATAGATTAAAGGAAAAGCATTTACCGTAATTTGAAATGTCATTTTTTGGTTTTTACATATTTCTATACATCCTAGAAATCCGCCACTTCAAGGGCAGGTTATGGGGACCTCCTACGCACGATATTTGAAGGAATTTTTCGTTTTAATTTTTACCCCTTATTTCATGGAAAACTCACTGTCCCTTTAAAAACGTCTTTTTTTTTACTTTTTGTCCTTGTTTCCTGTCCCCAAGGGCAGTACCCGGACCCCCATACACCTTTTATGGCAAATATCTAGCATATATGCCCTCTTGGAGGGCACTCTAAAAACCAAATTTTCAGCCCCATTGACTTGTATGGAGTTTGAGTTCGGGTTCGGATCCGAACATTTGGAAAGTTCGGGTTCGGGTCCGAACTGAACTCGGGGGGTGTTTGGCTCATCCCTACTGCTAACACCTCTCCCTACACAACCAAGCATTCTGCTAGCATTTCCTGCTGCTCAATTACATTGACTACTTACCCTTAGATCCTCTGCAATAATAACCCCTAAATCCCTTTCCTCAGATGTTGAGGTTAGGACTGTATCAAATATTCTATACTCAGTCCTTGGGTTTTTACGCCCCAGGTGCATTATCTTGCACTTTTCCACATTAAAACTCAATTGCCACAGCTCATCAATGAAGGTTATTAAATATTTGTTGCCGCTGGGTGTGGGGATTTTCATTGGTCCACACACGTCACTGTGTATAAGTTCCATGGGTTTAGTGGTTTTTCTTTGACTGGCTTGTGGAAGTGGTGTCTGTGTGGCCTTTGCTTTGATACAACATGTGCACTTCATTAGTTTTTGACAAGGTGACATTATCATGTCTTCTGATAAACCTCTCTTAGAAAGTTCCTTTATGGCTTCTGGGTTTCGATGCCCCAATCGTCTGTGCCAGAGATGGATGCACTTGTCATGTGGATTATGGGTGACTGTTTTGACTTGAACACTTTCTGTGACGAATTTGTATAGATGTTCATTCAACCTTCCCTTTGCTAGGATTTGTTTTCTATTTCGAATTGTGCATTCATTACCTCAGAATTGTACTGTGAGTCCATTGTTAGCAAGGTTTTTCACTGATAGGAGGCTTCCTTCTAGACTTGGAAAACATTCTTTACAAGGATGCTTTGCTTACCTCCTGATGGTGTTATGCAGTTCAGAAACCCTTGACCATTACCGTCTGATGTAGTACCGGCTGGGTGGATTAGAGGTAACATCACTGCTCTGCGTGGAGAGAGCCTGTGGAGACATGGTTCGATCCCAGCAAGAGCACCTCTCCAGTAAGTGTCCTTGAGCACATACTCGCCACCCAGGACATACTTAAAAACGAGAGAAATCTCAATGCATCCTCCCTGGTAAAATCCTTTCACAAAAAAAAAATAAAAAAATAAAAATACTTTTCCCATTTGCTAGGAAGACTTTCAGGGTTATTCAGAGAGCGTGAAAAGTAGGAGAATGACTGGAGAATGAAAAATTCTAGGTCAAAATAGCCGATTTGGAAAGTGAGATGAAAGGGAGAATTTTTCTGGTTTGGCTATTTTGACCTAGAATTTTTCATTCTCCAGTCATTCTCCTGCTTTTCACGCTCTCTGAATAACCCTGTTTGTCTTTTGCATTAAAATCAATTTCTGTGAAGAAGGTCTCATCACTTGTCCTGTGACTTGTTGCTCCTGAGTCAATCCATGTGGGTAGTATTCTGAGTCAATTTAAAGCTTGCACTCCATGATGTATTTGTGGTTTCCTGTGTGGCTGCTTTAGCTCTTTCTCTTGTGAATGGCTCTCTCCTTCACTGCTTTGCTTTCCAGATGGAGCAATTTTGTTTTAAATGACTGGTCTTTTTTCAGCGAAAACAAACTCTGGTTTCTCTGTTTTGTGTTTTCATTCACCTTTAGAGCTACTTCTGTTTTGTCATTCTCTTCACCATGAATAATTTCCTTCTTTCTGTTGTATTCATCAATTAATTTGTCCATAGCATATTCCAGTGTTAGTTCTTCCTCTGGTCTGGTTTCCAGAGCGTTGATAAGGGCACTATACAATTCTGGAAGGCTGCATAATAGTAATGTCACTACATGATTGTCTTTTATTTCTTCCCCAATTGCACGTAATTGCTCCACAATTTCCAGCATAGCAGTCACATGTTCACACATTTCCTGGCCTTTTTCCAGCCTCATCTTATACAGTTTACGTTGTAGATATAGTTTACTATATAAATTTGAACGCTCATGCAGTTTCTGTAGTGCAGTCCACATACCTTTTAGCTGTGTTTTCCTTTCTTATACGAAGAAGTTGATCATCCTCCACTAACAGGCTTATATCTGCTTTTGCTTGCCTGTTTTTTTCTGTCCCATTCTTCTGGGTTGTCAGTGGGTCTGTTTGTATCCAGAACCTGCCACGAGTGATCTTTGGATAACAGCATTTCCAGCTTAAACTTTCACAGCTGATAGTTGGTATTGTTTAGCTTTGCTATTGCAAATTTCACATCTGAACCACTTGCCATTTTTCAGTATATTGGATGCAGCTCTTGTTTCCTCTTACAGCAGGTATTTGGATCATAGATGCAGCACTTACTCATTTGTAGTTTCCTTTCAGTGTCTGGGCCCATAACATGTTGGTTATGTATGAAAGAGGCACTGGAAGCTTGTGAACTTGCAGCATTAAACTTTACTTTGTGCATAAAACAATAAACAACTATATCAGACTAGTGACTGAAAACAGCAGGCATTACACAGTGAGAAATCAAGGGAAGTGAGAGAGAAAAACAGACTTCCTTCCTGTGAATATACCAACAAGTACAGGAGACATAGTACCCTTTTACAACAGCACCATCTACACTTTAAATGGTTTAGTACATGCTGTTGTATTTCCAACAATACACACACAACTTCTCCATTTTATTGTTTGGGTATGAGTTGAATGGGCAACTATACTTTGCTGCATTATTTTTTATGGGCTTGGATATTTGGGGTTAGCCAGGTTGTTCAGATTTGCCATTAACACCAGATTTTTGCAGTTACTAAAAATATGCGCGCAAAGGCTATGCAGTAATTACCACAAAATAGATTGTAATACCATACTCGTACCAGCGCACATTCGCATTTGCGCTCATAATGTTAAGTATAGGACGCGCGCAGTACAGTAAGCTTGTGCAGGGTTTGCGCAGGTTCACCCACGACAGACTATTGCGCGCGGTTGTTGCGCGCCGCTGACTATGTAATACTTGATTTGGCGCAAATGGTTTTACCCCACGCACTAATGTTTTTTTCGCCAGCGCAAACGTTTCCATGGAGATTGTAATTTAGCCCTAAATGTCCTAATATATCAATAAGGAGGAATAAAAACTTATAAGAAGTGGCACAATTCAAAATCTAAATTTAAACCTAAAGGGGTCATAGTGTTCAACATGTATATCCATTTCATTTCTATACAATTTATTTTCCTATTAAAATCTCCTCCTCTCCAATGTCGTTCTACTTTTTGTATAGTGATAAATGACATACCCTCTGGTGATTGTCCATGTTTTCTTTTGAAATGAGCTGAGACAGAGTGTGTTTCTAACCAGAGGCGTAGCGTGGGTTGTCAGCACCCGGGACAAGGCAAGAATTGTGCGCCCCCCCCAACCTGTGGACATGATAACACACCATGATTCCCTTCTACCAGTAGCGTATTGACCCCCTTACCCCACAAGCACAAGTATTGTATATCAACAAAATACTGATATAATAAAAAATGAAACACACATGCCCCCCACGCTATGCCACTGCTACCAGTCACCCTGTTCCAGTATACCTTAGCATAGTTCCACTCTCACACTATACCCAGTCACTCACTCCCAGTAACCTAGTCACTCCCAGTAACCCCAGTCACTCTCTCTCTCCCAGTAACCCCAGTCACTCTCTCTCTCCCAGTAACCCCCAGTCTCTCTCTCAATCTTTCTCCAAGTACCCCCAATTTCTCCCAGTACCCCCAGTCACTCTCTCTCTCTATTCAAGTATCTCCGGTCACTTTCTCCCAGTATTCCCAGTCATTCTCTCCCTGAACCTCCAGTCACTGTCTCCCTGTACCCCTCACTGTGTGTTGGTCACGCTGCTCTGGTGCCACACAGTGTTGCCTACCTGTGTGGAGTTGCTGGTGGCCTGCGGGGGGCTGTCCAGGGGGCTTAGTGGAGACCGAATTTTAAATTGTGCTGCGGGGCAGGTGCCTCCCTCCCTCCCTCCTCCCTGGTCAGCAGCTGCAGGACTGCCATCGGCAGGGGGGCTGGAACAGTGCTTCAAGGGGGGTTGACATGCGTGGTACAGGATGTTTACGTCGAATAATGCTACACTGCTTCACGTGACTCATGTTGGCGTTAGGAAGGAGTCAGGACAGGACCAGAATTTTCTGTCCTGGTCCTCCCATCTGGATGCTGAGTGCTAAGTCACCGCCGGCATGGCAAAACTGGCAGACACCTTGCTGATCAATGCTGGAAAATATTGGTGGTTCAAATTTCTTTTGAAATTTTGCGCCCCCTAAAAAAATTGCGCCCGGGGCGACCGCCCCCGAGGCACCCCCCACGCTACGCCACTGTTTCTAACCCTCTGGTGATATTATATACGTGTTCCCTAATTCTTGTGAATAATGGTCTTGTAGTGTGGCCCACATAATGTAGGCCACACAGGCATGTTAATCTGTAAATTACGTTCTTTGTCCTACAGGTGGTGACCCCTTTGATTTTATATTTCTTATTATTTTGATCCATAAACTCAGAGATCTCTATCTAGTAGAATACCCCATGATAGGGGATGCAGTGCGGTTCGGAAATTTCTAGAAACCAATTCCAATATTTCACAGGACCAGACAGATTTTATTTTGGATGGTATTCACCTAATTTTGAACAATTTTTTTAGATATGAAGATCAACATTTCCTATAGGTTAGGGGTAGCACTATGGGGACTAGGTTTGCGCCCAGTTATGCCAACCTATTTATGGCTGACTGGAAGAGCCAGTTTGTCCATGGGGGCGTGACTGGGCACAGAGCCTGGTCCTCTATAAGCACTATATTGATGACATACTTGATGGCGATGAGTCCCTTAACCAACTTTTCCAGTATTTAAACCACAATGATTGGGGTATTTTATTAGATTTTGATATAAGTGACATGTCCATCAATTTTTTGGACCTAAACATATACATTGAAGATGACCGAATTAAAACTAAAACGTTTTTTAAACAGGTTGACGTGGACAGCTATATCGAACAAACGAGCTGTCACGTCAACCACTGGCTTAAGGGGGTCTCTAAAGGACTGTCATGCCCCGCGCCGCGGCCCACTCCCGGTCCGGACCGCCATGCTGGGAGATGTGCTCTACTCACCTGAGGTCCCTCGTGGCACGTTGCACTGGGTTCCTGGTCCGCGGGATGGAGAGAGAGAGCCAGGAGACGCCCAACGCCGCCGGCCGGATCCGAGTACTGAAGGTGAAAGCGCGCATGCGCGAGAACAAACTTCCCTAAGTGATGCAAAGCCTGGTACTCTGGCGCCCTCGGCTGGCCGATTAGGGGTACTGCTTGACATCTGTTCTGGAGATCCTCGTATTCCTCCCATTGACCTACCAAAGACTCAGGTACCTCAACTCCACCTACAATACCCAGGTGAAAGATATTCCCATGATCCTTTGAACCCTATTTAAATCTGCCGCCCTTCTCAACACATTAACCAGGTTCTACTGTTGCCTTCCACTTCAGTTTTCCTAGTGCTCCTCGTATTCTTGACCACGTTGCCTCTCTTTGATCATCGACCCGGATTGCTGTATCGACTACGTCACCTTCTTCAGCCCTTCGACCCGGATTGTTCTATCGACTACGCCGCCTTCTTCAGCCCTTCGATCCAGATTGCCATATCGACTACGTCACCTTCTCCTGCCCTTCGACCCGGACTGCCATATCGACTATGTCACCTTCTTCAGCCCTTCGATCCGGACTGCCATATCGACTACGTCACCTTCTTCAGCTCTTCAACCCGGATTGTTATATCGACTACGCCACCTTCTTCTGCCCTTCGACCCGGATTGCCATATTGACTACGCTGCCTTCTTCTGCCCATCGACCCGGATTGCTGTATCAACTACGCTATCACCTTCGTTATTATTTTGTTATTCTTTTTCTGGAACTTTTGTGCTACGAATCCCTATTCCGACCATTCCAGCTGTATAATTTTCCTGGACTTAAGTTACTATCCTTGGTTCGCTAAAGATTGTTTATTTCTACATGGTTTCCTGAATTCCTTACTCCGCGGCTTGCCATTGGGTTCCATACTCATACTACACAGGGGTCTCAAACCCTGCATTACAGAAGAACCTGGTTCAAACATGGAACCCGCAAGCACAGCTCAAGTTCTTGCCATTCTCACCGAACAGATGGCCGCCCTAGCCAAGATGGTACAGACCCTACAGACCAGCCAAGAGACCCTGCTCCACCGAGAAAGAAGTCATGCCGAGTCTACTGCATTGCCTCCTTCGCCTTCTGGTTCCACCATCCAGCAAGCAGAATTTCTCGCTCCAGAACCCAGAGCCAACACACCTGAGCGGTTTTCCGGTGATCGCACAAGGTACCGCACCTTTATTACCGCCTGTGAACTTATGTTCTCTCTTTGTCTACGTACTTATGGATCCGACTCCGTGAAGGTACGTTCAGCCATTTCCTTGCTGTCCGGAGCTCCACAGGACTGGGCCTTTCAACTCCTACGTGAAGGGAGCCCTCTTCTAATTTCCTGGAATTCCTTTGTCCAAGCCATGAATCCCATTTACGATGACCCTCTGCATTCATCAACTGCATTATCCACCATTCGGCACCTACGACAAGGACAACGACCAGTGGAGGACTTTATCTCCGAGTTCCGAGCTGTGGCTGCAGATACAGGCTTGAACGATATGGGTCTTAGAGATCATTTCCGTCACAGTCTCTCTCACCAACTAAAGGATGAACTGGCCCGAATAGGGGTACCCACAACATTGGACGCCATGATCCTACAATCCCTGGTCCTGGACCAACGTTTCAGGGAACGGCGTGAGGAGAGAATGGCTACCACTCCTTCATTACCTGCGCAACGATCTGAAACCTCCTCTACGACCCCTGTCAGACCTCCCAGCTCCGCTCCTTCACTCCCCGAACCCATGGAGATTGGTTTAGCACGAGGTCCCCTGTCCTCTGCTGAACGAAGCAGACGATGCACCCAAAACTTCTGCCTGTACAGCGGTCAACCAGGTCATCTCCTACGTGGCTGCCCTATACGACCACCGCTTCCTTCCGACGGAGGTAAGAGCCATCCCTTTTCCATTTCTCTACAATGTGTATTTGGTTCTACCTCCGCTCATCTGACCATTCCTGTCATCCTGCAGTGGGGAGATGGAAGTGTTAACATTTCCACCATCATAGACTCCGGAGCCAGTAACAACTTCTTCAATCTCTCCCTCGCTACCTCCTTAGCGGTTCCTACGCGACCGAAGACGACCCCCACGCCTTTGCAAATGGTTGACGGAAGCACTCTATGTACCGGCTCCATCAGCCATGAAACCACTCCTCTGATGCTGCTCATCGGAACCAAGCACCAAGAGCAACTTCAATGGGACATTGTACCTTCCCCCTTGTTCCCTTTGGTTCTAGAGCTTCCTTGGCTTCGTACCCACAACCCTTCCATCAACTGGTCCTCAAATACCATCTCTTTTCTCTCTCATCACTGTCGACACTTCTGTATGAACAGATCTACCACCGAAAAGATCGGATTTTCCACCTACCCGTCTTCTGAACTACCAGCTAAGTATTCTGACTTCCAAGATGTGTTTGAGAAAAAAGGGGCTGACGCCCACACACAGAGAATATGACTGCCCTATCGACCTCCTTCCGGGAGCACCCATACCCCATGGGCGCATTTACAACCTGTCCGTTCCCGAATCCCAATCCTTGAAGGAGTACATTGAGGATGGGCTCCAAAAAGGATTCATACGTCACTCCACTTCACCTGCCGGGGCTGGCATCTTCTTTGTTGGGAAAAGAGATGGTGGACTCCGCCCATGCATTGATTATAGAGCACTGAACGCAATCACGATAGGTAACTGTTACCCGCTACCATTGATCCCCGAGCTGTTGGATCGAGTGAAGGATGCTTGTATCTTTACTAAGATCGATCTCCGAGGGGCCCATAATCTGGTGCGAATGAGACGAGGGGACAAGTGGAAGACCGCCTTCCGTTCTCGATACGGTCACTTTGAGTATCGCGTCATGCCGTTCGGTTTGTGAAACGCCCCAGCCGCCTTTCAACACTTTCTCAATGACATTTTTCGTGACATCCTGGATACCTTCCTGGTGATTTACTTGGAAGATCTACTGATATTTTCCCGTTCTATCCAAGAACACGAGCAACATGTCCGACTCGTCCTGTCTCGCGTCCGTCAACATAAACTATATGGAAAGATCGAAAAAAGCACCTTCGAAACACCATCCATTGAATTTCTGGGATATATCCTGTCGCCAGGACACGTCGAGATGGATAAGACCAAAATCAGGGCTATCCTCGATTGGCCAACACCCAAAGACAAAAAGGCGGTCCAACAATTCATGGGGTTTGCCAACTTTTACCGGCGCTTCATCCGATCCTTCTCCCACCTTAGTGCACCCATCATGTCTTTAACCAAAAAGGACGTGCGATTCCAATGGACCAAAGAAGCTCAACAGGCCTTCGACAGACTCAAAGAAAGCTTCACCCAAGCACCGATTCTTAAACAGCCAGAGATTCACCTTCCATATTACTTGGAGACAGACGCCTCTGATATCGCCTTAGGAGCGATATTATCTCAGAAATCCGGAGACAAGAAACTCCTGCACCCGATGGCCTTTTACTCCAGACGCCTCAACCCCGCCGAACGAAACTACAGCATAGGTGAAAAAGAACTGCTAGCGATTAAAAGTGCTCTCGAACAATGGAGACACCTTCTCGAAGGAGCAAAACATCCGGTAACAGTATTCACGACCATCGCAACATGGAATATCTCCGCACCGCCAAAAGACTCCGACCTCGACAGACTCGACAGGCCAGGTGGGCGCTCTTTTTTGCTCGTTTCTCGCTACTCATCATGTATCGACCTGGGACAAGAAACGGAAAGGCAGATTCCCTTTCCCATCAGTACGACTCAAGCACCTTCACTACCACAATCCAAGACGACTCTATCCTGCCTGGCGGCTTCTTCTGTGCCACAAAAGGAACCCTGATGGAACACATACGAAAGCACAGTCTACATCCACCAGCCAACATCCAGGGGCTCGTTCCCATCAACGGATTCCTGTACCATGAGAAACAGATATATGTGCCTCCTGAGGCCCGTCTACGGGTGCTACAACATGCACACGATATCCCAGCTGCCGGACATGGGGGTGTCAAGAAGACCATAAACGCCATACAACGATACTTCTGGTGGCCATCCACCAAGAAGGACGTTGCCGCCTTTGTCCTTTCCTGTCCTGTCTGTGCACGTAACAAGCAACCACGTGTTTGTACTGCCGGTCTTCTACAACCTCTGGCCCCTCCGCTGCATCCATGGAAAGACCTCTCGATGGACTTCATCGTGGACCTACCTCCCTCACGTCAACACACAACCATCTTTGTAGTGGTGGACTGCTGTACCAAGATGGCCCACTTTATACCGGCAATAGGTCTCCCTACCGCTGCTCACACGGCTACCCTCTTTATCAAAGAAATATTTTGACTCCATGGCATCCCTCATTCCATCATATCAGACAGGGGGTCCCAATTCACGTCTCGCTTCTGGTCACAGATGTGTCGTAGCCTAAGAATTACCAGGTGTCTCTCTTCTGCCTTTCATCCACAGAGCAACGGCCAAACCAAACGGACAAACCAGATGCTGGAACAATACCTTCGCTGTTACACCACACATCTCCAAGACGACTGGTTAGACATTCTGCCGCTTGCCGAATTTGCCTATAATAACCAGGTACACTCGTCAACTCACCTTTCTCCTTTCTACGCCAACTATGGATACCATCCTGATATCCTGCCTGACATACCTCTCAACACTCCTGTTGCTGAAGTATCAAACCGGCTAAGGGCCCTACGCCTCCAGTTACGGACATTACGTCATCAACTACAACTGGCCCAAGACAACCAAAAGAAGTATGCAGACCGTAATAGAAAAGCTGCTCCAACATACGCACCCGGAGACAAAGTGTTGCTGTCCACTACCCATCTCCGACTGGACTGCCCGTCTAAAAATCTGGGTCCTCGCTACATCGGCCCGTTCCGGGTTCTCAAGATGGTCAACCCTGTGGCTGCTCATTTAATTCTTCCTTCCTCCTACAGGATCCACCCTGTCTTTCATGTCTCTCTCCTAAAGTCTTGGCGTGAAAATCCTTTTCCTGGACGACACACCGACGCGGCCACTCCCGTATCCGTGTCAGGAGAGGAAGAATACGAAGTCTCAAGGATCCTGGATTCCCAACTCCGTTATGGCAAATTGGAATACCTAGTTCACTGGAAGGGGTACGGTCCCGAAAAACGATCCTGGGAACCTGTCGCCAATGTTCATGCTCCAGCAAAGGTTCGTGCTTTTCACCTTCGTTACCACTCCAAGCCGTCGGTGAGGCGCACCCGGGGTCGCGCCTTGGTGGGGGGTCCTGTCATGCCCTGCTCCGTGGCCCGCTCCCGGTCCAGACCGCCATGCTGGGAGATGTGCTCTACTCACCTGAGGTCCCTCGTGGCGCGTTGCTCTGGGTTCCTGGTCCGTGGGATGGAGAGAGAGAGCCAGGAGACGCCCCACGCCACCGGCCGGATCTGAGTACTGAAGGTGAAAGCGCGCATGCGCGAGAACAAACTTCCCTAAGTGATGCAAAGCCTGGTACTCTGGCGCCCTCGGCTGGCCGATTAGGGGTACTGCTTGACATCTGTTCTGGAGATCCTCGTATTCCTCCCATTGACCTACCAAAGACTCAGGTACCTCAACTCCACCTACAATACCCAGGTGAAAGGTATTCCCATGATCCTTTGAACCCTATTTAAATCTGCCGCCCTTCTCAACACATTAACCAGGTTCTACTGTTGCCTTCCACTTCAGTTTTCCTAGTGCTCCTCGTATTCTTGACCACGTTGCCTCTCTTTGATCATCGACCCGGATTGCTGTATCGACTACGTCACCTTCTTCAGCCCTTCGACCCGGACTGCCATATCGACTACATCACCTTCTTCAGCCCTTCGACCCGGACTGCCATATTGACTACGTCACCTTCTTCTGCCCATCGACCCGGATTGCTGTATCGACTACGCTATCACCTTCGTTATTATTTTGTTATTCTTTTTCTGGAACTTTTGTGTTACGAATCCCTATTCCGACCATTCCAGCTGTATCATTTTCCTGGACATAAGTTACTATCCTTGGTTCACTAAAGATTGTTAATTTCTACATGGTTTCCTGAATTCCTTACTCCGCGGCTTGCCATTGGGTTCCATACTCATACTACACAGGGGTCTCAAACCCTGCATTACAAGGACAGTTTAAATGATTAAAAAGGAACTGTACAGGGGAAGACCAATTCATACAACAAGCACAGAGATTAAAGAAAAATTTCATCGAAAAAAGGCTACAAAGATGATGTTTTAGACTTCACCATTGAAGAAATCAGAATCCAAAATAGACAGGATACTTTAGTTTACAAAGATACTGAGGAGAATATGGAGGGGGAGATCATGTTCATTAGCGATTATAATCAACACACAGGAGCCATTCATCATATTATTAGGAAACATTGGCCGATACTACAACGAGACCCGATTCTAAAGGACCTTATAAGTGATCGACCAAAACTGGTGAATCGGGGGGCCAAGAACATAAAAATCCTAGTAAACAGCCATAGACACCCACAAAAGAACCTTAAGAGGGTTTTTATCGCTGTGCCCTGCCTGTACAAATTTGGGTTGAAAAAAAAACACAATTTCTGAGTTTATGGATCAAAATAACAAGAAATATAAAATCAAAGGGGTCACCACCTGTAGGACATAGAACGTAATTTACAGATTAACATGCCCCTGTGGCTTACATTATGTGGACCACACTACAAGACCATATTCACCAGAAATAGGGAACACGTACATAATATCACCAGTGGGTTAGAAACACACTCTGTCTCAGCTCATTTCAAAAGAAAACATGGACAATCACCAGAGGGTATATCATTTATCGCCATACAAAAAGTAGAACGACATTGGAGAGGAGATTTTAATAGGAAAATAAATTGTATAGAAATGAAATGGATATACAGTGGCAAGAAAAAGTATGTGAACCCTTTGGGATTACGTGGAGTTTTGCATGAATTGGTCATAAAATGTGCTCTGATCTTCATCAGTCACAAGTCACAACAATTTGAAAAACACAGTCTGCTTAAAATAATACAACACAAACATTATATGTTTTCATGTGTTTTTTGAACAGAACATGTAAACATTCACAGTGCAGGGTGGAAAATGTATGTGAACCCCTAGTCTAATGACTTCTCCAAGAGCCAATTGGAGCCAGGAGTGAGCCAACCTTGAGTCCAATCAGTGTGATATTAATGGATGTGTTGCTGAAAGCTGTCCTGCCCTTTAAAAACACACACCAGTTTTGGGTTTACTGGTTTCAAGAAGCACTGCCTGATGTGAACCATGCCTCGCAGAAAAGAGCTCTCAGAAGACCTACGATCAAGAATTGTTGGCTTGCATGAAGCTGGAAAGGGTTTCAAAAGTATCTCCAAAAGCCTTGATGTTCATGTGTCCACGGTAAAACATACTGTCTACAAATGGAGAAAGTTCAGCACTGTTGCTACTCTCTCTAGGCGTGGTTGTCCTGTAAAAGATGACTGCAAGAGCACAGCGCAGAATGCTTAATGAGGTAAAGAAGAATCCTAGAGACTTACAGAAATCTCTGGCACATGCTAACATTTTTGTTGACACATCTACAATAAGGAAAACATTAAACAAGAATGGAGTACATGGGAGGACACCACGCAGGAAGCCATTGCTGTCCAAAAAGAATATTGCAGCACGTTTGAAGTTTGCAAAAGAGCACCTCGATGTTCCACAGCACTACTGGCAAAATATTCTGTGGACAGATGAAACCATGTGGAGAAAAAAAAGGCACAGCACACCAACATCAAAACCTCATCCCCACTGTAAAACATGACGGAGGGAGCATCATGGTTTGGGGCTGCTTTGCTGCCTCAGGGCCTGGATGGATTGTTGTCATTGATGGAAAAATGAATTCCAGAGTTTATCAAGACATTTTGCAGGAAAACATAAGACCATCTGTCCGCCAACTGAAGCTCCGCAGAGGATGGGTGATGCAACAGGACAATGATCCAAAGCATACAAGTAATTCAACAAAAGAATGGCTTCAACAAAACAAAATACGCCTTCTGGAGTGGCCCAGTCAGAGTCCTGACCTCAACCCGATTGAAATGCTGTGGCATGACCTTAAGAGAGCGATTCACACCAGACATCCCAAGAATATTGCTACACTGAAACAGTTTTGTGAAGAGGAGTGGTCCAAAATTACTCCAGATCATTGTGCAGGTCTGATCTGCAACTACAGGAAACGTTTGGTTGAGGTTATTGCTGCCAAAGGAGGGTCAACCAGATATTAAGTCCAAAGGTTCACATACTTTTTCCACCCTGCACTGTGAATGTTTACATGTTCTTTTCAATAAAAACATGAAAACATATAATGTTTGTGTTTTATTATTTTAAGCAGACTGTGTTTTTCAAATTGTTGTGACTTAGATGAAGATCAGAGCACATTTTATGACCAATTCATGCAAAACTCCACATAATCCCAAAGGGTTCACATACTTTTTCTTGCCACTGTACATGTTGAACACTATGACCCCTTTAGGTTTAAATTTAGGTTTCGAATTGTGCCACTTTTTATAAGTTTTTCTTCCTCCTTATTGATATATTAGGACATTTAGGGCCATATTACATAGTTGGTGATAACTTAACCAGAGCTGTTGTAAACTTCCCAGAGCCATTATAGCCTGTGGAGGTTTTAAGTTTACAACTGCTCTGGTTAAGTTAGCACCAACATTGTAATACTGCCCTTATTGTCTGTAATCCTATATAGTTAATTTTAGAGGACATATATCCTTGAGATTTTGTTGTGTGCATGAATGTATTCAACATTGTATTGACACTCATCCTAGCTTAGGCCTTATGGCAATAATTACATCATGGCTGTGGAGTCTGTTAATGTACTACACAGACATCTATAATAGTATGTGGACATCTATTTAGTCTAGGCTTTACAGCTATAATTCCATTAAGGTTGTAGAGCTGGTCGTTGCTCTCCTTTTTTTAGGACAGAGCGAGTATTATTAAACACTGAAAATCCATGATGATTATCGGCAGTACCCTGTGAGATTGTGGTAGAGATACTTTGAGATATATATATAGAGATCATTGCTATAGATAGAATTATAATTAGGGAATTGAGAGGATATTGCCCGTGTTTGCGCTATAGGACTGGACGTCGCACCATTTCCAGACTCCACTGCAATCTGGCAAGTTGTCGAAGGCGTCAGGTGGACTAATACGCATGCGCGTGTTTTCCTTTTGCAGTACACCTACGCGCAGTTTAATTTCTGACAAAGCGGAAATGGATTAAGATTAGCGTGCAGATTGTGCGCTTTCGATTCTACTTTTTAATGATACTGGAAACACAAGGGGTAATGGTCCATTCCTATTGGGGACAAATAATGAAAGTACTGATGTGATTGGAGCTAACAACTCACGCCAAATAGCAGGCATGAGATTAGCTAGGAATTAGGAAGTAGGGGTATATAAAAGAGAAAAATGGTCATTTGATTTTTACAGCCAGCTGAGGAAGCCACTGGCATTTTGTCCAACAGGTGAAACGCATTCTGGCTATTTTTATGGTTTTATATGTTTTAACTAAAGTTTTTTTTACCACTACCATTGCAGTCATCGCTTGGATCAGGTTATAGAGGTTGTACCTTACAAAAACAATCTCTGGGCTCATTTCCTGCGGACCTGAGTTAGGTCCTATACTTTGTGAGTATATTTCATACATGCACTTCTCTATTTTTGGCACTTCTTCAGTCTGCGCTCTGGTCCTACCTTTTTATATTTAAGGCTCTAAGGATCATGATATTAGAGGAGCATTTAGGTGGTCAGTCAATTACCCAGAAGTGCACTACCTCGAGCCAGGAAGGCTTTGTCTCATATGAGTGTAACCATATATGAGTGCTTGCTTAATTATCCTATATGGGTCGCACTATGATATGTTCTTTCTGTTTAATGGGGCGAGTTCAAGTGGAGGAGATGATTGATCTACTGTCATGTTTCAGATGACTTGTGATATGCCTTTAAGAATTGCACATGTCATTAATCTACCCCATTATCTACCCCTGGGTTTCTCTCCTCCTCTCCCCATGGTGCAGAGATTTCCTGTCCAGATAGCTCCACCCTTGTTCTCTTCCCAGTAATCCTTTGCAAGCCTTATGGACTCAGATTCACTATGATTTTTTGACCTATCCGATGTATATTGTTGTGGATTTTCTACAGTTTTGGAATAAAACTTCAACAGATCTTCAAGGTGTCATCTGGATTGAGTCACTGTCTGTAATTCATATAGACTGGGAGTTATCGCCATCTCATCACAACAGTAAGTTAAGAGATCACATTCTTAGTGCTTTGGTGGAGAAACAGAACAGTCAAAAAATCATATAATCAGTCAGAAGATCTTAGAAAGATCAACCAAAAGATCAAGAAAGATCAGTCAGACATCCTCCATACAGTGGCGTAGCATGGGTTGTCAGCGCCCGGGGCCAGCCAAGAATTGTGCGCCCCCCCAACCTGTGGACACTTTATCGATATTGCCCCAGCCAGCTCACATGGAAATTGCCCCAGCCAGCTCTCACATGGATATTGCCCCAGCCAGCTCTCACATGGATATTGCCCCAGCCAGCTCTCACATGGATATTGCCCCAGCTAGCTCACACATGGATATTGCCCCAGCTAGCTCACACATGGATATTTCCCCAGCTAGCTCACACATGGATATTGCCCCAGCTCACACAAGGATATTGCCCCAGCTCACACATGGATTTGCCCCAGCTCACATATGGATTTGCCCCAGCTCACACATGGATTTGCCCCAGCTCACACATGGATATTGCCCGGGCACTTGAAGTTGGGAGCAGCCAGGCCCAGTAGCAGCCAGCAGCTACCCCCGTAGTCGGTACCTTGGCTCAGGCTGTGCTTGGGCCTGGCCTGGGGAATGGTGGACCATGTACGGACTGGGTCTGGAATCTCTGGACTGGATGCATTACATTTACAACACAGTCAGGCAGCCGCAGGCAGCCACGGAATCCGGATGATTTAATTTCAGTTCACAAAGAAACACACTACAGTAGTCCTCACTCACTGACCACTAGCTCGTGACACCGCACAGTCCAGGCTCGGCTCCTCGTCCTCTTGTCTCCTCTCTGCCTGCGGCTGTGTGTCCACTCCTCCGAACTCGGTAGAGGTACTGTCCGCTCCGACACAGCTCTCAGGTCAGCAAAGCGGCGCCGCCCTTGTCACAGTCAGTGACAGGCCTCTCAGCTCAGTAGGTACCAGTCCCTGTCCATCCATCTGCGCAGCAGCCAGCACCGGCACGCTCTGAAAAGCGTGGTGCCGGCGCGCTGGCGGCGTCACATGACACAGCTGTGCTTGCACTTCCGGATTTTCCTCCCTTCATTCGGCGCGCCGCGGCCGATCGGCTGGGAAATATTAGGGGCGCAAATTTAAAAATTTGCGCCCCTAAAAGCTCGTAAAAAATCTCGCCCGGGGCCACCGCCCCGTTGGCCCCCCCACGCTACGCCACTGCCTCCATAGGATCCTTGCTAGCTCTGGATACACAGGGAGACGCTGTAGGGACAGTGGAAATAGCAGCTTCACACAGTGCAGCCATTACCACAAGCCTGTATGTGCCTGCAAGCAAGTCCCAGCATAGCATTCAACAGTGACAGGATATTAGTGCTGTGAAAGTTCAATACATCTGTGCCTTACAGTTTATCCAGTGCATCTGTACACTACAACCAGTTTACTCCTCTGTATGCATTGCACGTGATTTGACTGTGAAAAGAAAGTAAAAACAAATCTTTCTACAACCATTGCCTAGAAATCCTAGCTGAGCTGAGCAAAATTGATACATTTCTCTGCTGCTATAGAACTAGATCATTAACCCTCTCCTTGTCAGCAAATGTTTCAGCAAATCAACATGCAATCTGACACACTACCAGACTCCGAAATCCTTTCAGATCAGGAATTAAACCCTGAACCAAACAAAATAGAAAAAAGATTAACAAAACCAACCTGGAAAGTACAAGAAAATCTTGAAGCTCACGCAAAAGAGTTGGTGTCTCACACGAATGATCTCTGGTGTACTGCTGTCACATGCATGTCAGCTCTCTCTCAACCATGTCATCATGCATTACAACTCGAGAGCACTATTAAGCAATTAGATGTCGCTTATCAGAATTATCAAAGACTGTGTGTTAAATATATTCATCTCTTAAAGCGGTACAACACGGGGGGCGGAGCCAACTGCGGAGCATGGCGGACACGTTTTAGTCCAGCTCCAAACCAGCCAGCGAGGAACAGCGGATTTTAGCCGCCAGAGACCACATAAACCCTTCAAGGTACCGTAATCCCCAATCGGAACACACAGCCGGCAAGATGGCTACCGCAAAAGGGAAAAAAAACACCGGGAACAAAGGAGTTTTTCACTCCCCGGCCCAGTAAACGCCGAGAGGATACAGATTCCCAAAATGGCGGCGGCTCCCCATCCCACTCTCCTGCTTCGACGGCAGGCACCTCTGAGGGAGATTTAATGGCGTTCACTGCCCGCATGGAGAATCTCTTTAAAGAATTTTCATCTTCCCTGTCAGCGCGCCTTGATACGGTGTCGGCGGACATCCGCAAGGATATTCAAGAAATTGGAGACCGGACCTCACACCTAGAAAACAAAATGTCTGAAATGGCGGACGCACACAACGCTATGGCCGCAGCAGTAGAATCTTTGGAATCCAAACTATTGCAATGTACAAATAAACTGGCGGATCTTGAGGACAGGTCTCGACGCCATAACCTAAAAATTCGAGGAATCCCAGAAACGATTCATCCCCGAGACCTCATGGCTTATGTAACGGACTTATTTACACACTTGCTCCCCGGAGTTGCTCCTGACACGTTACTCATGGACAGAATACATCGTATACCAAAACCAACATCTGCCCCTCAAAAAGCACCTAGAGACGTGATCCTCAAGATGCACTACTATAAACCTAGGGAAGATGTCTTGCGAGCAATGCGTAAACCAGAAATATTGGGTTCCCAATACGACCATCTGGAAATTTACCCGGACTTTTCTAAAGTAACACTACAACAAAGAAGACTGTTTCGACCGTTAACAATGGCTTTACGGGATGCTGGTATACTATACAGGTGGGGATTCCCCACAAAGTTAATTGTTCTCCGCGAGGGGGTTACCACAGTCCTCACATCTCCTACCGAGGGCCGAACAACCCTGGAGTCTTGGGGCCTTCAAATACATGAGGATGCCCAGGAACGCAAGTTTACATTAAAAAAGGTGATACTGGACTGGCGCCAACGCTGACTAGATGGGCACGAGAAATTCAAGCCCTCGCAGATCCGTTCCTTGTGATGGAACCCTTACACGTTTTTGGCCGCAAGACGCAGGACGGGTAACACTGGTGGCTTAACGATTGATATTTTGGTCTCGCTGCTGGTGGCAGATGGACCTTCCCCCCTCTTTTTTCGTTTCTCCCCCTTCTTAGTTGAGGGCACGGATGTCTCCCGGACGGGAGGATCCGATGGAGAGTATGGCGTTCTGGAACGCACCCAGTTTTGTCGCTATGTTGCGGCGTTTTTTTGTTTTGGTTTTATTCCCTTTTTCCCCCTTCTCCCAGTCCCTGGGGGGTTGCAGCAATTTTCGATACTTCCTAGTGCATCACTGGCCGAGAGGTCAAGTTGTTCGCTTAAAATGTTGTTTATCTGTTCCTAACATATATGTTGTAGACTTTTATGAAGATAGTATCGTATAATGTGAAAGGTTTAAACTTACCAGTTAAACGTCACTCTTTATATAAAGATCTTCGTACGTATGACGCGGATATAGTCTGCCTCCAGGAAACTCACTTTAGGAGACTGGATCGCCCTAAACTGTATACACCTCACTACCGCACTCAATTTCATTCGACGTACAGGGCTAAGTCTAGAGGGGTGACGATTTTGATTCACAACAGACTGACAATGCAGACTCACAGAATTATTACGGACCCTAGAGGCAGATATATTATTTTAATTTGCACAATCAATGGCAGGGTGTACACGATAGTAGCGACTTACGCCCCTAATAATTCTCAAACACAATTTCTGACGCATCTTCTAAACAAAATTACGGATGTTTTATCAGGCGATCTAATAGTCTGTGCGATTTGAATCTATGTATGGACCCAACGAAAGACCGTTCAGTTCCTACGGGCACACAAGTAGGGAGACAATTTTTAAAGCTGCACTCTCTCCTTGGACAACACCATTTATATGACACATGGCGCCTGCTCCATCCTACAGAGAGAGATTATACTTTCCGATCGGGAGTACACAATAGTTACTCACGCATAGATTATTTTCTCCTACCATCGAATTTACTCTCCCGCGTCACCACATGCGATATACTCCCCTTCACATGGTCTGACCACGCCCCATTGCTTCTAGACATACAGGACGAATTTCATTCTCATGCGAGACCACCCTGGAGATTTAGCGAACACATATTAAAACATGAGCCGGCGTCTTTGGCAATTAATGAAGCACTAACTAATTATTTTAAGGAAAACGCGTCCGCGGAGGTAAACCCCTTTGATGTAGGGCAGGCTCATAAAGCAGTCATTAGGGGCGTATGCATTCAGTGGGGAGCTCGACTAAAAAAGCAACACACAGCACACCGCTTGGAGGTTCTTCGGAACATCCAGGATATAGACACCCAGAACAAATTGTCCCCGACGGCGGAACTGGCGGATGCTTTGGACGATGCCCTACGCTCACTCGCTGACTTGGAAGCGGACAGATTTAATTTAACTATGCACAGGATGAAGACGCGGTTTTATGCGTTTCAAAATAAACCGGGCAGACTTTTGGCTCGTAGACTAAAACCTCCCCCTGCCACACAAGGAATTTCTCACCTCAAATCTGACAAAGGACCAATACATAATCCACTAGACATAGCTAACAAATTCGCAGATTTTTATGAGACATTGTATAACCTATCCACGGACGACAATGTGATACAGCCTACCCCCGACACCATCTCTGATTATCTACATACACTACACCTGCCGAAAATATCCCCATCACAAATGGCAAATCTAGCTTCTCCGATCTCTATAGAAGAAATTTCTGAAGTGATTAAAGGACTACAAAAACGAAAAGCCCCGGGCCCTGACGGCCTTAATGGCCTATACTACTCGACTTTTACCGCTCACCTCTTGCCGCACCTACACTCGATTTTTAACGTTGCCCGAGAACAGGGTACATTTCCGACAGATATGCTACGGGCTCACATAATTACACTCCCTAAACCAGGCAAGACCCCGGATGAATGTCGTAATCTTCGCCCAATCTCACTTCTTAATGTAGACATAAAATTGTATGGGAAAATTCTGGCGAATAGGCTACAATACATTTTACCGACTTTAATTGGCCAGGACCAGGTGGGGTTTATTTCTGGCAGGCAGGGACCAGATAGCACAAAAAAGTTGATCAACTTGATGGAAACCTTGCAGCGGTCAGGTTGTCCTTGCTTGGTGTTGTCCCTGGATGCTGAGAAAGCTTTCGATAGAGTAAATTGGCTATTTCTCCATGAAACCCTTAAGATGTATGGTTTTCCTCCCACGTTGCTGACGGCAGTAAAGGCCCTGTATGATTCCCCTTCAGCCAGAGTTCTGACATCGCGATTTATGTCTGACGAATTTGTGATTACAAACGGCACACGTCAGGGGTGCCCTCTTTCCCCCCTATTATATGCCCTGGTGTTGGAACCACTGGCACAGGCTATCCGCCAGAATGACAACATTAGAGGCGTCCCAATAGGTCCCACAACGTAAAAACAACTGTATGCGGACGACATCCTTTTGACGTTGACTGACCCAGAGGTGTCTTTATCGGCCTTATATCACGAGTTAGAGGCATATAGCAAGGTGTCCTTTCATTTAGTGAACTTACTTAAAACGCAAGCTCTGCCAATTAATATGACACAACCTTTTCTAGACACTCTTAAAGCGCAATATAAATTTGATTGGCGCTCTAATTATTTGGTTATTTGGGTCTTAGAATCTCAGGGGAGCTTGAAGATCTTTTTCAATATAACTATGAACGTGTTCTTTCTGAGATAAGAGTGCTTATCCATAGATGGAGAATGAAAGAAGTCTCGTGGCTGGGTAGAATGGCGGCCGCAAAGATGATTATTTTACCAAAACTACTGTATGTGTTCCGGGCCCTACCACTAAATTTACCCCGATATTTTCTGGTCAAGGTTCAGTCTGTTTTGACCTCTTATGTCTGGAACAACAAAAGGCCTAGAGTTCCTCGGAAGCTATTGAGTTATAGACACAGAGATGGAGGCCTGAACATGATACATGTACAACACTATTATTGGGCAGCGTGCTTGGCATCTTTATCGGAGTCCTTTCACGCACACCCCATGCCACAATGGTTATCCATTGAGGCAGCATATATGGAGGGACATGATCTGACTACCTTACTTTGGGTTCCCATCAAGGATAGACCACGGATAGACTCCCCACTGGCCAGTACGGTGTTACACCTTAAAATATGGGACAAAGGGTTTCGCTCTTTCACAAATCATTATCCGATCTCTATGGCTACACCCGTGGCATCTTTTAGGTATCTCCTCCCTCACGGAGATTATGCTAGATGGGCTCAGTATGGAGTGTTAAACCTTCATCATTTCTTTGAAGCGGCCTCCATTCTACCTTTTGAGACATTGTGTACTAAATTCAAGGTTCCAAATGCAATGTTTTTATCATATATGCAAATACACTCTTATCTTAAAGCTCAGAAGATCTTTACTACACTGTCTGCTAAGGTTCCTTTACTCTCAGAAACAGAACTATTCTGTTTGGACTCTCACTCCACTACTAAAGCGATTTCGATGTATTACAGAGTGCTTAATACTCCACAAAAAGCTGTTACTTGGACATTTCAAAAAAGTTGGGAACGGGAACTGGAACAATCTTTTACACCAACCCAATGGGCCACGGCTTATATGTTTGCAGTGGGAGCTACCCGGTGTGTTACCTTATTAGAGACGCAACGAAAGATCCTTTATAGATGGTACCTCACACCAGACAGAATCAAAAAATACGTGCCGAATCAACCGGATGTATGCTGGAGATGCTTCCTAGCACAAGGTTCTATGAGTCACATTTGGTGGCATTGCCCTACAATAAATTCATTATGGAAGGACATCTCGATACTGGCGACCGAGGTCCTCGGTATGCCGGTCCCTCACAAACCGGAAATTCTTTTATTGGGTATGATCAACCTCCCGAAACCTCAAAGAAAGATGTTATTTATCCTCATTTCTACGACTTCTTTGCTTATAGCACGAAACTGGAAGTCCACATTAATACCTACTAAAAAACAAGTTATTGAATTACTAAACCAATATCGTGGCTTTGACTCACGGATTGTGGCATCGGAAGACATACATCCACCCAAATCAGATCCCTGGGTACTCTGGGACATACACAAAATCTATGAGGCATGTGGACTGTGACCGGGCTACCGATCCTGATACACACATTTTATTTTTATTTTGGCTGCAACCCCCCTCTTCCCCCCCCTCCTACCCTTGGTTATGGTTATTTTGAGTATTTATTTGTACTTTTGATGGCAAAATTCTAATAAAAATCTATGTTTTAAAAAAAAAAAAAAAGCGGTACAACACTAAAGTGTCACTGGAAGAACTAAAGAGATTCAATGAGCTCAATATAGAAAGAGACAATTTAGTGCTGCAAACAAAGACAAAGGCAGAAGTAAGAATTGCACAGCTCCATGAATCCAGATCCCACCGCTCTGCATCCACCAGACATTCCTCAAGGTCTTCCAAATCCCTACAATCAAGGTCTTCCACAATCAGTCAACAACTCATAAAGGCCCGTGCTGATGCTGAAGCTTCTAAAATTCAGGCAGCCTTCGCCAAAAATTAAGCAGAAATGGGAGCTGAAGCCGCACGCATGGAGGCTGAAGCCGCACGCCAGAAGGCAGAAATGGGAGCTGAAGCTGCACGCCAGAAGGCAGAAATGGAAGCTGGAGCTGCACGCCAGAAGGCAGAAATGGAAGCTGAAGCCGCACGCATGGAGGCTGAAGCCGCACGCATGGAGGCTGAAGCCGCACACCAGAAGGCAGAAATGGAAGCTGAAGCCGCATGCAAGGAAGCTGAAGCCGCACGCCACAAGGTGGAAATGGAACTTTTGGAAAAACAATGTGAACATGCCACGGCCATTGCAAGATTAAAGGTTTTAGAACAGGCTGCTAGTGAAAGTGAAAGAGACAACAGTAGCAGCAGACACTCAGCTGTGTCTTATGCCTCAGATTCTTCACATTCCTCTCCAGAACGTCAGCTCCCTGTCACAGCAACCAAAGCACTCAACCAAGGTCTCTTCTCTGCACCTACTGTACTCCAAGACAATTTGCCTTCATATCTTCTAGTACACCACACTGCAGCATCTCACCAAGCAGTGGACAATAGCATGCACATAATAAACTATCCACCTTACCTTGACATCAGCCAAGTACCTACTAGCAAGCACACTGCTCCACAGCTACAAACCAACATGCCAATGAACTTTAAACCAGTTCCAGCATTGAATGCCTCAGCACCAACATATGTTCCCAAGTCACCTGCAGTCATGCACCCAAAGTCTGAAAACACGGACATGTCGCAGTTTGCTAAATACATGCTTCGCAGAGAGCTCACAAAGACAGGCTTCACCAAGTTTGATGACAAGCCTGAAAATTACAGAGGATGGAAATCCACCTTTAAAGCCACAATGAGTGACCTAGACATCACTGCTACAGAAGTATTAGATCTGCTCATCAGATGGCTAGGTCCCCAGTCTACTGAACGCATCAAGAGGCTCAAAGTGGTTCATATTGACAACCCTGCTGCAGGCCTTAATGCTGCTTGGGACAGACTTGAACCTACTTTGGCAGTCCAGAAGCCATTGAAGATGCCTTATTCAAAAGATTGCACAGCTTCCCAAGGATTTCCGCTAGAGAGAATTTAAAGTTTCAAGAACTCAGCGATGTTTTGTTAGAGCTTCAACTCGCTAAAGCTGACATCCGCTTACCTGGTCTCAGTTACCTTGACACCCCTCGTGGCATCAACCCTATTGTTCTCAAGTTACCGTATGGCCTTCAAGAAAATTGGGCAGCGCTTGGATCAAAATACAAGGAAAAACATCAAGTTGCCTTTCCTCCTTTTTCCTACTTCTGTGAGTTCATCAAAAGAATTGCAGACACAAAGAATGACCCAAGTTTCTCCTATGGTGACGGTAACCCTCTCAGTTCACCCCCTCCAAGACCTACAAACACACGTATGACACAGAGACCATAGAGGACCAGTGTCAGTGAAAAGGACCACTGTTCTACTTGCACCTGCTACAGTTCTTGAAAAGACTGAACAAAACAAGAACATCGAGAACCCAAATCACCAATGTCCCATACATAACAAACCGCATCCACTTAATAAATGTATTGGCTTCAGAAAGAAAACCCTACAAGAACATAAAGAACTTTTAAAGAAATTTGGGGTCTGCTACAAATGCTGTGCCTCCACAGAACACTTTGCAAAGGACTGTAAAGCTATCATTAAATGCATAGAGTGTGACAGCGATGACCATGTACAAGCTCTTCATCCATATCCGCACAACTTTACTAAGCCCGCAAACAATCCTCCTGAGGCAAAGCAAGGCGGGGAGCGCACAGATCAAGCAGCACCTTCTACCTCAGTATTCTCTTCATGTACGGAAGTCTGTGGAGAAGGACTCTATGACAAATCCTGCGCAAAGATATGTTTGGTTCGTGTATACCCAAGAGGTCAACCCGAAAAGGCCATAAAACTGTATACTATTCTGGATGATCAGAGTAACAGATCTCTTGCAACAACACAATTTTTTGAACTTTTGAACATAAAAGAAAATTCTCTACCGTATACCCTAACTACTTGCACCGGCACTACAGAAGTCTTAGGTAGGAGAGCCAGCGGTCTTGTGGTTGCTCCTCTGAATGTAGAGAGGCCTCCTGAATTGTGGGGGGGCCTTTACAGATGTGACATTCTTTGTTCGTGTCAGAGCGGTTTGTAAATTGATGAGCAATGTGAATAAGACGTGCAATTGCTCGTACAACAGAAGACCACTTGGAAAAGCGTTCAAAACGGTGAGGACACAACCTTACCCTTTCTTTCACAGAGGTGTTGAGTGTAACGGTAACAGCTCTAATTTCTTTATCAGATTCTGGTTCAACCAGTTCAAAGGTAGAATTTGAGATGGGGTCTTCATTCAAGAGTATTGGTGGGGATAGCCATAATGTGTCCAGAAATGCAGTAGCAGGTACTGCGCGAGTGCCTTGATCAGCAGGGTTGAAGTTAGTGGACACATAGTGCCATTGTTCAGGTGTAGAGAACTTTCTTATATGTTCCATTCTGTTGCCGACAGACAAGTGGAACTGTCTTGTCTGATTGTGTATGTATTGCTTTGTGAAGGGCTTGTCACAGGCTGATACTTGTAACGTGAACGTGTCTTGCTTAACATTCCAAAGCAATCTAAGACTGCACTGTGTAACGGAAAGGTCCAATCCTAGTTGGAATTTCTTCACACTGGCAGCGTAGTCAGAGGGAAAGGCTCTCATGGCCTTGTCGCTGTTCGAAATGATTTTGTGATGTCTGAGGTTTGCAGTGGCAAGCATGTTCTGGGATCTAGTGAGAAGGTCAATAGCTTCTTCTTCTGTAGGCAGAGAGTTGAGTCCGTCGTCTACATAGAAGTTCTTTTCGACGAACTGTCGTGCATCAAACACAAATTCTTTCTCTCCTTAGTGAGCCTTTTTCCTCAGTCCATAAATTGCTATTGCGGGAGAAGGACTATTACCGAAAACATGTACTTTCATCCGGTAGTCTATGACTTCATCATTGACATCATGAGGTCCAGGCTGTGACAAGAACAGTCAGTGAGTCCATCTTCAGAGGGGAAGGCAGCAACATGCACCAATCCTTCTTACCTCCCTTTGAGTCAAATTGATGACTTGTGAGGCTTGTCTTCCTCTTTGGGCAGAAGAAGTACAAAATCCTTTATAGGCCTGAAATGAAGTGTGGAGAATCTTCTTTCATGAATAAGTTGTAAACTTTTCTGGTCCAGTACCAGTCCAGGAATTTTCTTGCAACTCCAATCATGCGTTCCCAAGAGCCTCCCATGTGAGAGGAGCGAGGTGGGTTGAATTCCCATTTACACTTGTTGCCATTCAAGAAGTTCAGTATCTTTTCTAGTAGAGAGGCCTCCTGAATTGTGGGGGGCCTTTACAGATGTGACATTCTTTGTTCGTGTCAGAGCTGTTTGTAAATTGATGAGCAATGTGAATAAGACGTGCAATTGCTCGTACAACAGAAGACCACTTGGAAAAGCGTTCAAAACGGTGAGGACTCAACCTTACCCTTTCTTTCACAGAGGTGTTGAGTGTAACGGTAACAGCTCTAATTTCTTTATCAGATTCTGGTTCAACCAGTTCATAGGTAGAATTTGAGATGGGGTCTTCATTCAAGAGTATTGGTGGGGATAGCCATAATGTGTCCAGAAATGCAGTAGCAGGTACTGCGCGAGTGCCTTGATCAGCAGGGTTGAAGTTAGTGGACACATAGTGCCATTGTTCAGGTGTAGAGAACTTTCTTATACGTTCCATTCTGTTGCCGACAGACAAGTGGAACTGTCTTGTCTGATTGTGTATGTATTGCTTTGTGAAGGGCTTGTCACAGGCTGACGGCTTGTTCAGTCTTTTCAAGAACTGTAGCAGGTGCTAGTAGAACAGTGGTCCTTTTCACTGACACTGGTCCTCTATGGTCTCTATGGTGTCATACGTGTGTTTGTAGGTCTTGGAGGGGGTGAACTGAGAGGGTTACCGTCACCATAGGAGAAACTTGGGTCATTCTTTGTGTCTGCAATTCTTTTGATGAACTCACAGAAGTAGGAAAAAGGAGGAAAGGCAACTTGATGTTTTTCCTTGTATTTTGATCCAAGCGCTGCCCAATTTGGAAATCCCAATGTGGAAATACCTTTGCCCACTATCACTGAGTGCAACCAGATTCCAAGCAACAAAGAGGAGATCCCTACTCCTGAAGCTGTCTTGCACCATTCTCACTTGAAGGACATAGCCTACCAAATACCAGCCCTCGACGGAAGTGCTGATATCCTGCTGTTGCTCGGCCGAGACATCTTAAGGGTGCACAAAGTTCGTCAACAAATCAACAGTCCACATGATGCTCCATATGCTCAGTGTCTGGATCTAGGCTGGGTCATCATAGGCAATGTTTGTCGAGACAAAGGCAGAAAACCTTACTCTGTGTCCCCCTTTAAAACACACGTCCTGCCAAACGGACAGACTTCTTGTTCTGCATGACGACCACAGCAATATCATGTGAAGGAAAAACTGCTTCATAAGGACGCACAACAACACATCATACAGGACGAAGAGAAAGCTCTTAATTTCTGGGATGACAACATCGGCAACACAGCGTTTGAGGTAATATCTAAGGACAACGAGTTGGCAGCTACCATGGAAGACAAAGAATTTCTGAAAACCATGAGTAAAGAGTTCTACCAAGATGATTCCAACAGCTGGGTAGCACCTCTACCTTTCCGTACTCCAAGAAAGAGACTACCAAATAACAGAGAACATGCAGAAGCACGGTTTACTTCTTTACAACGCAGTTTGAATCGGAAACCTGAGATGAAAAGACACCTTGTGGACTTTATGCAGAAAGTGTTTGAGAGAGATCATGCTCAGCCTGCACCTCCGCTTAAGGAAGGAGAAGAATGCTGGTATCTTCCATGCTTTGGTGTCTATCATCCTCGCAAGCCAGATCAGATTAGGGTGGTCTTCGACTCAAGTGCTCGACATGAAGGTGTCTCCCTCAATGACAGTCTTCTCACTGGGCCTAATCTGAACAACAGCCTCATAGGAGTTTTACTTCGCTTCAGACAAGAACCAATTGCTATTATGGCTGACATTCAGAAAATGTTCCACTGTTTCAGCGTTCGTGAAGACAACAGAAATTTCCTCAGGTTCCGATGGTATTGCAATAATGATGTCAATGATGAAGTCATAGACTACCGGATGAAGGTACATGTTTTCGGTAATAGTCCTTCTCCCGCAATAGCAATTTATGGACTGAGGAAAAAGGCTCAATAAGGAGAGAAAGAATTTGTGTTTGATGCACGACAGTTCGTCGAAAAGAACTTCTGTGTAGAAGGATATCAGCACTTCCGTCGAGGGCTGGTATTTGGTAGGCTATGTCCTTCAAGTGAGAATGGTGCAAGACAGCTTCAGGAGTAGGGATCTCCTCTTTGTTGCTTGGAATCTGGTTGCACTCAGTGATAGTGGGCAAAGGTATTTCCACATTGGGATTTCCAAATTGGGCAGCGCTTGGATCAAAATACAAGGAAAAACATCAAGTTGCCTTTCCTCCTTTTTCCTACTTCTGTGAGTTCATCAAAAGAATTGCAGACACAAAGAATGACCCAAGTTTCTCCTATGGTGACGGTAACCCTCTCAGTTCACCCCCTCCAAGACCTACAAACACACGTATGACACCATAGAGACCATAGAGGACCAGTGTCAGTGAAAAGGACCACTGTTCTACTTGCACCTGCTACAGTTCTTGAAAAGACTGAACAAAACAAGAACATCGAGAACCCAAATCGCCAATGTCCCATACATAACAAACCGCATCCACTTAATAAATGTATTGGCTTCAGAAAGAAAACCCTACAAGAACATAAAGAACTTTTAAAGAAATTTGGGGTCTGCTACAAATGCTGTGCCTCCACAGAACACTTTGCAAAGGACTGTAAGGCTATCATTAAATGCATAGAGTGTGACATCTCAAATTCTACCTTTGAACTGGTTGAACCAGAATCTGATAAAGAAATTAGAGCTGTTACCGTTACACTCAACACCTCTGTGAAAGAAAGGGTAAGGTTGAGTCCTCACCGTTTTGAACGCTTTTCCAAGTGGTCTTCTGTTGTACGAGCAATTGCACGTCTTATTCACATTGCTCATCAATTTACAAACAGCTCTGACACGAACAAAGAACTTCAACCCTGCTGATCAAGGCACTCGCGCAGTACCTGCTACTGCATTTCTGGACACATTATGGCTATCCCCACCAATACTCTTGAATGAAGACCCCATCTCAAATTCTACCTTTGAACTGGTTGAACCAGAATCTGATAAAGAAATTAGAGCTGTTACCGTTACACTCAACACCTCTGTGAAAGAAAGGGTAAGGTTGAGTCCTCACCGTTTTGAACGCTTTTCCAAGTGGTCTTCTCTTGTACGAGCAATTGCACGTCTTATTCACATTGCTCATCAATTTACAAACAGCTCTGACACGAACAAAGAATGTCACATCTGTAAAGGCCCCCCCCCCCCACAATTCAGGAGGCCTCTCTACTAGAAAAGATACTGAACTTCTTGAATGGCAACAAGTGTAAATGGGAATTCAACCCACCTCGCTCCTCTCACATGGGAGGCTCTTGGGAACGCATGATTGGAGTTGCAAGAAAATTCCTGGACTGGTACTGGACCAGAAAAGTTTACAACTTATTCATGAAAGAAGATTCTCCACACTTCATTTCAGGCCTATAAAGGATTTTGTACTTCTTCTGCCCAAAGAGGAAGACAAGCCTCACAAGTCATCAATTTGACTCAAAGGGAGGTAAGAAGGATTGGTGCATGTTGCTGCCTTCCCCTCTGAAGATGGACTCACTGACTGTTCTTGTCACAGCCTGGACCATCAAGATCAAGATCTGCAAGAATTGTTAATGTTTGCATTATTTTCTCTTGTTTTGTTTTTCAGATGTTCATGGAAAAGCATCTTCATTTATTTGTTTTTGAACTTTAACTAAAGTTATTTAATTATAGTGTAGCGCTGTTTTAGTTCTGTTGCTGTAATTACCCATTTTTGGCCACCAGGGGGAGATAAGCGCAATGTTAACTATACTGGACACATTGGGACTACGTTTTCCAGCATGCTTTGGGGCAGAGACAGGAAGTGGGTGGGGAGAATGGACAGACATCCGCAGCCTCGTGCTGGGAGAGCAGAGCGCGCCGAGAGGTGAAGAGAACCAGACGCACGTGAGACAGGGAACGATTGCGACCAGGCCAGAGAGCAGGTGCTGCCTTGCGGACGCTGGCAGATCGGTTTCAGTGGCTGCCAGAGACCTAGTATCCCCCGCTGAGAACTTTACAAAGACGCAGAGCTGCAGATTGGACCCCGAGTTAGGAGACCGCGATGATCTAATGGGAGTGCAAGCGGTAAGCTAAAGATCTTGTTGCAAAGACGGACAAGCAAGAACAGCGGATCAGGTGGCACAGAGTCCCAGCCAAATCGAGCGGAGAGACGTCCTTGGTCAAGAAGGGGAGCAGTTTGTCTGGCGGATGGGTGAGAGGCCTTCCAGGCCACAGTAAAGTTACCAAAGCATGCTGCAGTTTGTTTAAATCTACAGGGCCCCAACGTGACTAGTCGAAGATACACAGAATCCAATCACTGGCCAGTTGAATTTAGTACCCTGGTACCAACATACACATACACACACACCTTCTTGGAACACAACCTGTACGGGACTTACACTCCGGCAACGAAAGGGGTTAAAATTTCCTTTTTTTACCGCTACGCATTTCTCGCATTACGAATTCCTGTAAATATATATATACCGTGGTAGTATGGAAAATGAGGGGGGTCCCCACTATATGGCGCTCCTCGTAGATAGGTGGATATATCTAAAATATCCCCATGTGATTTAGACTCCTATCTCCAGTAGGTGTGTCAAGGACAATATGTAAAGCCCATAAGGTTAAACAATGTGTTATTTAAACAACAGTACATACAGTGTTTGTCAGAATATACACAAAAATAGTACTGGTGATGTTATTCCTTATCCAAGGTTGCCACCTAGTGGCTTTTTGGTGTATAGCAATGTCTTTAAGAAATGAAAAACTTTTGCAAAAAAGACAGTCTTTGATTCTCTCTTTCTGAGAAAAAACGTCCGTTAATCCACCTTGTGTCCGGGTTCCCCTCTCTTGATCTTGAGCCTCCAAGACAGAGAGTGGGGGTTAGGTGACGAAAATTTGTCTGGAAAACCAAATGGTTTCTTGAGTGCACTTACTTTAACTTTGTCCCCCAAAGATCTTTGGACTGTTTCACTGTTTCACAGCACACACGCAACACATCCGTGCACGAGCTCGGGAAGCGCCAGAAGGGCACAACATATACACCATATATATACCGTGTTTACTTTATATATGCCAGTTTATTCGAGACCAGTAAACTATATAACTTATAAAATCCACAACAGTGCTGGTGTATATTTATTCCCTAGTGTGGGGAGACTGACCCGAGGTTAAATTCAGCGGCTCCTCCGGGAGTGAGCGCTACACGTGGGGGCTCATCCGGGATCCAGTCTCTGGAAAAAAACACATCAAAAGGGTTAAATATGGATCCAGAAGAAGCAGCAGAGTGGTGTAAAGCACAAAATGGCCAGTTAGGGTTGAGTGTAGTAATGGACATTCCTGCAGGCACCTGGGCAGAAGAACAGATCCGCCAGGCCGTGGCAGCGTTGGCACCTGACCAGCAGGGATTCATAGTGGACGTTAATGTGAACCCAGATACTTCTCACACATATGTTCTTTTTGAGTGGAGAAAGGGTGTTCCAGTGTGTTTTCAGTGCGCGAGTGTGAAGCTGACCGACGATGTGGAAGTTCGACTGGTCCAGCCAAGTATGCCACGTGGTGATCACGTGAATATTCCAATGACTAGACCAACAACGTCAGGAGACGAGATCCCCGATGCTACTCCAACTACAGGGTTCCCTCCTGCTACATTTTTTACCACTATGGGGAAGCTGGTGGAAACGTTGGCCCAAAACTCAGCCACGTCTGCAAATTACGGGTATCGCAAGTTGGGGTTCTGTTCGGGTAAGGTCCCTGTGCCAGCTGGAGAAGAGGACTTTGACACTTGGATAGATCAGGCAGTGCAAGCAGTGGAAGAATGGGAAGTTGCTGACACGATGAAGAGACAAAGGTTGGTCGAGAGCCTAAGAGGTCCTGCTTCAGATGTTATCCGAAATCTGAAAAGGGACAAGCCAGGCTGCACTGCTGCAGAGTATCTAGAAGCTTTACAGGAAATTTTCGGGGGAGTGGAGGATTGTGCCGAGCTTATCCACAAGTTCTCTCACACCTACCAAAAGGGAGGAGAAGAGTTGTCCACCTATGTCTGGCAGCTGGATAAAATCATCCATCAGGTCATTCTCAAAGGAGGCATGGAACCGAGTCATGCAAGCGAAGCTTTGATGGATCAAATTTTCAAAGGAGCACTCCCACTGGATCCCATAATGTTGAAATTTCAGACTAGATACCAGAGCAAGAGACTGACATATTCCAAACTGGTCAAAGCTATCCGAGAAGAAGAGGCTTTAATTAAGGCTAAAACGATTGCTAATGCTTCACATGCAGTTTTCACCGCAGAAGTAGGAACTCTTGGTGTAGCGGACATACAGGCCGAAGTGATGGCTTTGAAAACTCTGATGTCGAAAATGATGGAGTTGATGGCGTTGCTCTCTGCTAGGATTGCCATACCGGAGGAGGGAGAGGCAGCGCAGAGTGTTCCTGCTGGAGAACCCTCTGGTTCGTTGATCTGCTACAACTGTAGGGGGGTTGGCCACTATCGACGTGACTGCCCCAGCCCACCCAAACCGCAAAGAGGACGGACGTTTCTAACAGATATACGAATGACAAGAGCGGCTGTGGTTTCTAACAGGGGTTTTCAAATGAGCCGCAGGAAGAAAATGTGCCCACACGCTCGAGGAAAAGATCTTTTGGCTGCAGGGAAATCGGTCATTTCAGGGCTCAGTGCCCAAAAAGGAGGCTCGTAAAAAGATTGGTCGGAGAACTACGGAAGGCCTTGAAGGAGCAGTCGCCTGTCTTGCAAGCGGAAAATTTCGGGGGACCCCGGTTGAGAGAGCAAACTGGGTCCCCACCTTGTACTACGGCAGAGAAGTTCCCTGACAGGTTGATAGGTCCTTCGTCCATCATCCCGGTCCAAGTGGAAGGGGTCTACACAAAGGCTCTTCTAGATTCAGGTGCTCAAGTAACTCTGATTTACCGAGACTTCTATCAGAAACATTTGAAGCATATACCCCTGAAGTTGTTGAAGGATCTCAAAATCTGGGGTATGGGGACTGAGAGGTTTCCCTATGATGGATATCTACAGGTGAAGCTGGAATTCAGTTCAGTGACCTTCGGACAACCGGGAGTATGTGACACGTTGGCCATTGTGTGTCCTCGTCCCTCGGGAGCTAATTGAAGTTCTATGATAGTGGGGACGAACACTGACTTAGTGAGACGTTTTCTAACCCTGCTGGTGAAAGAAGAGAGTCCTGCTCCCAAGAAGGCACACTCAATGTCACGGCCGGTATGTCAACGGATGGTCGAAGAACAGAGAGCCCCTGCAGAAGTGAGGCGGCTGAGGAAAGGGGAAGGGACAGAGAAGGTTATGCTGTCCAGAGAGGTCCCTGAAATAAGCTCTACAAGAGTTTTGAAACGGACAAGTGGAAGAGTTTCCGTCAGCGTATGTAATGTGTCTGACTCTTCAGTAAATTTGAAGACACGGATGTCAATCGGGCGAATGGCTTCTGTTAAACCCATCTCCAGTAACGATCTAGGGAGGAGAGTGAATAAAGCGATTCAAGCTGAACGGTTCTACCCTAAAGATGCTCCTATCTCGTTCAAGCGGAAGAAGCGGGTTCAGTCTCCAATACTCAAGTCGGAAAATTCGTTCTCCAAGAGCACTAAACACCACATTCGTCTCCAGGATGATAAGACTTGTCGAGAAAAGTCAAGAAGAGTTCCATTGGGAGACCTAGTTGAACCACAGAATCAAAGCCCAAACGTTCTATCTGACCCCCCCAGAGACTTACCTACGACTCACCAGGACATAGCACTGACGAGGCTGTCACCACAGTGCGAAGGTTGCCCGAAGTGTCTGCTATGTTAGCTGAGGTAGCCAGAAGCATGAGTAAACTTGAGGATGTATACCTAACCCATTGTATGTTTGCTGCTGAGTCTGTATATATTGATTGATGTAATGTAACTGTTACACCTCCTTGGAGAGACCCAAGAGTTCTAGGAGGGGGAGAGTGTAGTGCTGTTTTAGTTCTGTTGCTGTAATTACCCATTTTGGCCACCAGGGGGAGATAAGCGCAATGTTAACTATACTGGACACATTGGGACTACGTTTTCCAGCATGCTTTGGGGCAGAGACAGGAAGTGGGTGGGGAGAACGGACAGACATCCGCAGCCTCGTCGGAGGAGAGCAGAGCGTGCCGAGAGGTGAAGAGAACCAGACGCACGTGAGACCGGGAACGATTGCGACCAGGCCGGAGAGTAGGTGCTGCCTTGCGGACGCTGGCAGATCGGTTTCAGTGGCTGCCAGAGACCTAGTATCTACCGCTGAGAACTTTACAAAGACGCAGAGCTGCAGATTGGACCCCGATTTAGGAGACCGCGATGATCTAATGGGAGTGCAGGTGGTAAGCTAAAGATCTTGTTGCAAAGACGGACAAGCAAGAACAGCAGATCCGGTGGCACAGAGTCCCAGCCAAATCGAGCGGAGAGACGTCCTTGGTCAAGAAGGGGAGCAGTTTGTCTGGCGGATGGGTGAGAGACCTTCCAGGCCACAGTAAAGTTACCAAAGCACGCTGCAGTTTGTTTAAATCTACAGGGCCCCAACCTGACTAGTCGAAGATACACGGAATCCAATCACTGGCCAGTTGAATCTAGTACCCGGGTACCAACATACACATACACGCACACCTTCTTGGGACATAACCTGTACGGGACTTACACTCCGGCAACGAAGGGGTTAAAATTTCCTATTTTTACCGCTAAGCGTTTCTCGCATTACGAATTCCTGTAAATATATATATACACCGTGTTGACTTTATATATGCCAGTTTATTCGAGACCAGTAAACTATAGAACTTATAAAATCCACAACAGTACTGGTGTATATTTATTCCCTAGTGCGGGGAGACTGACCCGAGGTTAAATTCAGCGGCTCCTCCGGGAGTGAGCGCTACAATAGAAATCCTAGATTTCGACAGGGAGTGTCATGTTTCACATGACTTGTGATATGCCTTTAAGAATTGCACATGTCTTATCTACCCCTGGGTTTCTCTCCTCCCCTCCTCATGGTGCAGAGATTTCCTGTCCAGATAGCTCCACCCTTGTTCTCTTCCCAGTAATCCTTTGCAAGCCTTATGGACTCAGATTCACTATGATTTTTTGACCTATCCGATGTATATTGTTGTGGATTTTCTACAGTTTTGGAATAAAACTTCAACAGATCTTCAAGGTGTCATCTGGATTGAGTCACTGTCTGTAATTCATCTAGACTGGGAGTTATCGCCATCTCATCACAACAGTAAGTTAAGAGATCACATTCTCAGTGCTTTGGTGGAGAAACAGAACATCTACCCTTGGAATTGTGACCTGTGACTCGATAATAGGAACATTGTGATCGCTACACCGCTTTTGCATTTCATTTTTTATTGGTGGTTGAGCGACAAGGACCACTTGAGTGTGTATCAGTGATTTCCACTATATCATATCCCAGCGTTACTCAGGATTTTTTTTTTGTAGTCTCAGTAGAGTGTTGAGAGCAAAAACCGGACTGGTTCGGATTGAGTAGAGAGTTAGCAGCAAGAACTGAGAACATGGTGGACTGGGAATGAACTGAGCCCTGGCGTTCTGGTACAGCCTCCGGCACCCACCACAACGGCGTGGCTCCAGCAATCCCTGGACCCCACTGCATTTCTGGACAACGGATGCTGGAGCATAGCTCACTTACAGACTGCCTTGCACTCACTAAGCTGGCCCTCGACCCTCCACCTGGCTCCCAGAACTACATAATGTCAACCGCATTGCCACCCGGAACCGCGTCCCGCTGTGTGACTTGTACACCCAGCATGCACTACTAGGCCCTAGTTGCCCTGGAGGGCACTGTTTAAATCGCTGCCGCCTCAAACACCATGTTCTGTTGCCCTGGCAGTGGTTCTTCCCCCCCAGTGGGACTTCTACTGCCACTGACTCTGAACTAGTTCTCCGGGACATTTGTTGAGGATGAGTGGGACATTGAACAACTTCAAGAGACCTAGGTGAGGAGATTTGGGTTACTGGGTGGGGGGGGGCTCTTTTTCTCCCGTGGCCTTATCTCCTCCTCACTGCATGCTCGTATTGGGACGCTGAGTGAGTGGGTGCGGAATGGTGGGTTTAGCTATGGACGATGAGGGTGCGGGATGGTGGGTGTGGTTATGTGATGTAGCTGAGGTGGGCAGGCATTGTGGGCCTTTTTCTTTTCCCTGCTTTAGATTTTGCATTCTCATGCCTGGGAGCACATTTGCTTGTATTATTGTTGGGATTCTGATGGTCTGACCTTAATCGGAGGGGAGTAGAGATTGTTTTCTCATGTATATTGCTTGCTACACAGCCTAACTGGCTGTGATTACTGTACTCTAGTGGCATCGTCCTGGTTTCACACCAAGTCCCACACGCACGGGTTTGGCGCCTTCATCAATTCAGTGAGCGCATTCCCACCCTACCCTGCACCTCTTCTGACCGGCGCCGATAAACCTCCCTACGCTGCTGTTTCATTGACACGGCTCATGGTTTGTTCCCCCTGTCCCTTCCCTCCTGTGCTGTCCACTTGTATTTCCCCTTCCCACTCTCCCCCCTTGGCCCTGTCTCCCCCTCTCCTCCCTTTCCCCCCTCCCTCTCTTTTTTTATCTCCCTTCCGACCCTACCCATCTTTTCTCTTTCGTTCCTTTTGTTTCCTTTAGAATCCTCCCCTTTTACCACTTATGGCTGGGCTGGGGTCTAGCAGGTCGAGAGCTGCTCATGGCCCCGATGGACCACCACCTGGGGAGCTACAATGCAAAAGTCCTGGTGGTGTGGCTTGGGAGTCAGCGCTTCCTTCAAAGTACAGTTGTGTTCAAAATTATTCAACCCCCAATGCTGTAAAGGGTTTTAGGGAATTTAGTGTACATTTGTAATTGTATTCAGAATGAAACCCTACAAGGACGTTTTAAAGAACCATATGCAACTAAAATGACATCAATTGGTTTTGTAATACAGTAGTAAATGTCTCATTTGTGAATTCTTCATTGACACAATTATTCAACCCCTTAAAGACTACCACTCTGAAGAACAGAGGTTCATTCAAGTGTTTTCAATCAGGTATTGAAAACACCTGTGGATGTCAAGGAGCAGCAATAAAGCATAATAAGCACCAATTAGGCAGCTTTAAAATGACTGTGATACTCAGCTCCTTCTAGAAATTTACTGGTGTGGTTACAAACATGGTGAAGTCAAGAGAATGGTTCAGGAAGACAAGAGAAGAGGTGATTACTCTTCACAGGAAGGGCAATGGCTATAAGAAGATTGCAAAGATGTTAAACATACCAAGAGAGACAATAGGAAGCATCATTCGCAAATTCAAGGCAAAGGGCACTGTTGAAACGCTACCTGGTCGTGGCAGAAAGAAGATGCTGACTTCGACTGCTGTGCGCTACCTGAAGCGTAGAGTGGAGAAAAGTCCCCGTGTGACTGCTGATGAACTGAGAAAAGATTTGTCAGATATGGGTACTGAAGTTTCAGCTCAGACAATACGGCGCACACTGCGTAATGAAGGCCTCCATGCCAGAACTCTCAGGCGCACCCCCTTGCTGTCTCCAAAGAATAAGAAGAGCCGACTGCAGTATGCCAAAAGTCATGTGGACAAACCACAGAAGTTTTGGGATAGTGTTCTGTGGACTGATGAAACAAAATTAGAACTGTTTGGGCCCATGGATCAACGCTATGTTTGGAGGAGGAAGAACAAGGCCTATGAAGAAAAGAACACCTTGTCTACTGTGAAGCATGGCGGGGGGTCAATCATGCTTTGGGGCTGTTTTGCTTCTGCAGGTACAGGGAAGCTTCAGCGTGTGCAAGGTACCATGAATTCTCTTCAGTACCAGGAGATATTGGATGACAATGTGATGCAGTCCGTCACAAACCTGAGGCTTGGGAGACGTTGGACCTTTCAACAAGACAATGATCCCAAGCATACCTCCAAGTCCACTAGAGCATGGTTGCAGATTAAAGGCTGGAACATTTTGGAGTGGCCATCGCAGTCACCAGACTTAAATCCGATTGAGAACCTCTGGTGGGACTTAAAGAAAGCAGTTGCAGTGTGCAAGCCTAAGAATGTGACTGAACTGGAGGCTTTTGCCCATGACGAATGGGCGAAGATACCCGTAGATCGCTGCAAGACACTTGTGTCAAGCTATGCTTCACGTTTAAAAGTTGTTATAACTGTAAAAGGATGTTGTACTAAGTACTAAGATTGAAGGTCACTTGGGGGTTGAATAAAACTGATAATGATGTGAGCACAGAAAATACATTTGTGGTTATTTCATTATAAATGTTATGTTATATTTGTCTGACCTACACGTGCCTCTTTGATTTAATTGTAAGCAAGATGACTGAATGATCAAAATCAATGTCAAACTGGCCAAAACACTCAATTTCAGTGGGTGTTGAATAATTTTGAACACAACTGTATATAGTCAGATGTAAAGATGGAGCCTCTTATAAATGCTGGTGTTCAGTAGGGATGAGCTGTTCGGGTTCGGACGGTTCGGGGTTCGACCCGAACTTAGCCTGTTCGGGCGGATCGCGAACCCCGAACATTTCCGGGTGTTCGCTGCATGTTCGACCACAATGGACCACGATGCATTTTCCCACTGCCTGAAGCTCGTAATTGGCTACAGCCTTGCACCTGACCACAGGTCTGGTGCAAGACTGGTTGAACACTATGCCAATCACCGCTCAGAGTCCTGATTGGGCAAATTTTGCCCAATCATGGGCTCACAGAGCTAAGTCCCGCAGCACACTATATAAGGTTTCAATGCGCCGATTCTGCACGCATTTCAGAGGACATTTCAAAGAAGATAGTTGTGTGTGTTGTTACTGCCGGTCTGACACACTACTGGGGGGGTCTGGGGGGTCTCATTTATACCAAATATCAGGGAATTTAGGTGATGTGTGTATTGTCACTGTGCCAGCAAGTTGTTTTGGGGTTTACAACTTTATTTAAAACATTTGTGAATTGAGGTGATTTTCTGGGTCTTGTCACTGTGCCATCAAGTCTTTTTGGGTCTCATTTATACCAAATATCAGGGAATTTAGGTGATGTGTGTCTTGTCACTGTGCCAGCAAGTTGTTTTGGGGTTTACAACTTTATTTAAAACATTTGTGAATTGAGGTGATTTTCTGGGTCTTGTCACTGTGCCATCAAGTCTTTTTGGGTCTCATTTATACCAAATATCATTGAATTTAGGTGATGTGTGTCTTGTCACTGTGCCAGCAAGTTTTTTGGGGTTTACAACATTTGTGAATTGAGGTGATTTTCTGGGTCTTGTCACTGTGCCAGCAAATCTTTTTGGGGCTCACTAATTTCTTGAAAAAACACGTGGGAATTAAGGTGATCTGTGTCTCATCATACAAAAAGTACCACGCTGTATGTTGGGGCTCACTAATTTCTTTAAAACACTTGGGAATTAAGGTGATCTTCTGTGTCTCGTCACACAGCCAGCAATTTTTTTTGGGGCTCACTAATTTCTTTAAAACACTTGGGAATTAAGGTGATCTGTGTCTCGTCATACAAAAAGTACCATGCTGTATTTTGGGGCTCACTAATTTCTTTAAAACATTTGTGAATTAAGGTGATCTGTATCTCGTCATACATACAGTACCACGCTGTATTTTGGTACCACGCTGTATTTTGGGGCTCACTAATTTCTTTAAAACATTTGTGAATTAAGGTGATCTGTCTCTTGTCACCAGAGTTATTTAAATCTTTATACCAGAGTTGAATCAGAGTTCTGTATATATTAATCTATATATCACTCACCATGTCTGAAAGAACAAAAAGGACAGGCAGACGCTCCCAGCCACAGATAAGAGGGCAAGCAGCCCCTGTGTCGGGAGGCTGTGTCTCTGGTCGTGGTGGACGTGGTGCATCCTCTGCAGGGGCACGTTTGTCCTTTCTAACTGGTGCTGGCCGTCTTAAGCAGCAGCAACATACAGAGGACTTGGTGGATTGGCTAACCAGGCCATCCTCATCCTCCGAGTCCTCTGCCAGCCAGGCTTCTAGTGCTTTACAGTCCACCTCAGCTGCCAAAGCATCTAATGCAGCCTCCATGTCCACAGCTACTCCTGCCGTAGCCTCGCTATCACACACGGAGGAGTCAGCAGAATTGTTTGACTACAATGAGAGTGACATGCTGCTTGAAGATGTGCAGCAAGTACAGTGCTCTGATTCAATCTCTGAGGTTGAGCAAGGGAGTATAATCAACCTAGAGGAAGGGGGTGCCAGTGATGACACACAAATAACTGGCACTCATGTTGCCCCAGCAGCTGCAGCATACTGCCAAGTTGGCTCCAGTGACAAGGAGATAGGGGGTGAAGATGACATTGATGATGAGGTCACTGACTCCACCTGGGTGCCAGATCGAACTGAGGAATCAAGTGAGGAGGAGGGGGAGGAGGAGGAGGGGGAGGAGGGGGAGGCACAGCAAACACGAGGCACAACATCTTCTGTGACCAACCGTAGCACTAGCCAGTCCAAGGCATCACATGTCAGAGCTGCTCCGGTGCAGAGCGCTGTTGTCTCAAAGAACACATGCAGGAAATCTGCTGTCTGGGAGTTCTTTAAGAACTGTGCAGCAGACCCCACCGTTGCTATTTGTAATCTATGTCAGAGGAGGCTGAAGCGTGGGATAAACACCGGACACTTGGGTACCACGTGCTTGATGCGACATATGAACAAGTGCCACACATCCCGTTGGGGCAAAACTTTGCGTAGGTCCTCCTCCTCCTCATCTGTCTCTACCCAGACTGTATGTCCTGCCATGTAATTGCCTACATCCTCCACCGACAGGGATGATGCTACAGTAATGGATGTACCAGCAAGTCCTTCCTCACAATGTGACATCATCCCAGTAGCTGAAGATTTACGCAGTCAGATTACGTTGCCGCAGCTGCTGCAGCGAAAGAAACAATATAGTCCCAACCATCCCCAAGCACAGCGTCTAAATGCCAGCTTAGCAAAATTACTCGCATTGCAGCTGCTGCCTTTCCAGCTGGTGGACTCTGCTCCCTTCCGTGAATTTACTGAATGCGCTGTACCACTGTGGCAGGTTCCAAAATGCCATTACTTTTCACACAAGGCCATTCCAGCACTATACCAGCACGTGGAAGACAATGTTATCCAGTCATTGGGAAAGGCAGTCAGCAGCAAGGTGCATGTCACTTTAGACACGTGGTCCAGCAAGCATGGACAGGGTCGTTACATTTCCTTCACGGCACACTGGGTAACTCTGATAGCAGCTGGGAGGGATCCAAGACGGGGCTCTGTGCTGGAGCTTGTTCATCCACCACGCCTACAGAAAGCTGCTTGTATGAGGTCTGTCTGCTCCACCACCTCTTCCTCCTCCTCCTCCTTCTCTGTCTCTGGCGAAGTGGCAGTTAAACCCACGCCTGACAGGGTGTACGCAAGGGCTCAAGCAAAAAGATACCATACTGTGCTTGAGCTGGTTTGTTTAGGGGACAGGAGCCACCCCGGGTCAGAAATTTTGTCAGCTCTGCAGGGGCAGGTGCAGAGATGGTTAACACCACGCCAGCTTGAGCTGGGAATGATCGTCTGCGATAATGGCAGCAACCTTCTCTCCGCCCTACGCAACGGTAAATTGACGCATGTACTATGCCTAGCACACGTCCTAAATCTGGTGGTACAGCGTTTCCTAAACAAGCACCCAGGGCTGCCAGAGCTTCTCATCCAGGCCAGAAAAGTCTGCAGCCACTTCAAACGGTCATTCCCAGCAAGCGTTAGCCTGGCAGAAATTCAAAGAGAATTCCACCTTCCCACAAACCGTCTGATCTGTGACATGCCCACCAGGTGGAACTCGACATTAGCAATGCTGCAGCGTCTGTACAAGCAGCAGAGGGCCATCAACGAGTACCTGTGTGAGTATGGCACAAGGACAGGTTCAGGTCAACTTGGTTTCCCCCCCCCCGCAGTGGCTGATGATCAAGGATGCATGCACTGTACTGTCACCATTTGAGGAGGCAACGAGGATGGTGAGCAGGGACAGTGCATGCATCAGTGACACAATTCCTTTAGTGTTCCTGCTGGAGCACACTCTGCGGGGAATTATAGATGTGGCTCTAGAGCAGAGCAGCGGGAGGAAGAGGAGGCCTTCCCTAGCTCTCAAGGCCCCAGTCTTTCCGCAGACAGCATTCCAGCGGGTCCTACTCAGATCAGACAGGAGGAGGATGAGGAGGAGGAGGACTATTTAAGTAGTGGGGCATTGAAGGTGGGGATTCCTCAAGGCAGGGTTTTGTGTGCCAGAAACAGAAGGGCTTGTGCGTGGCTGGGAGGAGAAAGTGCACGATACGGTCATCTTCATTGACCAGGAAGACTCGGCAGCTAATGCCACCTCCAACCTATGCTGCATGGGCTCCCTAATGATGCAAAGCCTGCTAAAGGACCCCAGGATTCGTGCTATCAAGGAGAGGGATTATTACTGGTTGGCAACCCTTCTTGATCCACGATACAAGGGGAAAGTTGCAGAGCTCATCCTGCCCGCACAGAGGGAGCACAGGATGACAAAACTTGAGGACGCTCTAAAGCGAAACTTGTGTAACACCTTTCCAGGCACTGTTAGATTACCAAGTGCTACTGCTGACACACGTGCTTCTGAGGCTGCAGGTGATCAGAAATAGCGGTGAAGGCCAGGGCCGCTTGACTGATGCATTTTTTAATTTTTTAGTCCTCGATGCCCAGGGACGTCAAATGTAGGCACCCATTGCCAGCGTCTTCACCATATGGTGCAGGACTACCTAGGGGCAAGGGCAGACCTGGATACCTTTCCAGCAGATGATCCACTGGCTTACTGGGTGTTGAGATTGGATCACTGGCCAGAACTTAGCCAATATGCTATGCAGCTACTAGGTTGCCCTTCATCTAGCGTGCTTTCCGAAAGGACGTTCAGTGCCGCTGGAGGTTTTGTCACAGACAAAAGAGTGCGTATGTCCACCGACTCTGTAGACCGGCTGACATTTATAAAAATGAATCAGTCCTGGATCAGCAGCTATCAATCCCCTGATGCCGAAGTAACGGAACAGATCGGGGACGTCCTCTTCTACATTCAAAACCTCCAGCACTGAACTCTTCCACAATACCACAAAAGGGTTACGGTGTGAATGCACTTGCTGCCATGAAAGGCACAATATTTGGCTGCACTGACGCCTGTGCCAGATTTATATCATTTTAATTTTTTGAACGGCAGGGTCCAACCCTGCACTCTTCCACAATACTACAGAGGGGTTACTGTATGATGATACTTGCTGGCCTGGCATTAAAGGCACAATATCTGGGTGCACTGACGCCCATTACCAGATTCATATCTTTTTAATATAGGACCGCATGGTCCACCCCTGCACTCTTCCACAATACTACAGAGGGGTTACTGTATGATGATACTTGCTGGCCTGGCATTAAAGGCACAATATCTGGGTGCACTGACGCCCATTACCAGATTCATATCTTTTTAATATAGGACCGCATGGTCCACCCCTGCACTCTTCCACAATACTACAGAGGGGTTACTGTATGATGATACTTGCTGGCCTGGCATTAAAGCCACAATATCTGGGTGCACTGACGCCCATTACCAGATTCATATCTTTTTAATATAGGACCGCATGGTCCACCCCTGCACTCTTCCCAGTGGCGTAGCGTGGGGGGGGCTGGGGGGGCCGTGGCCCCCGGCGCAGTTTTGTTAGGGGCGCATTTGCGCCCCTAAAACTGGCCCGCGGGTTGAGGGGACCCAGAAGATGCCGGGCAGCGGGAGTGCCTGCCCGCCGCCTGGTCCTGAACAGTCCGTCCTGTTCTTGAAGGGGAGGCGGCTGCGTGACCTGCGCACGCACACAGCCGCCTCCCCTTCAAGAACAGGACGGACTGTTCAGGACCGGGCGGCGGGCAGGCACTCCCGCTGCCCGGCATCTTCTGGGTCCCCTCAACCCCTGCCGGAGCAATATCCAGGTGAGAGCTGGGGCAAATCCATGTGTAAACTGGGGGGCAAATCCATGAGCTGCGGGGCAAATACATGTGAGAGCTGGGGCAAATCCATGAGCTGGGGCAAATCCATGTGTAAGCTGGGGCAAATCCATGTGAGAGCTGGGGCAATATCCATGAGCTGGGGCAAATCCATGAGCTGGGGCAAATCCATGTGTAAGCTGGGGCAAATCCATGTGAGAGCTGGGGCAATATCCATGAGCTGGGGCAAATCCATGAGCCGGGGCAAATCCATGAGCTGGGGCAAATCCATGTGTGAGCTGGGGCAAATCCATGTGTGAGCTGGGGCAAATCCATGTGAGAGCTGGGGCAAATCCATGTGTGAGCTGGGGCAAATCCATGTGAGAGCTGGGGCAAATCCATGTGTGAGCTGGGGCAATATCCATGTGTGAGCTGGGGCAATATCCATGTGTGAGCTGGGGCAAATCCATGAGCTGGGGCAAATCCATTAGCTGGGGCAAATCCATGTGTGAGCTGGGGCAATATCCATGTGTGAGCTGGGGCAAATCCATGTGTGAGCTGGGGCAAATCCATGTGTGAGCTGGGGCAATATCCATGTGTGAGCTGGGGCAAATCCATGTGTGAGCTGGGGCAATATCCATGTGAGAGCTGGGGCAATATCCATGTGTGAGCTGGGGCAATATCCATGTGTGAGCTGGGGCAATATCCATGTGTGAGCTGGGGCAATATCCATGTGTGAGCTGGGGCAATATCCATGTGTGAGCTGGGCAATATCCATGTGAGAGCTGGGGCAATATCGATAACGTGTCCACAGGTTGGGGGGGGCGCATAATTCTTGGCTGGCCCCGGGCGCTGACAACCCACGCTACGCCACTGACTCTTCCACAATACTACAGAGGGGTTACTGTATAATGATACTTGCTGGCCTGGCATTAAAGGCACAATATCTGGGTGCACTGACGCCCATTACCAGATAAAAAAAAAAAAATCAATAAAGGACTAACCACATGGTCCACCCCTGAACTCTTCCACAATACTACAGAGGGGTTACTGTATGATGATACTTGCTGGCCTGGCATTAAAGGCACAATATCTGGGTGCACTGACGCCCATTACCAGATTCATATCTTTTTAATATAGGACCGCATGGTCCACCCCTGCACTCTTCCACAATACTACAGAGGGGTTACTGTATGATAGTACTTGCATGCCTGGCACTAAAGGCACAATATCTGGGTGCACTGCCATTGACGCCTGTATCAGATTCATATCCTCAGAGGGGTTACGGTGTGACGGCACTGTTGCCGACGCTAAAAGCCCAATTTTAAAGCACCTATTGTTACTTTCATCCAAAGCCTGCATAAGTTTCACAATAATTTAGCCCAAAAAAAACACTAAACTTTTTCTGCGCGTCCTAAAATGTCTTTTCATACAGGCTGCCGCCCCAAGCAGTTGTTTATGGATAGATTAAAGGAAAAGCATTTACCGTCATATGAAACATCATTTATTTGTTTTTAAGTGTTTCTATACATCCTAGAAATCCGACACTTCACGGGCAGGTTATGGGGACCTCCTAGGCACGATATTTGAAGGAATTTTTCATTTTTATTTTTAACCCTTATTTCATGGAAAACTCACTGTCCCTTTAAAAACGTTTTTTTTTTTACTTTTTGTCCTTGTTTCCTGTCCCCCAGGGCACTACCCGGACCCCCATACACCTTTTATGGCAAATATGTAGCATATATGCCCTCTTGGAGGGCACTCTAAAAAAACGAATTTTTAGCCCCATTGACTTGCATGGGGGTTCGGACCCGAACAAATGGGAAGTTCTGGTTCGGGCCCGAACCGAACTCGGGGGGTGTTCGGCTCATCCCTCGTGTTCAGCAGACATGTGCCTCAAATAAAACAGAATAAAACACAATTTATCTCATGAAAAATGAATAAATAAATAAAAAGGTGCAATCACATGTGGGGGTGTCTTAAGTCAGACACTAAAAAAAACAGGCGGCTGGTGTCATTATGAGGGGGCAACAGATCTCCCTTCTTTAAGCGGTAGTTCACCTCCTTCCTTGCAGGATACGTGGAATCCCTTCAGCAGGAGAGTAGATCAGTGCCTTGATGTTCTCCTGGTTCTGTGAAGTATCCTGGGAGGGTCTCTGGTGAGTGGTAGGTGCCGCAGTGTAATGAAAAATCGTTCACCCGTAGAGGTAAAAAAACGATTTATTGGATTAAAATATAAAAACAATATGGTAAAGTAAACCGCGTTTCGCGGATGTCCCACTTCCTCAGTTGAAATATCTAGTGCTGTCTCTCAGCTGTGCCTTTAACCACTTCGCTGCTGAGGATGCGCTCAGCGCGTCCTCAGCATTCCCGCTGGTGTGCTGAGGACGCGCTGAGCGCGTCCTCCCATTGGGGTCAGCGTTCGGCCGGGTTCCGGCCGATCGCTGGCCCCTCCGGTGCGGGCTGACATCCTGGATGTCAGCCTGGCATCCGGAACAGCAGCCGCTGGAATTTGGTGTCATCGCGGCAGCGCGATGACACCAAATTCAGGCGCCCCCCCCCGCATGTGCGGAGGAGGCGCCTGAAAGGGAGGGGGGGAGGTCCTTCGGACCTCTCTCCCTCCCGATCGGCGACTCTGCGGGGGTTAACCCAGGCATCATTTGGAAGGGCACAGCCTGCCCTTCCAAATGATGCCTGGCATTAACCCCTGGGGAGCTGGATCGCGAATCGGCGCTGAAAAGCGCCGGTTCGCGATCCTTTCCCGGAGCTGGCCGACATCTTGGATGTCGGCCAAGCCTCCGGGAACTCCCCCTGAGGACTGGCGTCATCGTGCGTAGCACGATGACGCCAGTCCTAGAGTTAACCCTTAACTGCCACCAACGGTGGAGATAGGGAGTTCCAATGAACTCCCTATCTCCCGATCCGTGGCAGTTAGGGGTTAAATTTTGGTATGGTTGGATCGGCCAGAGCATGGCCGTTCCAACGATACCAAACACTACAGTGAAAAAAGTTGTAAAAAAATAAAAAATAAAAAAAAAAAAAAAAATAAACACTTTTTTTTTATTTTTTTTGGTTTGTTAGTGTAGCAATATTGTTCCCATTTCAATTATAATGTGAACAATGATGCTGCACTAACGATTTTTGTATGCGGTGCGTTTGTTAAAAATAGTGTAATTTTCCCCAAAAAAAAATGTAACGAGACCCCATCTCTAATTTTTTTAACAAGCGCACCCCATACAAAATATAACCGCAATTGCTCGCATGTTAAAATGTGAAAAAAAACACTTTACACATTGTAAATTATTGAAAATACATATTTTATTGCATTTTTTGTTATAATATACAGACATGACATAACGTATACATATAATAATGACATATTATGAATCTACCGAGTCTGACGGAAAGAACGATATATAATATGTCTGGGTCATATACTAAAATAAGCCTTCAGAACGCGTTTAAACATGATGCGCAAAACAGGTAAAAATGACCTCAGCACAGGGGCTGGAAAAGCCTCAGCAGCGAAAGGGTTAAATAGTGTGGCAATCAAAAAAAAAAAAACCTTTTTTTTTTAAAATGGCCGCCATGACGTCAGACACCATGCGTTCCAGGAATCAAAACGGCGGTGCGTTCCAGGGATGGAGAATCTCTGAATTATTTTTTTTTGTTTCAGTGTAATAATTACAAAAACAACAAAAGTCTAAGTTACATTCAAAGTGCATAGCAGATGTTCTTAACAATTCACAGGTTTAAATGTCCAAATCAGAGTTAGAGCTTTCTGTCATTAGCCCTATTCATAACATGCAGCTACTATATAGTTCCTGAGTAACAGTTAACTATGTGTATCGGCGTTACGCAAATACTATTTGTCAGTATAAATATATATGAAAGTGTGAAACAAGGATAGTAGTTTTAAAGTGCCATAGTAAATGTTCAAGGTGCCCTGAGACTAATATAATTGAGGTAGATGAGGTAAACTTTAAAGTGCTATCCATGTTCGAATTGCCAAAGTGCCATGAGTCAGATATATTAAAGGTAATTAAGTGCCGTTAGTGTAAACAGTTAATAAAGTGCCAACGGGATAAATCAAGATTTATCTATATTATTGATGAATTGCCATAATGGAATAATAAAGTAGAATGGGGTCATTGGGGGGGAGGGGCTAGTATCCAGAAGTGTGAACTGAATGATGGGAGCTAATAAATGTAGCTGGTGGTATGGAAGTTGAAATGGATCTAACTGGAGAGATGGGAAGCCTCTGGTCTAATAAAAGAGATGGTTCACTGTTATCTGAATCTTATAGAGTGGAACAATGTAATGAAATTGACCGGCCATGAGAGGAGAAAGGGTCGACAAATTCAGAGGTGACTGCTTGGATGGTTGTCCAAAAGGGCCGGAGGATCCACCATATGTGAAGCATGGAGCCCTCCTCGTCATGGCATCTCCAGCACGTTGGAGGGAGCTCTGGGAACATCTGGCTCAGTTGTGTGGGGACACGATACCATAGTGTTAAAACCTTGTACGCGGCTTCCTGTACATTACTGGCTATGGAGCAATAGTGTGTGAGGGCCAATATTTTTCCCCATGGTGTTTCCGAAAGTGTCATATCGAGCATGAGCTCCCAGTGTCCCATAAAGGGGGCTGGAGTATTTGCGGTGGCTGTTTGGAGCATAGCATAGATCTGTGTAATTCCGTGTGCCAAGGGACCAGGTAGGGTACATTGGTGCTCAAATCCGGTAAGTTGTCTAGTAGGTTTGTGTTGTTGTGGGATCGCTCGTAAATAGTGGCACAATTGACTGTATTTAAAACTGAGCAGAAAGGGAGGTGGTCCCGTCATGTGTAATTCTCTTAATGGTACAAACCCTTTTGAACGCAATATGTGATGTACTCTCAGGACCTCCGTGGAGAACAGGGCCCGGAAAGTCCTTGCCTGTAACCCCAGGGTAAAGTCCAAGTTGTTTACGATTGGCATCATGGGTGATGGGGTTGTGGAGAGGAAGAAAGTTTTTGAGGCGAGGTGACAAATAGTGAGGGTGGCCGTCGTATATGGGGATGTAGTGGTATGACGTTTGTCTTGGGTAGCGGGTAGCCATGGTAGGGCAGCTAGGGGTGTCTCTAGGGAGTCTTGTTCCACCTCTTTCCATCTCTTCATTACCTCTGGTTTTGTCCAGTCCAGAATACGTAGCAGATGGCAAGCTATGTGGTAGGAGTGGAAATCTGGCACAGCTAAACGTCCCTGCATTTTCTGCCGGGTGAGTATGTTAAATCGTAATCTGGTGGTTTTGCCCTTCCAGTTGAGATGTGCACCGCTAAAAATTTCATTTCGTTTTTTTCAATTCGGGTCGTTTTGGACCTTTTTCGTTTCGATTCGGTGATTCGAATCGAAATTTCGGATCGATTCTAAATTTCAGGTCGAATTGAGAAAAAAAAAAATTAAAAAAAAATTATTTTTTAAAAAAATGCTTAAAAGATCTGAAAAAATCTAAAAATAAAAAGACTCTTAACTGCAGAATATTATAAGCAACGGTTTATTAGATATTGAATTAAAATGGGAATATTTTTAACATTGAAGCCTATGGGGTAAAACATTTCCCACACTATCAAATTTGATATCAACAATCGAATTTGAAATAAAATCTTGAATTGATATCAACTATCAAATTGATCTTAATTTACAATACAAGTAATAGTCAGCAAATGACTTCATGAAACAAATTAATTTCATTTCACTGTTTAATTTGACTCAAGTACAAAATCTGTGACACAGCTTGATATTTAACCCACGATTGGCTTTTAACAGCAAGATTTAATTAATTGAGATTGAATTAAAATGGGAATATTCAGATCAAGGTGTGGGAAATGTTTGACCAACAAGGTGTGGGAAATGTTGTATCCCATAGGCTTCAATATTAAAAATATTCCCGTTTTAACTCAATATCTAATAAACCATTGCTTATAATATTCTGCAGTAAAGAGTCTCTTTATCTTTAGATTTTTTAGGATCTTTTAAGCATTTTAAAAAAAAAAATTTTTTTATATCAATTCGAAATTTGATATCAAATTCGATAGTTGATAACAATTCGAATTTTGGATCACTAAATAAAACCCCAATTAATTAAGTTTTGCTCTTAAAAGACAATCATGGGTTAAATATTAAGCTGTGTCACAGATTTTGTACTTGAGTCAAATTAAACAGTGAAATGAAATTACTGTAGTTAAAGTGTAGGGACTAATGGCGCTTCAAACAATGTAATTGAAGAAATTAGATTTTCTCCACGCAGCCCCAAGGGGTATGTTTGCCACCCAAAAACACGAGAGATAGTCAAAAGAAAGTATCCCTTTAGGCGCGCAATGTATTTGTCAACTTTTATACAGAAAAATTTATAGCGATAAACCTGCACATGAATGGTGAACCAACGAGTGAAAATATTAATATAAAAAATGTTCCTCGTGCATAAGGGATGAACGATTGGTGCAATTATCTGTCTATATTCTCTTGTACCGTCTGGGTGGAGTAGAGGTAACATCACTGCTCTGCGTGGAGAGAGCCTGTGGAGTCATGGGTTCGATTCCGATGAGCAACCTCTCCAGTAAGTGTCCTTGGGCAAGACACCTAACGGTACATACTCGCCACCCAGGACATACTTGAAAACGAGAGAAATCTCAATGAATCCTTCCTGGAAAAATACATTATAAAAAAAAAAAACTAAATCAACTTTTATGCAAGAATGTTTACAGCAATGCACTTAACCACAAGTCTCTATCCAGCAGGTAAAAATGGCAAAATAAACATCAAGAGTACAAGCGAGCATTTAAATTCACGTATGAAGAATATATGCCACCAATGGTTAAGTGCACATAGGATGGGTCCTGTAAAAATAATAGTGGGACTTAGATAGTACGTATTGCCTCAGTCCTCCAGAGATAATCGTGGAGTGTCCAGTGGATTCAGGTGGTGGATTTCTTCCTGGATTAACTCTTGTGCCACTCTCAAAATACTGTTCAAACCAGGCTTCCCATAAAGAACCAATTTGAAGGAACACCCACGTCCTGTGGAGTGTCTAGAAAAGGGAGACGATTGCGCAGTACACAGCGGTACCAGCCCCTGTCTATGCCCTGCGGGGTACTTACGATGTACAGAGCCCCTGACCTGGCTCTGAGGGGGTCTCGCCTGCAGGGTACTTCATGACAACCCTCTGCCCTCTAGGAACATTTCCGCCAACCCGAAAAACACCACAATATGGATATTGGATGGCGGGGGTCCTCCACAGCCACACACAACAGCTAAGTTGTAAAGAGGAGGATCAAAGCTCCGGAACGCGCAGTAATCTCATTAAACATGTGTAGCGCTGTTTAAAACTGTATTGCTGTAATTACTCGGTTTTAGCCACCAGAGGGAGACAAAAGCCATATGGACAATGCGGGACTTAAACGAACTACAATATACAGGCTAAGTTCGGGCCGAACTCAGAACCGTCCGAACCCGAACCGCTCATCCCTACTGAAGAGGAGACGATCGAGCCAGAGTCGAAACGCTCTATCCGACCCCCTCAGAGACTCACAACTCACCAGGACATAGCACTGAAGAGGCTGTCACCACAGTGCAAAGGCTGCCCGAAGTGTCTGCTATGTTAGCTGAGGTAGTCAGGAGCATGAGTCAACTTGAGGATGTATATCTGACCCATTCTATGTTTGCTGCTGAGCCTGTATATATTGCCTAATTTAAATGCTGAAATGTCATATAAATGTTACACCTCCTTGGAGAGACCCAAGAGTTCTAGGAGGGGGAGAGTGTAGCGCTGTTTAAAACTGTATTACTGTAATTACTCGGTTTTAGCCACCAGAGGGAGACAAAAGCCATATGGACAATGCAGGACTTAAACGAACTACAATATCCATCAGGCTTTGCGGCGGAGACAGGAAGTGGGTGGGACAGGGAGGAAGGACATAAGCAGCCTCATGCGGAGGAGCACCAGTGTGAGCGGAGCGACAAAAGACAGAGGACGCAAGTGAGACTGCCCGGGATCGAGACTAGGCCGGAGCGCAGACGCTACCTCAAGGGCGCTGGAGTTCGGGACAGTAACTTGCGGAGGCATACCCGTCATCACCGGGATGTGTACACAAGAACTTCCATTCCAGTTGGACCCCCTGTAAGGAGACCGCGACGATCCATAGGGAGTGCAGGTGGTAGGCCGTGGTTCTTGACTCGGAGATCAGATGGGCCAGAGAGCGGATCCGGTGGCACAGAGTTCCGGAGGACCAGCGGAGAGACATCCTCGACCAGACAGAGGGACAGACTGTATAACGGATGGGTGAGAGGCCTTACAGGCCGAAAGTCCAAGTAAAATCCAGCACGCTGCATTATTGTTTCAATTCTACAGGGCCCCAACTTGACTAGTCGAAGATTTGCTTATCACATCTTTTATACACACCTTTTTGAGACCTTACACTCACAGGACTTACACTCCAGAACTGAGGGGGTTAATTCTTTTCTTTTTCACGCCGCGTGTTTTCCCGCCGCGTGTTTCCTGCATTACGAAAATCCTGTCGTTCCTATACCGTAATTGTATTATATGTGTCACTTTATTGGGATCAGTAAAGTATATAATTTATAAAATCCACAACAGTGCTGGTGTATATTTATTCCCTAGTGCGGAGAGACTAACCCGAGGTTTATTCTGCGGCTCCTCCGGGAGTGAGCGCTACACGTGGGGGCTCGTCCGGGATTTTAGTCTCTAGGTTAAACCGCATTTAAAGGGTTAAATATGGATCCAGACACTGCTGCCAAATGGTGTGAGGAGCAAAATAGCCAGACAGAGTTAAGCATAGTCATGGATATTCCTGCAGACACTTGGGCCGAAGATCAGATTCGCCAGGCCGTGGCCGCGCTGACACCAGAGCATCGGGGATTAATCCTGGACATTAAAACAAACCCGGATACTTCTCACACATATGTTCTTTTTGAGTGGAGAAAGGGTGTTCCAGTATGTTTTCAGGGCGCAAACGTGAAGCTGACCGATGAGGTGGAAGTTCAACTGATTCAGCCAAGTGCGTCACGTGGCGATCCCGCGAGTGTTCCCGCGCCCAGTCCGCTGGCCATGATCGGGCCTGAATTCATAGTGGCTATCAGAGATTTGCTGGCTAAATGTCAAAGAACAAGCCCTCCACACACTAACTTTGGTTATCGACGGTTGAGACATTTTACAGGAAACGTACCAACTCCGGCGGGAGAAGAAACTTTTGAAGAATGGGTAGAACAGGCGATGCAGGCTTTGGATGAGTGGGACGTCCCTGAAGCGCTGTCAGGTACCGGTACCTGGATGGCAAGATTCTGAGCCCAGGATGCGGTGAGTCACCACTCCAGAAATATATGGTGAGTGGTGAGTTTGCAGGAACACTAATGGTGGTTTGGAGCAGAGGGGCAGGACACGTAAAGGGATTGAAAAACAGAAAACAAACCAGGAAAAATGGGAACTTGAATATTCTGGATACTGCAGGGAAGGACTGGTAGGTTTCAAGGTTTTCAGGGGAGCCCCAGCATACACATCCTCTCTCTCTGGATACAGATAGACAATGCTGGAACAATGTGGAGAGGAGGGCAGGGCCCTTTATTTTGCAAGGTCAGGTGGTGTAGTGTTTTACTAGGTGTTTTCACTTTTAACCATTTGTGTGCAGGAATCTCAGTGCTGGTTCTGAGATGAGCAAGGCTTGAAGGGGGCTGTCTGGCATGGTTCAGGAACCTGACATACTCCCCCCTCTAAGGAGCGACCTCCTGGCGCTCTTAACGTTCTCGAACACTTGAAAGTCAGAGCAGCGGACAATCTTCCCATTGGACCCATAAATGAACCCGTCTGGCAGGGGTTCCACGGTGATGAATCCCTCTGGGGTGGAGATGACCGTGCCGGCATATCCCTCAACTTTGGCACGGGTTTTCCTCTGACGCCTTCTTGTTCTGGCTTTACTAGCCTTACCATTCTCATTGGTAGGTGCTGAATTCTGGGCGACTGTGACAGGGCCACTGTATCCAGCGTTCAGGTGTATTTTTCCCTGACCCGGTGGTCCTTTACTACGTCGTGCAGTCTGCAGCTGGGTGGTCGTATGGTGGTCTTCCAGATCAGGCACTTCATCATCAAGATATTCCAGAGATCCCCACTCTGAATCTGAACCACTAGGGGGCATAAAGTCCAGGTGTGGTTTATAGAGCGTGGACTGCTGGCTGAGGGTGATGGGAGTAGCTGTCGCCACCATAGTGGTGTTCTTGGATTGGTGTGCAGCTTCCCTGATCTTCAATGCCTCTTCAAATCTCGCTAGGTCTTCTAGGCGAACCAGAGTTCCGTTAGAGGCATACACGCAGCCAGGTGGTACAGGGTCTGAAACCTGGGTAGCCATGATCTCCATAAACTCAGGTTCCAAGGGCAGAGGGGGTTCACAGTCCATTGGATCAGGCTCTATAGGTGTGGTGTCTTCAGCCTCCATGGGGATGACAGGATCTTCCTCCTCACTTGACCTGGTAGACTTGAAGTCAAAGCGTCTAGGGTCAGCAAGTATGGAGGGTAGTTTATTTCTGGGTCTGGGCATAGGCTTGGTTGTGGGCACTGCACACTTGGACCGGGGTGCACTTCTAGGCACAGGAATTGGTTTACACACAGGGGTTCTTCTGGGTGTCGGTTTGGGTGCAATGGGCATTCTAGGAGCCGGTTTGGGCAGTGAGGGCTTTCTGGGAGCCGGTTTAGGTGAGGGTGCTGATCTTCGTACCGGGGTAGACTTGGGTACCGAGGATCTCACCCGGGCAGAATTGGACACTGGTACAGGTTTTTTGGAAATGGGTGCAGGTCTGTGTACCAGGGCTGGTTGCTTGTTTGGCCTCACAGGACAGCTTGCCAGCCAGTGGGTTGGAGCAGCACAGTACAGGCACAAACCTTCAGACTGTCTCCTGGCACGTTCTTGTGGTGATAGCGGTCCGTGGGTCTTTTTTGCAGAAGGAATGCACACCTTGCTAGATGAGCCCCACACAGTCTGCAGCAGCTCTTTCATAAACTCGGTCAGGTGTGCAAACAGTTCTTGCAAGGTTTTCTTCACCAGCTCCATCGCAATATGGATCACCGCGGGTTCAGTTGGTGAGGGTTCCAGCATTCTGTCAGGTACCGGTACCTGGATGGCAAGATTCTGAGCCCAGGATGCGGTGAGGCACCACTCCAGAAATATATGGTGAGTGGTGAGTTTGCAGGAACACTAATGGTGGTTTGGAGCAGAGGGGCAGGACACGTAAAGGGATTGAAAAACAGAAAACAAACCAGGAAAAATGGGAACTTGAATATTCTGGATACTGCAGGGAAGGACTGGTAGGTTTCAAGGTTTTCAGGGGAGCCCCAGCATACACATCCTCTCTCTCTGGATACAGATAGACAATGCTGGAACAATGTGGAGAGGAGGGCAGGGCCCTTTATTTTGCAAGGTCAGGTGGTGTAGTGTTTTACTAGGTGTTTTCACTTTTAACCATTTGTGTGCAGGAATCTCAGTGCTGGTTCTGAGATGAGCAAGGCTTGAAGGGGGCTGTCTGGCATGGTTCAGGAACCTGACAAGCGCAGAAGAAGCAGAGAATTACTGAGAGCTTAAAGGGACCTGCGTCAGAGGCTGTCAGAAACCTGAAGTTGAGTAAGCAAGACTGCACTGCTTTAGATTACCTAAATGTGTTACAGGAAGTCTTTGGGCTAACAGAAAAGGCTGCCGAGCTCATGTACCAGTATGAACATACCTACCAGCGGAAAGGTGAGAAAATGACTGAATACAGTTGTGTTCAAAATTATTCAACCCCCACTGAAATTGAGTGTTTTGGCCAGTTTGACATTGATTTTGATCATTCAGTCATCTTGCTTACAATTAAATCAAAGAGGCACGTGTAGGTCAGACAAATATAACATAACATTTATAATGAAATAACCACAAATGTCTTTTCTGTGCTCACATCATTATCAGTTTTATTCAACCCCCAAGTGACATTCAATCTTAGTACTTAGTACAACATCCTTTTACAGTTATAACAGCTTTTAAATGTGAAGCATAGCTTGACACAAGTGTCTTGCAGCGATCTACGGGTATCTTCGCCCATTCGTCATGGGCAAAAGCCTCCTTTTGTTTCATCAGTCCACAGAACACTATCCCAAAACTTCTGTGGTTTGTCCACATGACTTTTGGCATACTGCAGTCGACTCTTCTTATTCTTTGGAGACAGCAAGGGGGTGCGCCTGGGAGATCTGGCATGGAGGCCTTCATTACGCAGTGTGCGCCGTATTGTCTGAGCTGAAACTTCAGTACCCACATCTGACAAATCTTTTCTCAGTTCCTCAGCAGTCACACGGAGACTTTTCTCCACTCTACGCTTCAGGTAGCGCACACAGCAGTCGAAGTCAGCATCTTCTTTAACATCTTTGCAATCTTCTTATAGCCATTGCCCTTCCTGTGAAGAGTAATCACCTCTTCTCTTGTCTTCCTGGACCATTCTCTTGACTTCACCATGTTTGTAACCACACCAGTAAATGTCTAGAATGAGCTGAGTATCACAGTCATTTTAAAGCTGCCTAATTGGTGCTTATTATGCTTTATTGCTGCTCCGTGACATCCACAGGTGTTTTCAGTACCTGATTGAAAACACTTGAATGAACCTCTGTTCTTCAGAGTGGTAGTCTTTAAGGGGTTGAATAATTGTGTCAATGAAGAATTCACAAAAGAAACATTTACTACTGTATTACAAAACCAATTGATGTCATTTTAGTTGCATATGGTTCTTTAAAAAGTCCTTGTAGGATTTCATCCTGAATACAATTACAAATGTACACTAAATTCCCTAAAACCCTTTACAGCATTGGGGGTTGAATAATTTTGAACACAACTGTATATGAGGCGTCTAGATAAGATTCTGCACCAGATACTTCTTAAGAAAGGGGCCGAACTGGCCACAATAGACAAAATCCGAATGCAGCAGATATTGAGGGGCGCTCAACCTCTAGATCCTGTGATGTTACAGCTGAGAACCAGAGAAGGTAACCGAGAATTGAAATATCTGGAACTGATTCGAGCTGTTAGAGAGGAAGAGGCTCTACCGGAAGAAAAATCCTTAAGGAGAGGAGAAAGAGCTTACGCACAACCCGTGAGGCATAACGAATATCTGCAAACTGAAGATGATTCGTTGGACACCTATGGATCCGAAGTAGACGGGCAAGAGCATCTGTTTGTTCGTATATCCACAGAGAGTGCTGCAAAAGAGTCAATCATTCCTACCCATAGTGAAATACACAAGACTGTTAAGAAGGTGCAAGAAGCTCAAGCTGAACTGAAACAGGCACACATGGACCTGTACCGAGTACTTTTGAAGGTGGCAGAGACTCAGACCGATATGCAGAAGTTCCTTACTGATATGCGGACAACTGGAGTTGCTGTGGTGTCTGGCCAGGGTCCTTCAACCGAATCACCACAAGCAAGTGCGCCTCCATCTTCAAAGAAGAGGTGTTTCAGTTGTGGGGAAATGGGTCATTTCCGAGCACAGTGCAAAAACCAAAGGCCTGAGGGAAATAAACTGGAAGAATTCCTAAAGGCCCTGGAAGGGCTGCTATCTACCTCACAGGCGGGAAATGCCAGAGGGCCCAAGTGAAGGAGCAAACTAGGTGCCCAATGGTTGAAAACCGCTCCAAAATGCAAGCCAGAACCGAAAGGCCGAGAGGGCCCAGAGTCTTGCCAACTGCTGAGCCTACCAGGACTGAAAGAGTTACTCCCTTAGTATCCGGTCCTATGTCATAGGGAAACAATGCACACCCAAAACCTCCACGAGTCAAGAAGAAGGCCAGGGTACAGCGAACTGGGTCTAAACCTCCTGCAGGTACGACAAAGTTTCTGGAACAGGTGATAAGTCCTTCTCCCATCGTTCCAATCCAAGTGGAGGGAGTCTACTCTAAAGCTCTGTTGGACTCGGGGGCTCAAGTGACATTGATCTATCGAGACTTCTACGAGAAGCACTTGAAGCACATACCTCTGCAGAAGATAAAGGACCTCAAGATCTGGGGTATCGGAACCGAGAAGCTTCCCTATGATGGATATCTACAGGTGAAGTTAGAAATTGGATCCGAAGTTATCGGACAGTCTGGAGGTTGTGATGCATTGGCCATTGTGTGTCCTCGGCCTTCAGGGGCCAACAGAAGTTCTATCATTGTGGGGACGAATACTGATCTGGTGAGACGTCTTCTGACTCCAATAGTGATGGAGGAAAGTTCTACTAGAGGAGTGCACCCGATGTTACATCCGGTCTATCAGCGAATGGTCGAAGAACGGAGGGCACCTGCCGAAGTGGGGTGTCTGTGGAGATTGGCCGGAACAGAGAAGGTTCTACAATCAGGAAAAGTGGTGAATTTCCGGGCTTCAGTCAAGTTGAACGGATCACAACCGGGTCCCTATGTGGTGCTGGAAACTGATCCCAGTCATGGGAGTGAAGCCGGAGTAGAAGTAATCCCTGAGATAATCTCCACATGAGCTCTGAAATGGACACGAGGAAGAGTCTCCGTTAGTGTGTGTAATGTGTCTGATTCTCCAGTGATCCTGAAAGCACGAATGCCCATCGGGCATGTAGCGTCCGTTACGCCTCTCTCCCCTACCGATTTAGGGGGGGAGTGAATAAAGAGATTCCTGCTGAAAGGTTCTATCCTAAGGACACTCCCATCTCACCTGAATGGAAGAAACGTCTTCAGTCCCAGATCCTAAAATGGAGAGACTTGTTCTCGAAGGATGAGTTCGACGTGGGTTTAGCCAAGAGCACTGAACATTGCATTCGACTACAGGAAGATAAGCCGTTTCGACAAAGGTCAAGACGAGTTCCGCTGGGAGACTTGGATGATCTACGAGAACAGCTGAATGAATAACAGCGGACTAAGGTGATTCAAGAGTCCAGGAGTCCATACGCCTCTCCAATAGTGATGGTTCGGAAGAAGAATGGTTCCATTCGTCTATGTATAGACTATCGCACGTTAAATCAGAGAACCATTCCGGATCAATATGCCACTCCTCGGATAGAAGATGCCTTACAGTGTTTGTCTGGAGCAAAATGGTTTAGTGTACTAGACCTGTGAAGTGGGTATCATCAGATACCAATGCATCCTGAGGACAAAGAGAAGACTGCGTTTATCTGCCTACTGGGGTTCTTTGAGTTCAACAGAACGCCTCATGGCCTTACGGGGGCTCCCACCACGTTCCAACGGTTAATGGAGAAGACAGTCGGAGACATGAACGTGATCGAAGTGTTGGTGTATCTTGATGATATTATTGTGTTCGGGAAGACTCTGGAAGAACATGAGCAGCGGTTGGAGAAGGTTTTGAAGCGGCTCCACGAAGAAGAGTTGAAACGGTCTCTGGAGAAGTGTCAATTTTGCCTACCTTCTGTTACGTACCTGGGACATGTTGTTTCAGCTGAAGGTGTTTCGACGGATCCTCGAAAGTTGGAAGCCGTAGCTTCCTGGCCTAGACCCCGAAATGTTACTGAACTTAGATCTTTCCTGGGGTTCTGCTCATATTACCGAAGATTCGTAGGAGGATTTGCCAAGATAGCTCAACCCTTGAATAAGCTCCTACAGAAGGAAGATGTGGAAGAAGGCTCCAAGACCTCTGATCAAGGTTCATCGGCTAAAGGGCAAAGGAAAGCCCGAGAATCCATTCAAGAAGAATGGACTGATCGATGTGAAGGTGCTTTTATGAAATTGAAGGAGAGTCTAACTCGAGCTCCTGTCTTGGCTTACGCTGACCCTCATAAGCCGTACGAATTACATGTGGATGCCAACAGAGAAGGCCTAGGGGGAGTCCTTTACCAGGAATATGGTGGATTGTTGCGGCCTGTAGCATATGTGAGCTGAAGTCTTACGCCTTCAGAGAAGAACTATCCTACCCACAAGTTGGAGTTCCTAGCCTTGAAGTGGGCGGTAGTAGACAAACTGAAAGATTATCTGTATGGGGCTGAATTCGTGATCAAGACTGACAACAATCCTCTTACATACGTCCTTACTACTGCGAAGCTGGATGCAACGGGACATCGGTGGTTGGCCGCTCGGTCAGGGTTTCGGTTCAGCCTGAAGTATCGCCCTGGAGTGAATAATCGAGATGCGGATGCTTTGTCGAGAAGGCCCTACACTACGGAATGGACTCCGCTGACTCCAGATGGGGTGCAAGCCTTATGTCAAGGGGCAGAGCACCAGGTCATGGGAGTGGTTGAAGCAGAAGCTATAGGAGTTATGGCTGCGGCTGTTCCAGAGTTCTATTGTAATCCTACACAGCTGAGGGATGAAAGTCTGCCTACTTTTTCAAAGCAGGACCTGAGAACCGATCAGGCTAGAGATCCTTTGATTGCGTTAACAGTGAAGGCCCTAAATACGAACAAACGGGAAATTCTACTGACAAATTCCCCAGAAGGAGCTCGATTGGTATACAAAGAGTGGGAACGGTTAAGATGCTGGATGGGGTGGTCTTCCGAAGGGGCCCCTCAAACAATGCTGAAGAGACCCAGCAGTTGTTCCTTCCCACCAAACACAGAGAGGGTGTGTTGCGGTCATTACACGATGAGCATGGGCATTTGGGTGCAGAGAGAACTTTTAAGCTAGTGCGAGACAGATTTTATTGGCCCTGTATGAGATCTGAAGTTGAAAGTTACTGCCATTCGTGTCTGAGGTACATCCAGAGGAAGACCCTACCCACTCAAATTGCTCCAATGAGCCACCTGCAAAGTCAAGGACCTATGGATTTGGTGTGCATTGATTTCCTGTGCTTAGAGCCGGATGCTAGTGGGCAGGGAAATATTCTAGTAGTGACTGATCATTTCACGCGTTATGCCCAAGCTTTCTCTACTAAAGACCAACGTGCTTCTACGGTGGCGAAGGTCCTGATGGAAAAGTTTTTTGTTCACTATGGCCTACCAAGGAGAATCCACTCGGATCAGGGCAGAGACTTCGAGAGCCGGCTTGTTGGGCAATTGCTGGAACTGCTAGGACTTCAGAAAACCCGAACTACACCATACCACCCTCAAGGTGATGCTCAACCGGAAAGGTTTAATCGCACGCTGCTAAATATGTTGGGGACATTGTCAAACAGAGAGAAGCAGGGTTGGAGTCGTCACATCGCTACGCTGGTGCATGCGTACAACAGTACGGAGAGTGACGTTACTGGATACTCACCGTACCGTCTCATGTTCGGAAGAGAAGGGTCGACTGCCGGTTGATTTGGCGTTTGGGCTATCTCTCTTGATCAGATGTCTGTGGCCTCTCATAGAAGCTATGTGGATAGACTTCGGAAGAATTTGGCCTCTGCATTTGAACAGACCCGTTTGACTTCAGGAAGCAGAGAACAGAGGAACAAGCAAAACTATGCCTTGAGAGTTCGCATACAAGATCTACAGCCGGGTGATAGAGTGTTGGTTAAGAACTTGGGTGTTTCTGCAAGGCATAAACTGGCGGATAGATGGAGTTCTCAAGTCTACATTGTCTGCAAGCAACTGCCGGGTCTGCCAGTTTACCAAATCCGACCTGATGTAAAAACCGGGCCTCTAAAAAACTGGCACCGAAACCATCTGTTGCCTCTGAGAGAAGCTGTAAGAGTACCAGTTGGAGACGAACTTTCTTTGCCGAAACCGCCTGTTCCATGTTCGATTCCTGTTACTCGGTCTCAACAGACCCAGGTTGTTGAAGATAATGAAGGAGACAGTGAGGAAGGAAGTTTTTGTCTGGACTGGGTGCGCTCACCTGAGCCTGAAGAGGTTATCCCAGTTTCTGAACAGTGGGAAAGTAACCTGAGACCTAAGGCTCCTGAGAGTTTGGAGGTTCCTGTAGTTCCGGAAGAGGTGTCCATAGATTACAGTTCTATGCCTTCACTGGAAGGGTCATATTCTGAAGAGGTGTCTGCTCCAGTTGTGGACGAGAGAATTGAGCCCGTACCTGTGGCACTTCCACCTGAAGAGTAGGGATGAGCCGAACGACCCCCGAGTTCGGTTCGGGCCCGAACCAGAATTTTTCCAAATGTTCAGGTCCGAACCCGAATTTTTCCAAATGTTCGGGTCCGAACCCGAACCCCACACAAGTCAATGGGGCTGAAAATTTGGTTTTTAGAGTGCCCTCCAAGAGGGCATATATGCTAGATATTTGCCATAAAAGGTGTATGGGGGTCCGGGAAGTGCCCTGGGGGACAGGAAACAAGGACAAAAAGTAAAAAAAAAAACTTTTTAAAGGAACAGTGAATTTTCCATGAAATAAGGGTTAAAAATAAAAACAAAAATTCCTTCAAATATCGTGCCTTGGAGGTCCCCATAACCTACCCGTGAAGTGGCGGATTTCTAGGATGTATAGAAACACTTAAAAACAAAAAAATGACGTTTCAAATGATGGTAAACAGTTTTCCTTTAATCTATCCATAAACAACTGCTTGGGGCGGCAGTCTGTATGAAAAGGGGAGACATTTTCGGACATGCAGAAAAAGTTTACTGATTTTTTGGCGGTGAAAAGCAGGAGAATGGAAAATTCTAGACCAAATAGCCGATTTGGAAAGTGAGTTAAATGGGAGAATTTTTCTGGTTTGGCTATTTTGACCTAGAATTTTAACTTCTCCAGTTATTCTCCTGCTTTTCACCGCTCTCTGAATAACCCTGTGAATGTTTAATCCCAAAGTGAAAAATAACATTGCTTTAGATGTTAAAATCAGGCAATGAGGAAATTTTGTATTTTTTCACACAGCAGTTAAATGCCGCATATTAGAACGTTTTAGGAGGGAAATTACTCACTCAGAACAGAAGCAGACACCACACCTTCATTCTACATAAAATGTATCAAATTGATTAAACCAGACAAAAACATCTGTTGTTGTTATGTTTGAAAAAATAAGGTAATTTAAAAGGTGAAAATCGTTGCACTTAGACATTAGTTTTTAATTCAATATCTAATAAACCATTGCTTATAATATTCTGCAGTAAAGAGTCTCTTTATTTCTAGATTTTTTAGTATTTTTTAAGCATTTTTTATACTTTTTCAAAATTTCTTTTTTTTCCCGAACCCGAACCGAACACGGCAAATTGTTCGGAGTTCGCGATCTACCCGAACAGGCTAAGTTCGGGCCGAACTCTGAACCCGAACCGCTCATCCCTACTGAAGAGGAGACGATCGAGCCAGAGTCGAAACGCTCTATCCGACCCCCTCAGAGACTCATGACTCACCAGGACATAGCACTGAAGAGGCTGTCATCACAGTGCGAAGGCTGCCCGAAGTGTCTGCTATGTTAGCTGAGGTAGTCAGGAGCATGAGTCAACTTGAGGACGTATATCTGACCCATTCTATGTTTGCTGCTGAGCCTGTATATATTGCCTAATGTAAATGCTGAAATGTCATATAAATGTTACACCTCCTTGGAGAGACCCAAGAGTTCTAGGAGGGGGAGAGTGTAGCGCTGTTTAAAACTGTATTACTGTAATTACTCGGTTTTAGCCACCAGAGGGAGACAAAAGCCATATGGACAATGCAGGACTTAAACGAACTACTATATCCATCAGGCTTTGCGGCGGAGACAGGAAGTGGGTGGGACAGGGAGGAAGGACGTAAGCAGCCTCATGCGGAGGAGCGCCAGTGTGAGCGGAGCGACGAAAGACAGAGGACGCAAGTGAGACTGCCCGGGATCGAGACCAGGCCGGAGCGCAGACGCTACCTCAAGGGCGCTGGAGTTCGGGACAGTAACTTGCGGAGGCATACCCGTCATCACCGGGAGGTGTACACAAGAACTTCTGTTCCAGTTGGACCCCCTGTAAGGAGACCGCGACGATCCATAGGGAGTTCAGGCGGTAGGCCGTGGTTCTTGACTCGGAGATCGGACGGCCCAGAGAGCGGATCCAGTGGCACAGAGTTCTGGAGGACCAGCAGAGAGACATCCTCGACCAAACAGAGGGACAGACTGTATAACGGATGGGTGAGAGGCCTTACAGGCCGAAAGTCCAAGTAAAATCCAGCACGCTGCATTATTGTTTCAATTCTACAGGGCCCCAACTTGACTAGTCAAAGATTTGCTTATCACATTCACTGGCCAGTTGAATACAGTACCCGGTACCCGAATCAATACACGTACACCTTTTTGAGACCTTACACTCACAGGACTTACACTCCAGAACTGAGGGGGTTAATTCTTTTCTTTTTCACGCCGCGTGCTTTCCTGCCGCGTGTTTCCCGCATTACGAAAATCCTGTCGTTCCTATACCGAAATTGTATTATATGTGTCACTTTATTGGGATCAGTACAGTGTATAATTTATAAAATCCACAACAGTGCTGGTGTATATTTATTCCCTAGTGCGGAGAGACTAACCCGAGGTTTATTCAGCGGCTCCTCCGGGAGTGAGCGCTACACATGTAAACATAAAAGTTGATTAGTTCTAGAGAATATAGACAGATAAATGCACCGATCGTTCATCCCTTACGCACGAGGAAAATTTTTTATATTAATATTTTCCCTCATTGGTTCGCCATTCATGTGCAGGTTTATCGCTATAAACTTTTCTGTATAAAAGTTGACAAATACATTGAAAAACCATATACTCAGCGTGCCTAAAGGGATACTTTCTTTAGTGAAATGAAATTAATTTGTTTCATAAAGTCCTTTGCTGACTATTACTTGTATTGTAATTAAGATCGATTTGATAGTTGATATCAATTCAAAATTTGATTTCAAATTCGACAGTTGATATCAAATTCGATACTGTGGGAAATGTTTTACCCCATAGGCTTCAATGTTAAAAATATTCCGTTTTAATTCAATATCTAATAAACTGTTGCTTATAATATTCTGAAGTAAAGAGTTTCTTTATTTTTTGATTTTCTTAGGATCTTTTAAGCAGTTTTAAAAAAAATTAATTTTTTAAATATTTTTTATATCAATTGTAAATTTGACTCGAAACTTCGAATCGATCCGAAAATTTTGCGTGGTCAACATTTCGGATTCGGGATGCCCTCGGAAGCACGAAAATGGTAAATTTCGTAGGAAAAACGAATCTGTACGAAACGAAGTGCACATCCCTACCTTCCAGATGTATTTTATTAGAGCGGTTTTAAGGGAATCAAAAAACATCCAGGGCAGGCGGATGGGTATCGTTTGAAGCAGATATAGTAACCATGGGAGTAGGTTCATTTTAAGGACTGCTGCCCTTCCCAGCCAAGAAATATGTGCGTAATTCCACTTGGACAGGTCCCTTTGAAACGTGTCAAGAAGAGGTGCAAAGTTATCTCCGTAATTCTGTGTAGGATCTGCGTTTAGCCAAATCCCTAGGCATTTTACTTTTGTGTGGGAATATGAAAATGGGAAATGTTGGAGGGTCTGCGAGGTGTGTGGGTCAGTCATAGATATGTTCAGGATGTGGGGTTTACTGTAATTTTAAGGTTCGATTATGCCCCATATTCGCAAAAGGCCAACAATATACAAGGCAAGGACACCCTTGGGCTTGTCACGAAGAAGAGTAGGTCATCTGCGTATGTCACAGTTTTATGTTGGGATGTGCCTGTGATGGTTCCCCTGATGTCTGGTTTGAGTCTGATGGCGGAAAAAAAATGGCTCTAGTGACAGAATAAAAAGTAGTGGAGACAGGGGGCATCCCTGCCTAGTACCATTACGTATTTGAAAAGGCTCTGAGTAAACACCGTTCGAACAAAGTCGAGCTGTAGGATCCGTGTATAAGGCCTGAACCCAGGCCATCATGTGTGGGCCCAATCCTATATGTGTAAGAGAGGCAAACAGAAAATCCCAGCTGACACTGTCAAAAGCCTTCTCCGAGTCGCTAGAGAGGAGGAGGAAATCCTCATGTGAAGACCGGCCTCGATGAATCAGCTGGAGTGCCCTGACTGTTGTCTTTGGCTTCCCTCCGTGGAACGAAACCCACTTGATCATGGTGAATTAGGCTAGGGATATGTGGTTGAAGACAATATAACACAAATAGAATGAAGGTAGTACGCTTACAAAATAGGGAGAGAGATAAACTGAAGGTCGCTATAAATGCCAAACTGAGATATCTTCCCAATATCCAAAAAATGACCGTACACAAAAATAAGTATAGGCAGCGCTTCTTCACACTCTAGAGGGAAATGGGCATGAAAGGTGGAACTAAAATGCACTGAGATACAGTGAAGGGATAACTGTTGGGAAGTGCCAATAACGCTTACAAGGCACAAACAGTCAGTGGTACATACAATGATGATTATATGGAAAATGTCCTGCTTTGGAGGATGGATTCTCTGTAGATAGGTATTCTTTCTTACATCGACAGGTATGCATCCAACTTGTGCAGTAGATACCTCAAATGCAAGAGACATTATAGGTGGTTGAAGGCGTGTTGCCAAAATCTTTGCAAATAATTTAATGTCTGCATTAAGCAACGAGATCGGTCTATAGTTTGCGCAATCAGTAGGGTCTTTGCCCTCTTTCGGTAACAGAGTGACATTTGCCATTAGTTATTGTGGTTGTAGTAATTGGCCTTGAGTTAGGGCATTAAAGGTTGTCAGGAAGTGTGGTATGAAAAGGTTATGGAATGTCTTATAGTAGCAAAGTGGCAGACCATCCGGACCAGGACATTTGCCTGTTTTAGATGATTTGAGAGCTGCTGACAGTTCCCCTTCTGTGATAGGATCTTCCAGGATGGTAGCATCTGGTCTGGCAGTGTGTTCCTGGCATGGTCTGTTTGGGGGCCTGTCAACGAGTACAACCGTGAGTAGTACTCTCGCAGGGCTTACATAATTTGTGCCGGCATGTGTGTTGGTCGTCCAGCTCTGTCTCTGACACAGGCAATATATGTGGTGGCCCGTTTTTTGGCTATCGTTCTCGCCAGGAGGCGGCCACATTTATCACCATGCGTGTGGAAGAAGGCCTTTGTCTGAAGGCATGTTCGATGGTGTATTGTGTTCATAAGGTCTGCCAGCGAGTGCCTTAGGGTCATAAGCATGGTCAAGTGTGCCGGGTCAGCGTCTCGTTTATGTGATCTTTCTATTTCCGAGATTTGGAGTATCGGATCTCTGATCTGAGTGGTTCTGTGTTTCTTAAATTCCACCCCTTTCATAAAGTAGTGGCCTCTAATAACGCATTTGCGTGCTTCCCAAATCAAGGGGGCCGGTGTGTCTGGGGTTACGTTCTCTGCGAAATAGGTCTCGAGGACTCGCTCGCATTCTTCCGTAAGGGATTCGTTGGTCAAAAAAGAATCATTCAGGTGCCAGGAGAAAGAGGTGGGGCGGTATAACGGGGAGGTAAGAGTGATATAGATTGGAGCGTGGTCTGACCAGGTTGCCGTGCCTATAGGCTGCTTTCAGCGTGTGTAGATGATAGTGTTGCAAGAAAAAATAGTCTAGTCGAGATTAAGACTGCTGGGGCTGAGAATAAAATGTGTAATCTCTCTCTTCAGGATGTTGTGCCCTCCAGCAGTCCCCCAAATGAGCAGAGTGCATTGTCTTGCGGATGGATCTCTAAATGTGTGCTAGGTGCGAGGAAACGCCTTTAGTAGTGTCAACTAACGGAGCTAAGGGGACATTAAAATCCCCCCTAAAATCAGGGTACCTTCCACGAAATCCAGAACTTTGCGCAGGCTGGTGGTAACGGACCGATGTTGGGCTTTGTGGCAGCAACCTTCTCTCCGCCCTCGCCAGGGTAAGCTGACGCATGTACCATGCCTAGCACACGTCCTAAATCTGGTGGTACAGCGTTTCCTAACCAGGTACCAAGGGCTGGCACAGCTTCTCAGCCAGGCCAGAAAAGTCTGCAGCCACTTCAGACGGTCATTCAAAGAGAATTCCACCTTCCCACAAACCATCTGATCTGTGACATGCCCACCAGGTGGAACTCGACATTAGCAATGCTGCAGCGTCTGCACAAGCAGCAGAGGGCCATCAATGAGTACCTGTGTGAGTATGGCACTAGGACAGGTTCAGTTTAACTTGTTTTTCCCCCCGCAGTGGCTAATGATCAAGGATGCATGCAAATGTCACCATTTGAGGAGGCAACGAGGATGGTGAGCAGGGACAGTGCATGCATCAGAGACACAATTCCTTTAGTGTTCCTGCTGGAGCGCACTCTGCGGGGAATTATAGATGTGGCACTAGAGGCAGAGCAGCAGGAGGAAGAGGAGGCCTTCCCTAGCTCTCAAGGCCCCAGTGTTTATGCAGACAGCATTCCTGCGGGTCCTCAGATCAGACAGGAGGACGAGGAGGAGGAGGAGGAATATTTAAGTAGTGGGGGCATTGAAGGTGGGGATTCCTCAATGGACAGTTTTGTGTGCCCAGAAACCCAAGGACTAGTACGTGGCTGGGAGGAGGAAGTGCATGGTGGGGTCATCCTTATTGACCAGGAAGACTCGGAAGCTAATGCCACCTCCAACCTACGCTGCATGGGCTCCCTTATCCTGCAAAGCCTGCTAAAGGACCCCAGGATTTGTGCTATCAAGGAGAGGGATCATTACTGGTTGGCAAGCCTTCTTGATCCATGATACAAGGGTAAAGTTGGAGAGCTCATCCTGCCCGCACAGAGGGAGGACAGGATGAAACAACTTGAGTATGCTCTAAAGTGACACTTGTGTAACACCTTTCCAGGCACTGGTAGGTTACCATGTGATGACACAGGTGCTTCTGAGGCTGCGGATGATCAGAGGAAGAGCTGTGAAGGCCGTGGCCGCTTGACTGATGCCTTTTTAATTTTTTTTAGTCCTCGACGCCCAGGGACGTCAAATGTAGGCACCCATTGCCAGCGTCTTCACCATATGGTGCAGGACTACCTAGGGGCAAAGGCAGACCTGGATACCTTTACAGCAGATGATCCGCTAGCTTACTGTGTGTTGAGATTGGATCACTGGGCATAACTTAGCCAATATGCTATGCAGCTACTAGGTTGCCTTTCTTAAAGGACGTTCAGTGCCGCTGGAGGTTTTGTCACAGACAAAAGAGTGCGTCTGTCCACCGACTCTGTAGACCAGCTGACATTTATAAAAATGAATCAGTCCTGGATCAGCAGCTATCAATCCCCTGATGCTGACGTAACTGAATAGATCGGGGATCTCTTCTGCATTACCAAAACCTCCACCCCTGCACTTTTCCACAATACCTCAGAGGGGTTACGTTGTGAAGGCACTAGCTGGCACCAAAGGCCTAATATTTGGGTGCACTGCCACGGACGCCTATACCAGATTCATATCATTTTAATATTGGACCGCAGGGTCCACCGCTGCACTCTTCCATAATACCACAGAGGGGTTACGGTGTGAAGGCACTTGCTGCCACCAAAGGCACAATATTTGTGTGCACTGACGCCTGTACCAGATTCATATCATTTTAATACTTAACAGCAAGTTCCAACCCTGCTCTCTTCCACAATACCAGAGAGGGGTTGCGGTGTGACGGCACTGTTGCCGACACTAAAGGCCCAATTTTAAAACACCTATTGTTACTTTCATCCAAAGCCTGCATAAGTTTCACCAGTTTAGCCAAAAAAAATCACTAAACATGTTCTGCGTGTCCTAAAACGTCTCCTCTTTTCATACAGGCTGCCGCCCCAAGCAGTTGTTTATGAATCGATTAAAGGAAAACCATTTACCGTCATTTGAAATGTCATCTTTTTTGTTTATAAATGTTTCTATACATCCTACAAATACGCCACTTCACGGGCAGGTTATGGGGACCTCCTAGGCACGATATTTGAAGGAATTTTTCGTTTTTATTCTTAACCCTTATTTCATGGAAAACTCCCTGTTCCTTTAAAAAAGTATTTTTTAAAACTTTTTGTCCTTGTTTCCTGTCCCCCAGGGCACTACCCGGACCCACATATACCTTTTATGGCAAATATCTTGCATATATGCCCTCTTGGAGGGCACTCTAAAAATCTAACGTTCGAGCCCCATTGACTTGCATTGAGTTCGAATCGTGTTCGCGTTCGAACCCAAACATTTGAAATTGTTCGAGTTCGAATGCGAACCGAACACGGGGGTGTTCGGCTCATCACTAGTAGACATGGTGGCCATGTTATGTAGACTAGATGGTGCGAGGTCTGAGTGGGGAACTGTAAGAGAGCGGGGGGAATGAGTGGGTAATAGGGGACATGGGAAAAGGGAAGCAAAAACTATATACAGCAAAGAGGTAGGAGTGACAGTGCCTGCTGGTAATCCGTGAACCGGTTTACGGCCTGAGCACGGACCAGGACACTACAATGTCACTGAACCTCGGTGGTACAGGGGTCGAGGATCACCTTACCACGGACAACAGCGCTATGGTGATAGTTGGCTGCCTCTGGGGCGGGTGTTTTCCCGTCCGGGTGTGTCACTGGGTTGGAAAAGTGAAAACTAGTGTTAGTGGTGCAAACATTTGGCTCAAAACAGAATAACATGGTAAAAATATGAACAATATGTAACGAAACGCTCGGCATGTTTAAAATATCATGCGACTATGGGGACAACAGAAATAACAACCGCCGGAACCAACCGCCCCCGGTGTCCTAGGGTATCTCCTTATTTCGGTAGCGGACGGGCTGAAAACAGTAATCGGTCAAGCGATAAACGTTGCCTTACACAGTTCAAAAATGCTGCGGGCGTGAGTCCTGTAAAGAAGCATGTAGCAGTAAGAGAATGTGTCAATACACTATCACTTTGGAGTTGCAAAGGCCAGCTGGATGCCAGGTTCAACCGTCCAAGAGGCCACAGTGTTACGGTCTGAAAAATAACGTGGGATGAAGTGGAACCAGTTAATATCCATCTCCTCTGAAGTAGGGCCCGTCTTCAGTTCAGGTAACGCTTTCATGGTAGTAGGCAAAGCCCTGTGCAGGATTAGTCAACTGGCTCGGGTCTCGTTGCAATGGCGTCGTCCCAGCGTGGAGTGGTCTGTGGCGTCGGACAAGGGGTACGGCGATTCGGTTGTGTCTTAGTGCACAATGGGCTATGCTTGAGAACCAAGGCGCCTGCCTACGTGGGCATGCTACTGCTGTGGTCAAGGCGGTAATGGTCTTTGTCTTGGGGGTCTGGAAAAAGCCGAATATACCTGTAGTGGATACGGCCAGGGAAAATGGATAGCAGGCAGTTGGAGTTCATCCAACATGGTGGTCATGTCTTCCACAGTGTTTATCAAAGTAAGGGCCTTGAGGCGTGTGTACCAATTGTCCCATGGGTACATGCCAGCGGTATCTCATGTGTTGAGTTAGTAACAGACTGGTGAGTGGTTTAAGAGCTTTCCTGTAAGCGAAGGTTGCTGATGAAAGGTCTGGAAATAGTTGAAGTGGGGATCCTTTGTATGAAAGTTGTGCAACCTCACTGGCTTTCGTCAGAATGTCCTCTTTGAGTCCGTAGTTTGCTAAGCAACATATCACTTCTCTCGGTGGGGCGCCTGGGGGACCTTTCGGTCTTAGGGCCCTGTGAGCGCTAACAAACTCGATGGGTTCCGCAGCGTCTCGTTCCAGCACAGAATTAAAAATCACCATAAGCGCCTCAGGAAGTTGCAGTTGCGGGTCCTCACTTTCCGGGAGACCTCTCAGGCGTAAATTGCTGCGTCTTCCTTGATTGTCTAAATCCATAATGTGTAGGGCCATACTGCGCATCTGGGTCTGCTGGGCATCTACCTTCATCGTGGTCGCTGCGTGAGCAGTCACATTCTCCCTCCAGAATCTCTACGCTCGTAGTAAACATAGAAAAATGTCGGCAGATAAGAACCTTTCGGCCCATCTAGTCTGCCCAATTACATGGATACTTTACCTGGATTTATCTTTTGTTTAGGATAGCCTTATGCCTATCCCATGCTTGCTTAAATTCAATTACTGTTTTGGCCTCTACCACTTCAACTGGAAGACTGTTCCATGTATCCACCACCCTCTCAGTAAAATAATGCTTTCTGATGTTACTTTTAAGGCCTTGAAGGTCAGTTCTTACATGTTGTATCTCTGTTAAAATAGATTGCTGGAGGTCTGCATTAGCCTGGTGTAGGTCAGATCTTGTGGGGAGGTCCCGCAGCAAGTAGGCCCAATCTGGAGCCTCCGGGTCCGCCGATCTGGCGTCTGACAAGGCTGGTGAGTGAGCCCGGGATAGCAGGGTAGGAGAGTATTGGGCCTGGTCTGGCGTTGCACTTCCGGGTTCAGTGGCCGGGAGCAAATATCGGCAAAGAGATGGTGTCTCTATTTGTTTTTTCCCCTCCTGCGTCTTCTGGGTACCTGTCCCTTTGCTGGCTTTCGCCAGCTCGCCCAGAAGTGGTGATTAGCGGGCGTTTTGAGCTGATTCTCCTTGGAGCCTCTGCACTAAGCTGCCATGTCCGACAGCAGCCAAGCCACGATCCCCTAGATCTTGATATTTACGTTGAAGATGCCCAGATCAAAACAAGAACCTTCTTCAAGTCAGTGGATGTAAATAGCTACATCGAAAAAACGAGTTGCCATTTTTGGCGCTGGCTGGAAAATGCCAATTCCTTTGGATCAAACGTAATTGCACTGAAGATCTTGAATACTTGCACCAATCCCTCAGGATAAAAGATCAGTTTGAAGTGAAAGGACTCAACAGTCAAACACTAGAAAAGACCAGAAAAGACGTTCTCACAATCAGTCAAGCACACATCCTGGAAAACCCAAGAAGAGTACAATATAGAGGTTTGACCATCCCATTCATATGCCAATATAGCGACCAGCAGGCACAGATTAGGAATATTTTCAAGAAATATTGGCCCATTCTCCAGAAAGATGGGGACCTACAAGATATACTAGAGGAGCAACCGACCATCATATTTAGGGGATCCAGCAATATCAAGAACACACTGGTAAAGAGCTATTCCAAGGTTAGGAATAAGAAGAACCCCTTTAATCTGGAGAGGGGATATTATGGCTGTGGCAACTGCCAAAGTTGCAGGATAACAGGCAGCCAAAAGAGGCATATCAACAAGCAATTTAGGGATATGAACAATCAAGAGACCCACAAGATATTTGGCACTCTGACCTGCTTCTCACGCAACGTAATTTATCCCCTCATCTGCCCGTGCGGGAAATATTATATAGGTCGCACCATTAGAAGCCTTAATGTAAGGATACGTGAACACATATACAACATCAAGAAAGGTGTGGACACACACACAGTACAGCAACATATAAGGAAGCTCACCAGCTGGACCCAAAAGGAAAACAATTCCTCTCCATACAACAGGTGGACAGAGACTGGAGAGGAGGTGACTTCTTGAAAAAAATCAACAAAACAGAATTGACGTGGATTTATAAATTGAAGTCACTCATTCCAAACGGATTAAATCAGGACTTCAAGCTTTGCCACTTCCTCTGATATTTCTACACCTGAATTCATCCCCTTTTTTATTTATGTCCCGCATTATTGATTAACACATCCATATTTCACCGATTCCGACTCATATTGGTGACCCATCCCTCAATGCTGTTCACATTCTTTCTCCGCTCACGGCTGTTCAATTTCATTACATTATTCCACTCTATAGGGTTCAGATAACAGTGAACCACCTCTTTTATTAGACCCTTTAGTCAGAGGCTTCCCATCTCTCCGGTTAGGTCCACTTCAACTTCCATACCACCAGCTACATTTATTAGCTCCCATCATTCAGTTCACACTTCTGGATACTAGCCCCCCCCCAATGACCCCATTCTACTTTATTATTTTATTATTCCATTAGGACAATTCATCAATAATATAGATAAATCTTGATTTATCCCGTTGGCACTTTATTAACTGCTTACACTAACAGCACTTAATTACCTTAATATATCTGACTCATGGCACTTTGGCAATTCCAACATGGATAGTAGTGATGAGCCGAACACCCCCGTGTTCGGTTCCCATTCGAACTCTAACAATTTCAAAAGTTCGAGTTTGAACGCGAACACGAACCGAACTCAATGCAAGTCAATGGGACTCAAAAGTTCGATTTTTAGAGTGCCCTCCAAGAGGGCATATATGCAAGATATTTGCCATAAAAAGTGTATGGGGGTCCGGGTAGTGCCCTGGGGGACAGGAAACCAGGACAAAAAGTTTTAAAAAAAACATTTTTAACCACTTGGATGCTGAGGACGCGCTCAGCGCGTCCTCAGCATTCCCGCTGCTGTGCGGAGGATGCGCTGAGCGCGTCCTCCCATTGGGGTCAGCGTTCGGCCGGGTTCCGGCCGATCGCTGGCCCCTCCGGTGCGGGCTGACATCCTGGATGTCAGCCCGGCATCCGGAACAGCAGCCGCCGGAATTTGGTGTCATCGCGGCAGCGCGATGACACCTAATTCAGGCGCTCCCCCCGCATGTGCGGAGGAGGCGCCTGAAAGGGAGGTCTCTCCCTCCCGATCGGCGGCTCTGCGGGGGTTAACCCAGGCATCATTTGGAAGGGCACAGCCTGCCCTTCCAAATGATGCCTGGCATTAACCCCTGGGGAGCTGGATCGCGAATCGGCGCTGAAAAGCGCCGGTTCGCGATCCTTTCCCGGAGCTGGCCGACATCTTGGATGTCGGCCAAGCCTCCGGGAACTCCCCCTGAGGACTGGCGTCATCGTGCGTAGCACGATGACGCCAGTCCTAGAGTTAACCCTTAACTGCCACCAACGGTGGAGATAGGGAGTTCCAATGAACTCCCTATCTCCCGATCCGTGGCAGTTAGGGGTTAAATTTTGGTATGGTTGGATCGGCCAGAGCATGGCCGTTCCAACGATACCAAACACTACAGTGAAAAAAGTTGTAAAAAAAAAAAAAAAAAAAAAGAAAAATAAAAAAAAATTAAAAAAAAATTATATAAAAAAAATAAACACTTTTTTTATTTTTTTTGGTTTGTTAATGCAGCAATATTGTTCCCATTTCAATTATAATGTGAACAATGATGCTGCACTAACGATTTTTGTATGCGGTGCGTTTGTTAAAAATAGTGTAATTTTCCCCAAAAAAATGTAACGAGACCCCATCTCTAATTTTTTTAACAAGCGCACCCCATACAAAATATAACCGCAATTGCTCGCATGTTAAAATGTGAAAAAAAACACTTTACACATTGTAAATTATTGAAAATACATATTTTATTGCATTTTTTGTTATAATATACAGACATGACATAACGTATACATATAATAATGACATATTATGAATCTACCGAGTCTGACGGAAAGAACGATATATAATATGTCTGGGTCATATACTAAAATAAGCCTTCAAAACACGTTTAAACATGATGCGCAAAACAGGTAAAAATGACCTCAGCACAGGGGCGGGAAAAGCCTCAGCAGCGAAAGGGTTAAAGGAAAAGTGAGTTTTCCATTAAATAAGGGTTAAAAATAAAAACGAACAATTCTTTCAAATATCGTGCCTAGGAGGTCCCCATAACCTGCCCGTGAAGTGGCGGATTTCTAGGATGTATAGAATCATTGAAAAACAAAAAAATGACATTTCAAATTACGGTAAACGGTTTTCCTTTAATCTATTCATAAACAACTGCTTGGGGCGGCAGCCTGTATGAAAAGACATTTTAGGACACACAGAACAAGTTTAGTGATTTTTTTGGCTAAATTATTGTAAAATTTATGCAGGCTTTGGATGAAAGTAACAATAGGTGTTTAAAAATTGGGCCTTTAGTGTCGGCAACAGTGCCGTCACACCGTAACCCCTCTGTGGTATTGTGGAAGAGTGCAGGGTTGGACCCTGCGGTCCAATATTAAAATGATATGAATCTGGTACAGGCGTCAGTGCACCCAAATATTGTGCCTTTGGTGGCAGCAAGTGCCTTCACACCGTAACCCTTTTGTGGTATTGTGGAAGTGTGCAGGGTTGGACCATGCGGTCCTATATTAAAAAGATATGAATCTGGTAAAGGTGTCAGTGCACCCAAATATTGTGAGAACAGACAGATTACCACAATTCCCAGATATTTTGTATAAATTACTGACCCCAAAATAGTTGCTGGCAGTGAGAACACACAGATTACCACAATTCCCAGATATTTTGTAGAAATTACTAGGCTTGTGCACAGATTTTTTTTCGGTTCGATTCGGTTCGGTTCATTCGGATTTTGTAAATTTTCGTTTCGACTTGTTTCGGACGATTTTCGGTTCGGTTCGGTTGGTTTCTCGTATCGACGTTTTTTGCGTGATTTCTGAAATTTTCGTGTTTTTTGGAACGTCTGTTCTCCTTGTTTCAAAGTGTCTATTCGTTTTGACGTAAACTAATGGTTTTTCGGATACGATAATTATACGATACGATAATTCTGCCGATACGATAACTCTGCCATTGAGATTTCTCATGTTTTACAAGAAGGATACATTAAGATTTCTCTGGTTTCCCAGGAAGGATACATTGAGATTTCTCATGTTTTACAAGAAGAATACATTGAGATTTCTCTGGATTTCCAGGAAGGATACATTGAGATTTCTCATGTTTTTCAAGAAGGATACATTGAGATTTCTCATTTTTTTACAAAAAGGATAGAGATTTCTCATGTTTTACAAGAAGGATACAATGAGATTTCTCTGGATTTCCAGGAAGGATACATTGAGATTTCTCATGTTTTACAAGAAGGATACATTGAGATTCCTCTGTTTTTACAAGAAGGATACATTGAGATTTCTCACGTTTTCCAGGAAGGATACATTGAGATGGGAATGATACAAAATTTAATTACAGAATCAGCGATATAAAAACGATGTCCGAAATTACTGAAAAGGAACCGAAATCAGGAATGGAGCCGATCTAATCTAGTCTTAGATTAGAGGGGCAAAGGTTTAAAAGTAACATCAGGAAGCATTATTTTACTGAGAGGGTGGTGGATACATGGAACAGTCTTCCAGTTGAAGTGGTAGAGGCTAAAACAGTAATTGAATTTAAGCAGGCATGGGATAGGCATAAGGCTATCCTAAACAAAAGATAAATCCAGGTAAAGTATCCATGTAATTGGGCAGACTAGATGGGCTGAAAGGTTCTTATCTGCCGACATTTTTCTATGTTTCTATGTTTATATACTGTGCTGCGGGATTTAGCTCTGTGAGCCCATGATTGGGCAAAATTTGCCCAATCAGGACTCTGAGCCGTGATTGGCATACAGGGTTATTCAGAGAGCGTGAAAAGCAGGAGAATGATTGGAGAATGAAAATTTCTAGGTCAAAATAGCCAAACCAGAAAAAATCTCCCTTTCATCTCACTTTCCAAATCGGCTATTTTGACCTAGAATTTTTCATTCTCCAGTCATTCTCCAGTCATTCTCCTGCTTTTCACGCTCTCTGAATAACCCTGATAGTCTTGCACCTAAACTTGGTCAGGTGCAGGCTGTAGCCAATTACAAGCTTCAGGCCAGTGGAAAAAGTGCATTGTGGTCCATTGTGGTGCATTGTGGGCGAACGTGCGGCGAACACGCGGAAATGTTCGTAGTTCGCGAACATGCGTTGTTCGAATCGAACTCCGAACCGATCGAACAGCTCATCCCTAATGGATAGCACTTTAAACCTCATCTACCTCAATTATATTGGTCTCAGGGCACCTTAAACATTTACTATGGCACTTTAAAACCACTATCCTTGTTTCACACTTTCATATATATTTATACTGACAAATACAGGGTTAATCACAGAGATCCAAATGGCTGCCGAAAGGTACTTTTCTTGGCCATTCAGCTATCCAGAGAGCAGGCAGTTCGCCAAATGTTGGCAAATTGCATGCACATACGGTGCCTGTTCAGTGCCTGTTCGAGGGCAGTGAAATCCCCATAACTTCGTCTATTCAGAGAACAAAAACCAGCAGAGAAGAGTTGCCAAATTGCCCTGCCATTCGGTGGCTTCATGCAGCAGATTTATTCAGGCGGATCCCATAGGCTTCAATGTTAAAAATATTCCCATTTTAATTCAATATCTAATAAACAGTTGATTATAATATTCTGCAGTAAAAAGTCTATTTATAGATTTTTTGGGATATTTGAAGCATTTTTCGGGATTTGTTTCCAAAAAAAATTTTCAAATTTTTTTTTAAACGTTTATTCTTTTTCCTGTAGCAGCCCTTTTTATTATCATTCCTTGGACCTCATATGTAAATTTCAGACATTTTCGCTCAGTAGTTTCTTTGCAAACAGCATTTCACTTTTCTTTTTTTTTTTATATTTAAAATTTTTATTTTGCAGAAAGAAGGTCACAATTCAACCATCCATGTCATGCCCCATGATTTAGGATTTATTTTATATTTTTCTGTTTTGTGTTGAATCTGCCTTTGCTGCTCACATGCTTTTGATTTCATAGCTATTTTGTGACTTCTGGGTTTCCCTAGCTCTTCTATATCAGCTAGTTTCCCATCCCTTTGCTCAGTGTGTTCTTAGGGACTTCCTGGTTACATAGCAGCCATTCTGTTCTCACTGCTAGACAAAATTAATGGCTTTTTACCTGCTTAACTGTACACTAACAAGATTGTCAGTCTGATCATTAAACTCTTCAACTGGATTCATCTTTCTACGTGTCAGCTTTGCTGAGTTGAAGCAATCTGCTGAACTTCATCGTGTGAGTACTGGTTAAATACAGACTTCGCTAGTCTAAAACATCCACACCTCACAGCTTTGCTTAGGGAAGCAGAATAGTAAAAAGTCAATACTGTCTAGCATTACTGCTGTTGGTGAAAAGACAACACTGCTAGCAATAGTAAAGACATTAACAGCTGCTGCAGCAGAAGTATGCAGCTAAACCAGCAGTAATAAAAGGCTTTACAGCAGCCAGCACTTGTATACAGCCTTCAGTAACCAGAGAGCAGATACTGCTGCATCCCACAGACAGTGCCTGTTTACCACAGCTACTCTGCTGCTCTTTTCTAATTCTTCTCATCTGTGTAAACATGGCAGACAGTCATGGCAGACTGTTCAGCTCCCTCTCCACATCCTGCAGCTCCACGGTCTTTGCCCTCTCGGTCATCACACCACAATGTGGTTCCCCCGTGGGCTTCTCGCTCCCGGAGATGCTGCTGGCCGATTCTTCAGGTCTCCAGTCGGAGCGTAGCACTGCCAAGATGCGGCGCATATCACCCCGGGTCACAGGACTCTTGTCCCCCCCCCAGTAACTGCAGCACGGCGTCCAGCACATCCGGGAGATGTGGGCCCTTCGTCACCCCAGAAGCCGGCATGGACCCCAGTGCAGAACCGGGATTTAATAAGATCTGAGAAGTAGGCCGCAAAATAGCCGCCAACGGCATCCTCCAGCAGGAGATGGGGTCTAACAGGTGAGTCTCTGGACCGGAGGGGAGGGAAACGGGCTCCGGTCGGCACAATCCCGTTGACCAGCCGCCCAGGGTCCCCAGGGAGGGTACTCAGCGGTTTAGATTCTCAAATAATGCCTGGGGAAAATAGAATGCTGTGGAGCTCCATCAACATGCGTCCTTTCTCCTCGGCAGCCGGCCACGCCCCCAGCATTTCACTTTTCAAACATTCAAGCTAACTGTTTTGGTTTTTTTCACTCCATCCGTCTGCGGTGTCGGGTTTTTCCAGTGGCTGCGCTGCGTGTGATTGACTCCTGCTCAGGTTTTTCCAGCGTTTTTCCAGGTTTTCGGTGTGCCTTCGACGGGTTTTGCAGTGAGTTTTCGGCGGGTTTGTGGCGACCTTTCCCTGCATTACGACAGCCCTGTGGTGCTTGCTGAATACACCACAGGGCCGCCGAAATGGGATCACCAAATAGTGAAGAGAACGAAAAGTCACCGAACGTGCGGTGACTTTTCGATTCTCTTTGAATAACCCTGATAGTATTTGCGTAACCCCGATACACATACTGTTAACTGTTACTCAGGAACTATATAGTAGCTGCATGTTATGAATAGGGCTAATGACAGAAAGCGCCCACTCTGATTTGGACATTTAAACCTTTGAATTGTTAAGAACATCTGCTATGCACTTTGAATGTAACTTATATTTCTGTTCTTTCTGTTGTTTTTGTAATTATTACACTGAAACAAAAAAAAATAATTTAGAGATTCTCCACCACTGGAACGCACCGCCATTTTGATTCCTGGAACACATGGCGTCTGATGCCATGGCAGCCATTTTTTCCCTTTCCCACAGCTGATTTGCTACACTATTTAAAGGCACAACTGAGAGACAGCGCTAGATATTCCAACTGAGGAAGCGGGACCTCCGCGAAACGCGTTTTGGTTTACATTGTTTACATATCGTTTTTATATTTTAATCCAATAAATCGTGTTTGGTTTTTTTTGTATTTAAAATTTTATTTTGTAATAACGTCAGCAGTATAACAAACAGAAAATGGCCGCGCAAGGCCACAAATAAACAGTGGCATAAGCAAATCGTAATAAAACAAAAACAATAGGCAGTAGGAAGTCATTAGGTAATCTACTTAGGGAATAAACTAAAAGAAAAGTGTCATCAGCGGATATCACATGAGGGTACAAATATGTGAAATAAAAAGTCATCCAAGAGAAGTAAAATTAAAACAAAAGAGATTCCACGAAAATATCAGCCGAGGGCGTCAAGCAGGAGAAAAAGGAGGGGAGGAATGGGGAGATGGCAAAGGCCAGAAATGTGCCTGCCCTGGCAAGTACCCGGACGGTCCATAAGACCGCAGGGAGGCCAAGGGGAAAAAAAATGGCAACCGGCCCGGGCACTCAGGGTCAAGCCGGGCACCAGGCCATGGTTGCGTCTGAGTTATCCCGGAATAGCCAAATGAAGCAAAAAAAAAAAAACAGTGGTAAGAGTTCACATAAATGTCGCAGCAAAAATCAGGGGGAAGCAGAAACTTCCTTAAGTGGGAGGGTCTCGTCAATACAGGAAGCACTGCATAAAGGGGGGTGAAAAATCTAGCCAGGTGCCAGATATAAATCAAATAAAAGGAGGGAGCATAGATATCAGCCAGACCACATCAGATCAATAGGGGGGGGGGGGGGAGAAAAAAATAAAAATAAGAGCGAAAACAAAATTGTCATCTTGAGGGGGATCACATAACAAAAATACTCAGCTGGGGAAGGGTACAAAAACAAAAAAGTCTGCATGTGGGGGTCATTGTAGAGCACTCCGGTCGGCAACATAAAGGGGACCAGCAGGAGGGCCACTCGCGCAGCTCCATCGCATTGAGGCAACTCACAGGGAACACAGCAGGAGGACATCCGTTGGGCCAACTCCACCAAAGGTAGGGCCGCACAAGGCCCGTGTAAACGCAGCTCGCTGGCACCCATCCTTCCGATGATCCGCCGCGGTCCCAACATAGATGGCGCAGGGGGAGCGACATCAAGTCGAACAGGATTCTCCGCTGCTCCTCTGGAGTCTTCAGCACCAGTCAGCCCCTTGTCACCTCCTCATTTTGGGAGCGCAGCCTCCAACCCGGAGATGTCCTCCTCAGCGCCAGCCGAGGGTTCAGCCACCGACAGCGCCGCGTCCTCCACTTCTATCTTCTGTTCCGTCCCCAGTACCTCCATTATCCTACGCCACATGCCACGTGAAATCGGGCTCTCATCGTCCCCAGGCATCAGTGCCAGACAAGCCTCGAGGCCCTCCAACACCGCTCCCAAAGTCCTGGTGGGGGATGGGCAGATCAGCCGCCGCCAGTCCGCATCCACCCCCGGCAACTCTGCTGCAGGTCGAACAGCAGCAGATGGAGGATGGGGGCCCTCCATCCCCGCGGCTCGCCGCAACCTGGATCCCTGTGAGGGAGGCCGAAGGAGGGTCCGGATGTGCAGGCACCAAAGCCTAGGCCCCAAGATGGCCGCCGGCAGAACGTGCTCTGCAGGCACTGAAGGTGCGAAATGGGATGTCTTAGGTCCGGAGGGGGGGTCCGAGCGGCCTCCGGACAGCACTACTCCGGTGGCCAGCCACTCCAGCACCTTTAAAGGAAAAAGTCCACGTTTGCAGTCATCTGAAGGTCCTTAATGGCAGCAGACATGTGGAGCTCCATCAAAGCACGTCCGCCTCCGTTGGTAGCCGGCCACGTCCCCCTATAAATCGTTTTTTACCTCTACAGGTGAACAATTTTTCATTACACTGCTGCATCACCAGAGACCCTCCCAGGATACTTCACAGTAGGCTTGTGCACTGATTTTTCGGAACTTCTGTTCTCCTCGTTTCAAAGTGTCTACGATAATTCTGGCGATTCTATCGTGTTTTTTTTTATTAAATAAAGATCAAATCACGAATAGAGCAAAAATAAATTTCGATTTGACACATTTCAAGTCCATTCGAAAATTCCGAAAATATTTCGTTTCGGCTCGGAAAACTTTTCGGATCTGCCATTTTCGGATCTAAAAATTTTCGGAAAATCGGCCGCATCCGAAAACACGAATCGGGAAATTTCGTGAAAATTCCGAAATTCCGAAACCCGAAACGCACATTCCTACTTCACAGAACCAGGAGAACATCAAGGCACTGATCTACTCTCCTGCTGAAGGGATTCCACCTATACTGCAAGGAAGGAGGTGAAATACCACTTAAAGAAGGGAAATCTGGTGCCCCCTTATAATGACACCAGCCACCTGTTTGTTTAGTGTCTGACTTAAGACACCCCCACATGTGAGTGCACCTTTTTATTTATTCATTTTTCATGAGATAAATTGCACTATTTTGTGTTTCTATTCTGTTTTATTTGAGGCACATGTCTGCTGAACACCAGCATTTATAAGAGGCCCCATCTTTACATCTGACTACATACTTTGAAGGAAGCGCTGACTCCCAAACCACACCACCAGGACTTTTGCATTAACGTTTTGGTGGATATGGGATATACCACCAGGTGAAGGAGATAAGCTGCTGGACTCTACATATGTGATCTACAACATTCCAATATTTGCACCTGTTACCTTGGTCTCTTTTAAAATTTTCTTACCAAGCGTTTAATCATTATATATATATATATATATATATATATATATATATATATACATATATACACACACACACTTTGCTATTTTTTCTATATTTGATCATTTATATGTTTTATATGTTTTAAAGGGAGAATCTGCGAGACCACTGAGGGGCACCATAATACAGATTCACCCCCACTGGTGAGCTACAATGTCCGAGCACTCAACACCCCAGAGAAAAGGCGCCACCTCTTTTTGCGACCTGGCCTCTGCACCAGCCTCGATCGCCTCTATACTGGAGACGTACTTCTGTGCATGGTCCCCAGCCCCCTTATAATAAATACCGAGATCAGAGATATTGTGGGATATTTTGACCATAAACCTACTGCCAAATCCAAAGACACTGCAATTTTGTTTGCTAATACTGTGCATAACGAATTTCAGGACAGCTTTATGGCAGTAGACGGGAGATGTCTTTTTCTGAAGGGCACCGTCGCGGGTGCCGTAAACACCTTTGCGAATCTGTACCTTCCAAACACCAACCAACACCGGTACCTGGCTGCCTCGCTGCACCTCCTGGAACCCTTCACAGCTGGCACTCTTATCGTAGGCAGGGACTTTAATGTCCTCTTGGCCCCCCAGGAGGACTCCTCTTCTGTGCTTCACCGGCTGCCCAGACGGATACTTTGACACATCTATCATGCTCTTCTGGCTCTCCACCTGGTGGACATCTGGCGCTCGGTCCACGCGTCTACACGGGATTACACTTTTCTGCCATGCATCAAGTGTATACAAGGTTGGATTACTTTTTTGTTCCTCAAGATGAGTGCCTCTGGTCCAAACCTCTGAGATCCTGGCCACCACATGATCAGACCATGCCCCGATAACCATATCCTTGTCGTCCCTCCCTCCTTCGACCGAAGGAGTGCTCTTGGCAACTTAATACATCTCTATTATCAGACGTTGTCCGGGAGGCTGAGATAAAGGGAGCGATTTGGACTTTTTTGCTGACAATCTGCCATCTGGGCGCCAATGCTCTCAAGTCGCAAATACGGAACGCGGTTCTACGCACGCGCTGTTATTTTGCATATCATGAAGATAAGCCAGTTTGTCTCCTGGCCCGCCCCTTGAAACAGTGCCAACATCAAGCTTATGTCCTGAACATACGCACCGCCACAGGTTCCTTTTTTCAAGACCCGATCCGAGTAGTGCAGGCGTTTCAGGACTATTATTCCACCCTTTATCAGTCTATTGGTGACTCCGACTCTTGACCGGCCCCCTCGCTCGCTGCTTACCTTGAGTCAAGAATATCTCATCACCTCACCACCGAGCAAAGGGCGCCATTTCGACTGGACATAATGAAGGAGAAGGTCTTAGCGTTTCCGAACGGCGCAGAAAAATGGTAAGGATCAAGGTCCAGATGGCCTCCTGGCCCCTTATTATAAACACTCCCACACATGCTCTCACACAAGCAGTGGCGTAGCGTGGGGGGGCCTTGGGGGCGGTCGCCCCGGGTGCAATGTTCTTAGGGGCGCAAAATTTCAAAAGAAATTTGAACCACTAATATTTTCCAGCAGGGATCAGCACTGGTGTCCGTGAGAGGCCCTTGCATGGGCAGCTGCCAGTTTTGCAGCGCCGGCGGTGACTTAGCACTCAGCGTCCAGAAGGACAGGACAGAAATTTCTGGTCCTGTCCTGACTCCTCCTTAACGCTGACATGAGTCACATGAAGCAGCACAGCATTATTCGACGGAACACCCTATACCACGCTTGTCAGCCCCCCTTGAAGCCCTGTGCCAGCCCCATGACGCTGGCAGCCCTGCAGCCGCTGAACAGGAAGGAGGAAGGGAGGTGCCTGCCCTGCAGCACATTTAAAATCTGGTCCCCACTAAGCCCCCTGGACAGCCCCCCCCTCCGGGCCACTAGCAACTCCATGCAGGTATGCGACACTGTGTGACACCAGTGCAGCGTGACCAACACAAAGTGAGGGGGATACTGTGGGTACAGGTGGGGAGAGGGTGACTGGAGGTTCGGGGAGAGAATGACTGAGGAGGATACTGGGAGAGAGTGACTGGGGTACTAGGAGAAAGTGGGGGTACTTGGAGAGAGAAAGAGTGACTGGGGGTACTGGGAGAGAGTGACTGGAGGTACCTGGTGTGGCAGATTAGATCTATATTTCTATCTCTATATAAAGGTCTGCCTGTATATATGTGTTTATCTCCTCCATATAGAGTTATGTTCATATTTGTGTCTGACCATTTGGTAAGTTTATCCCTGGGTTCACAGCTGTAATGTAATCAATATATTTAGCTTTCTCCCTTGGGGGGAGGATATAACACGTAGCTGTAAAAAGGGAATTTCTTTTGTACACTGACATAGAGATCACACCTTGGCAGCCAGGTCGGCCCCCAAGAGATGGGCACGCAGTCTTCAAAGGCAGGAAGCACATCCTTGATCTCGAAGGGGGGTCTGGAGGCAAGAGGGACACCTTTAGGCAATTAAAGATTAATTGACAAGCTTACTGAGCGCGACCGAGAATTGCACGCTGGGAAATGAAGTCCAGGACACTGGGCCACTTATGGGTGGGGGCTGGAAAGATCAGGAAGTTTATAAATTCGGAACACTGGCCATGTGCTTTGGCTGATCATTTGGGATTCCTTCTAAATAGGACTGATCTGTCCATGCTCTCTCCAGATCCCAGGAGGCACCGATGCCAGTTACCGAGTATTCCGTCGTAAGTAAGGCTCTGTGATTAACACCTTTTTCTTTATATTTTGCTGTGTATTGTATAAGTAATTGATTTATTCTAGTTATGATTTTTTATGTAAATAAGCACTGATTTTTCTATCCTAAATAAACCAAAAAATATTTAAGTTTTGACTCTGGCTGATCAAATCCACGCTAACTAAGAGATTGGGAGAATTGCTATTTGCCTTAAGCTCAGTTATATATAAGAAATTGCATGTTGCGGTCGTCAGGAAACGGCAGGGAATTGTGGGAATTGTAGTCACTGTCCGAGTCTAGGATAGTGCAGCTGCTAAGCCCTGCGTCTCCTGTTGCGACGCGCATAGGGTCCGTGAGGACTGGTGGCAGCGTTACTAATAGAATAAGAAAGTGAGTTCCAGGATTGTGGGAGACGTAGTTATTTGGCGCTTCAGGAGAAGACTTGTGCTGTGTTGCAATCCTGGGATCAGTATATCGCGCTCTACGTGCCTGTTGTGAGAGGCAGTGTGCCCGGGACGGGTAGAGAAGTGCGCGTAATTATCTGGGTCTAGTATAGACAGATAGTGCGCGGCTTAACCCGGCGTCTCTGCGCAGCAGTGCGCGTAGTTGGGTCATGACACCTGGTACTGGGAGAGAGTGACTGGAGGTACCTGGTACTGGAAGAGAGTGACTGGGGTACTGGAAGAGTGACTGAGCAAAAGAGAGTGACTAGGGGAACTGGGAGAAAGTGGGGGTACTGAGAGAGAGTGTGACTGGGGTACTGGGAGAGAGTGCCTGGGGTACTGGGAGAGAGTGCCTGGGGGTACAGGGAGAGACTGACAGTGAGTAACCGGAGGGAGAGAGTGACTGGGGGTACTGAGAGAGGGTGACTGGGTATAGTGTGAAAGTGGAACTATGCTAGGGTATGCTGGGACTGGGTGACTGGTAGCAGTGATGTACGTGGGGGGAATGTGTGTTTCATTTTTTTATTATATCAGTATTTTGTCAATATACAGTACATGTGCTTGTGGGGTAGGGCGGGTCAATACTCTACTGGTGGAAGGGAATCATGGTGTGTTACCATGTCCACAGGTTGGGGGGGCGCAATTCTTGCCTTGCCCCGGGCGCTGACAACCCATGCTACGCCACTGCCTATATCTCCTTCTCCCCCTCGTCCCTGACGATTTCAGACACCCGTGGATGGCTGTATTGAGGAAGGGGACTTCCGCGTCAATGTTTGGTAATACCCAGACGATGCTAGGGCTTATTGCCCATGTATTTCTTCTGTTAAGTTTGTGGTGTTCGATATTCCTACTGCATTGTTCACCTGATGTCACGTCTCAGTCTGTAACCAGTGAATCGCGTCCGATGCATCTGTTTGTCCTTTTGTGACGCATCAAAGCTTATCAAGATGTTCATCAAGCAACTTTAAATAAAATAAAAAGAAATTTCTAAATAATATTTCTTAAGCCCTTTATTTATAGCTGGTCATAGTGCCGAACTGCTGATCTGAAACATGAGGGGTTATTCAGAGATAGCTGATCTGGCCCAGAAATATCACCGAACTTCTGAATTTCCCCGTATGGTGGCAATTTGGGGCCACTCGGCTATTCAGAGAGCAGTTTGCCAAATTTTGGCGAACTGCCAGCAAGTACGGTGCCTGTTCCAAGGCAGTGAAATCCCCCATAGAGAAGCAATGGTTAATCTATGCAGAGGACACCGAACAGCAGTGAAGAGTTGCCAAAGTGCCCTGCTGTTCGGTGGTTTCATTCGGCAGGTTTATACAGGCAAAACCCATAGGCTTCAATGTTAAAAATATTCCTGTTTTTATTGACTATCTAATAAACCATTAAATATTTTAATCTTGTCAGACATGGTCCCGGCGCTGCTCCTCGCTGGCCCCCTCCAGGCTCCCCCTGCGTCCTATGCATGCGAGTCACTGGCTTCAGGGCCTTTAACTGCCGGTGGTCCGTCGCGCAGATAACGTCACCACACCCACGGTAGCTGTTCCGTTACCACGTGACACAATTACGTTCAAGGGCGCTGTATTTAAAGTTGCTCAACCTTGGATTCAGTGCCCTTTCATGGTTTCAGTTTATCGACCCCTGAAGTGCCCTGTTATTGCTACTTATCGCTCTATAACTGATCTGTGTTTGACTCAGATTTGGCTATCAACCTGTGTACCTCTCTAACCCCTTGACTCGGATTTGCCTCTCGACCTCTGGCTTCCAGGCTTTGCCTGGTTCTGTTCTCCCATTTTCCTTTACCGTACCTCTCCTGTCGCATACTGCCAGCCATACGAGGACTGGTGTTTCCCTTCCTTATTGCTGTCCCTGCCTTATATGTTCACCTTCTACCATTGCGAAACCCAGCCACATTAAGGACTGGTACAGAACCTGGCTGAAGGGTTACCTGTGTTTTGCGTCTCGGGTTAACCCGTAATGTACCTAGGAGATATCCTGAATCAGCCTCACAAATGTGCAGTAAAAAGTCGCTTTACTTATTGATTGTTTAGGATCTTTTAGGCATTTTTCTGGCAATTTGTTTATTCCGTTTTCTTTTTTAAAAAGTGTTTTTTCTTTGTTCTGCAACAGACCTTTTTATTATCATTCATAGGACCTTAAATGTAAATTCCAGGCATTTTCTTTCAGTAGTTTTTCTGCAAACAGTGTTTCAATTTTGACACTTTCAATCGTAAGTTTTTTTTACCCCGTTCGTCAGCTTGTCGGCTTTTTCTGGCCGCTGATCTGCGCCGTGTTTGGTGGCTTTTTCCGATGTGTTTGGAGTCTTTTTTGTGGCGGTTCCGGTGGGTTTTCGGTGGGTTTTTAGTGGGTTTTTAGTGGGTGTTCGGCGCGTTTGTGGCAGGTTTTCCCTGCACTCTGAGGACCCTGCAGTGAATGCTGAATTCACTGCAGGGCGGAGAAATTTGATTCCCCGAAGTGCGGGGAATGAGAGAGCACCAAAAAGTCGGCAACATTTGCTAATTGAGCTTGGTAAGCCTTCAAAGTGAGCACTTAGAGATATCCTGGAGATACTCTGGAGGTAGTCTGAGGTTAGACAGGAGGTAGAAAACCTACAAAAAGGTAAGATTTGTTGGTTTAAATCCATTCTTTTATAATGGCAGGCTTGGTCCAGTGTAAGAGCTGTCATGCATTTGTTTTTAGATCCAATTTTTGGAGGTTTGGAGTGTGCCTGATATGTAGGCAGCTCTCTTTATTGCAGCAGGAAATTGCCTGTTTGAAGTCTGAGATTTGTAAATTATCTGTTAGATAAACTCAGGCTATGGCTATGACTGTTACAAAGCCACTGCCACAGAGGCCTCCTAGGAGCGGCAGATGGACTACTGTAGGATCTGGTAGACTTAGAGTTGTGGATAGAAGGCATGTCCCACAGTCTGTGGCTCTTCTTAATTCTTTTGAGGCACTTTCAGAGTGTAGTGGTGAGACGGAAGTAGGCTCAGACACCATAGTTGAGGAACCACCATCCCCTATGCCTAAGGTATGCAGGACTGCAACCAAGAACAATAAGGAAAAGGTGGGACATGATAGAAGGCAATTGTTGCTGGGTGATTCTATCATAAGAGGCGTTGAGCTGGAGAGTAGTGGTTTGGTGAGATGTCTTCCTGGGGCTACTGCTCGTAGAGACAAGAGACGTATTCTCAATATTGTCAAACAAGCAAATCAGCAAGGGGAAGTGGATGTTCTAGTCCATCTAGGGACAAATGACTTGGCTAGCAATGAGGTTTCTGAGATTAAGGATGATTTTTGTGTTCTTGGAGGTGAAATACATCAGATTGCGTCCACTGTGTCATTCTCTGAAGTTTTGCCGGTGCATAACATTCAGGATAGGCAAATGCACAATAGGGAATTTAATTTGTGGCTTCGGGAATGGTGTCGAGAGCAAGGATTTGGCTTTGTGTCCCATGATAGCTCTAATTGGAGCAGAAAGGAACTGTATAAAAAAGATGGTTTGCATCTTACTCATAGGGGAACATATGTTCTCAGTGAGAAGTTCAAAGGTTTCGCAAAGAAATATTTAAACTAGGAGGGGGGGACAAAAGGGTAAAAAACTATCTCCCTGATTGTCCCCCAAAACTAAATCGGAGGATGCAAGCAACATGCGGGGAAAAAAATGACAAGCTCAGAGTCGTGTCTATAAATGCTCGCAGTTTAGTCAATAAAATCAATGAACTGGAGGCAATGATGGCAGCTGAAAAAGTAGATTTAGTTGCGGTTACTGAGACATGGTTCAGTGAGAAAAATAACTGGGACATAACAATACCGGGGTACTCTTTATATAGAAAAGACAGAGAAGGTAGGAAAGGAGGAGGAGTGGCCCTGTATGTGAAAAACAACATAAAAACAAACCAAATAAAAGTGAGCGAGGTGAACATGGAGTCAGTTTGGGTTACGCTAACATTTGGCAATCATACAGTAGCTCGTGTAGGTGTGATCTATAGACCCCCTGGACAAGTAGAAGAGCTAGATAATCTGCTGCTTGAGGAAATAGCCAAAATGGCAATGAAGGGGGAAGTTATTATCATGGGGGACTTTAATCTTCCTGATGTGAACTGGAAAACCAAAACAGCTGGGTGCACCAGGAGTACAAATATTCTAAACTCCCTACTGGGATTATCTCTAACACAAGTAGTTGAGGAGCTGACCCATAAAGAGGCCATATTGGATTTAATACTCACAAATGGAGGTTTGGTATCGGACGTTGTTGTAGGTGAAAATTTGGGATCTAGTGATCACCAGTCAGTATGGTTTAATATAAGAACAGGGATGGAGCTGCACCACACAAAAACAAAAGTTTTAGACTTTAAAAAAACTGATTTTTCTAAAATGAGATTTTGTGTGAAGGAGTCATTATCAGACTGGAGGAGTTTAAAGGGAGTCCAGGAGAAATGGGATTATTTAAAGGATGCATTATTGAAGGCCACAGGCCTACCGGCTGGGTGGAGTAGAGGTAATGTCACCGCTCTGCATGGAGAGAGCCTGTTGAGTCATGGGTTCGATCCCAGCGAACAACCTCTCCAGTAAGTGTCCTTGGCAAGACACCTAACGGTACATACTCGCCACCCAGGACATACTTGAAAACGAGAGAAATCTCAATGTATCCTTCCTGGTAAAATCCTTTCACAAAAAAAAATTGCATTCGACTTGTTAGCAAAAACAAAAAAGGGAAGAAACCACTGTGGTACTCTGCAGAAGTGGCCAAAATAGTGAAGAACAAAAAGACAGCATTCAATAATTATAAAACAACTCAGAGTGAAGAAGATAGGCAAACCTATAAGATTAGGCAGAAAGAGGCAAAGCAATTTATAAGGGCTTCCAAAGCACACGCAGAAGAGAAAATAGCTCAGTCAGTAAAAAAGGGGGCCAAAACATTTTTTAGATACATAAACGAGAAAAGAAAAGTAAAACAAGGATTAGTTAGATTAAAAACAAAGGAAGGAAGGTATGTAGAAGAGGATAAAAGTCTCGCTGACTGCCTCAATGAATATTTTTGTTCAGTCTTTGCAGAAGAAAAGGACGGAAAGGGACCTCAGTTAGGAGGAAACACTAACGAGACAATTACATATCAGTTTACAGAGGAGGAGGTTCTACAGCAGCTGTCTAAAGTAAAGACATATAAGTCAATGGGGCCTGATGGGATCCACCCTAAATTATTAAAAGAGCTCAGTGATGTAATAGCAAAACCGTTAACAGATTTATTTAACCAATCCTTGCTAATGGGAGTCGTCCCAGAAGACTGGAAATTAGCAAATGTTGTGCCCATTCACAAGAAGGGTAGTAGGGAGGAATCTGGGAACTATAGGCCAGTTAGTCTTACGTCAGTAGTGGGGAAATTAATGGAAACCATGTTAAAGGAAAGGATTGTTGAACATCTAAAAACACATAGATTACAGGATCAGAAACAACAGAAACAATAATAGACAAAGGTGGTGCAGTAGACATTGCTTATTTAGATTTCAGTAAGGCTTTTGATACTGTTCCACATAGAAGGCTTATCAACAAATTGCAATCTTTGAGCTTGGATTCCAATATTGTTGAATGGATTAGGCAGTGCCTGAGTGACAGGCAACAGAGGGTTGTGGTAAATGGAGTTTATTCGGCGCAAGGTCTTGTTACCAGTGGGGTACCTCAGGGGTCAGTACTTGGACCCATTCTATTTAATATTTTTATTAGTGATATTGCAGAAGGTATTAATGGAAAAGTATGTCTTTTTGCTGATGACACAAAGATTTGCAACAGGGTTGACGTTCCTGGAGGGATCAGCCAAATGACAAATGATTTAGGTAAACTAAAAAAATGGTTGGAGCTGTGGCAATTGAGTTTTAATGTGGATAAGTGCAAGATAATGCACCTGGGACGTAAAAACCCAAGGGCTGAATATAGAATATTTGATACAGTCCTAACCTCAACATCTGAGGAAAGGGATTTAGGGGTTATTATTTCAGAGGCTCTAAGGGTAAGTAGTCAATGTAATAGAGCAGCAGGAAATGCTAGCAGAATGCTTGGTTGTGTAGGGAGAGGTATTAGCAGTAGGAAAAGGGAAGTGCTCATGCCACTGTACAGAGCACTGGTGAGACCTCACTTGGAGTACTGTGTGCAGTACTGGAGACCGTATCTCCAGAAGGATATAGACATCTTAGAGAGAGTTCAGAGAAGGGCTACTAAAATGGTGTACGGCTTGAAGGAGAAAAGTTACCAGGAAAGACTTAATGATCTTAACATGTACAGCTTGGAAAAAAACCGAGACAGAGGAGATATGATAGAAACATTTAAATACGTAAAGGGAATCCACAAGGTAGAGGAAGGGAGTATATATAAAAGGAAACAAAGTAGCAAAACAAGAGGACATAGTCTTAGATTAGAGGGGCAAAGGTTTAAAAGTAACATCAGAAAGCATTATTTTACTGAGAGGGTGGTGGATACATGGAACAGTCTTCCAGTTGAAGTGGTAGAGGCCAAAACAGTAATTGAATTTAAGCAAGCATGGGATAGGCATAAGGCTATCCTAAACAAAAGATAAATCCAGGTAAAGTATCCATGTAATTGGGCAGACTAGATGGGCCGAAAGGTTCTTATCTGCTGACATTTTTCTATGTTTCTATGTTTCTAACATTTCGGTGCTCTCTTAATAACCCGCGTAGTATCCTTTCATTCAAAAAGCTTCAAGACCTTGGAGAGAGCTATGGAGCTCACCATGGTGCTGAAACCTATTCAAATACTATGTTTCAGATAGGCAGTTCAGCACTATGGACAGCTACGGAGCTAACCATGGTATTGAAACAGCGTATCTCTATTCAATTTACTGCAGAATAGAAAAAAAGCCTGGTTTTAAAATAAATAAGGAACGGTAAAATTTCACTCAAAAAAATCTCGAAAAATGCCCAAAAATTAACAAAATGGCTTTTTGCTGCAAGTGAAAAAAATTAAAGGTTTAAGAAATATTTAATAAAAGCGCAAATATTTTTTACATTGAAACCTATGTTGGAAAAGCCTAGTTTCTTTAAAATAAGTTAGGAAACCTAAAATTTCACCCAAAAAATCCTAAAAAATAAACAAAAATGACTTTTTGCTGCAAGTGAAAAAAATAATAATAAAAAAATCGTTTTAGGTCATTTTCATTCAGTTTTGGAACATTTTGTTCTGTTTTGTGACATTTTCGTTCCATTTGTTATCGTTTCGGATCATTTCCGTTCCATATTGTATCGTTTCAGATCATTCTCGGTTATCTAACATTTCGTTTAGTTGTTTTCGTTGTGCAACCTCAATTCATTATTTCAGCCGATTTGTAATTTTGGACTGCCGATATTATGTTTTTCGCAAACGAGAATAACGAAAATGCAGATCTCAGACAAAAATGAATTTGAAATAAACGAAGTGCACGTCTATTTTTTATGTATAATATGATCTGCTGTCCTGGATTCAATTAAGAAAAAGGGTTTTCATGACGTTGTACCCTCCACTAAAATCCACCACTCAGTGCATTTCCTTAGGACCTGGGCAGGGTCCTGCATCATGTAAGTGCATCCATATCTGAGATATATCTACTCTTTGAATCACAGTATATGCTATGGTGCCCACTGTTTATATTTAAGGTCCAGAGGAGACAAATAGGATCGACAGGAGCTATTGGGTGGCCAACGAATAACGTCCAACGAATTTGGTGGGATTTGGTGGAGACGGTTGGGCGCTAGGTGTGGGATGGCCGTTACATGGAACCGTGCCCTGTTTGGCTGTGCGCATGCGTTGCACTGTGCCCATGCGCGTTTGTACCCCTTTGAGATTCTCAACGCTGGTGGCGTTTTTGTATGCTGTTTGGGGCTGTATAGACGTGTAGTCATGCGGTTCACGTTGGAGGGCAGCGCTAAGACGCATACATTCGCCACATTACTGTCACGGTTCCCAGATCCCACCACGCAGTACTTAATGCCCAACACTCCACAGAGCCCAGAAGCTACCAACAGAGTAGCCGTGAAAGATCTCTAACTGTCTGGTCCTTAGAATTGGCCAGGTAAACTAGCTAGACAGAAAGGGTTAACAACACGGGGAGTAGTCAGCCGAGCCAGAATCAGGAATACAGAGTTCAGAATGGTCAAATGGAATAGCCGGGTCGATATCAGAGCAGTGGCGTAGTACAAGAAAATGGTCTAGGGCAACAGAAGGCAGAGTAGTCAGAAACAAGCAGAGGTCAATAACGGGTTAATTCAATATAGCAGTCAGGTACAAGGAGCTCAGGTATGGATAACCACGATCTGGCAACTGCTGAGAATACACTGAGGGTTTTTAAAGACCTTCACCAGACCACGCCCCCCACTCAAGCCACGTCTCATGCAACCACCTCCCTGCCTGTCTCCATTTAAACCGGGCATTGGTCAGCGAGCAGCATCAGACATGCTGCCCTCAAGCACACAGGTAGGGCTGGAAGCTCCCAACGTTACAGTACCCCCCTCTCCATGGGAGGCCACCGGACGACCAACAGGACGAGCGGCAGGACGACCACCAGGGCGATCGGGGTGTGAGGCATGGAACGCCCTGACCAACCTAGAGGCAGACATGTCGGAAGCTGGAATCCAGGACCGGTCTTCTGCACCATAACCCACCCAATCGACCAAGTACTGCAGAGCGCCCCTGCACAGCCTAGAATCCAAAACCCGCCTAACCTCATACTCAGATTCACCATCAACCTGAATAGGTGGAGGAATAGGAACGACCCGCGTGTACCTGTTACACAACAAAGGCTTCAGTAGGGAGGTGTGGAAGACGTTGTGCATGCGAAGATGTTTAGGAAGGGCAAGAGCATAAGCCACAGGATTAATGCGGCGAATGATCTTATATGGACCTATAAACCGAGGTGCCATTTTCATAGAAGGCACCCGCAACTTCACGTTCCTAGTGGACAACCAAACTCTATCCCCCACGTTATAGGAGGGAGCTTGTAACCTATGCCTGTCAGCCTTGCGTTTCTGGACAGCAACATTGCGCTCCATATTTTCTCGAATCTGTCTCCAAATCTCTTGCAGTTGAGTGAGATGGTCATCGAGAGCCGGGATGGCCTGTTCAGTAAACTGAAGCGGTAGAGCCGGAGGGAAAAAAACATAGATGGCAGAAAAAGGAAAGTGGCCAGTGGTCTCGTTAACGGCGTTATTACGTGCATACTCAGCCCAGGGCAACAACTCCGACCAATTGTCTTGTTGTTGTGTGGTAAAGCAACAAATGTACTGCTCGAGACCCTGATTTGCCCTCTCTGCTGCCCCATTAGTTTGTGGATGATATGCTGAAGAGAAGGCCAATCGCACCCCCATCTCCGCACAGAAAACCCTCCAGAAACGAGAGACGAACTGGGCTCCTCTGTCAGAGACTATTTCAGACGGAACCCCATGTATTCGTACAATCTCTCTAGCAAATACAACCGCCAGTTCTTTGGCTGTAGGAAGCTTAGGTAGAGGAACAAAATGAGCCATTTTGGAGAAGCGGTCTACAACTGTCAGAACCACAGTATGACCCTTGGACTTCGGCAAGTCCACAATAAAATCCATAGATAGAGGAGACCAAGGCCTCTTAGGCATGGGTAAAGGCTGCAATAGACCGACAGGCAAGGATTTACTGGTTTTGCTTCTGGCACAGACTTGACAAGCCAAAACAAACAGACGTACGTCCTGTCGCATGGTGGGCCACCAGAACTGTCTGGAGATACTGGTAAGAGTCTTAGTAATACCAGGATGACCTGCTGGTTTAGAATCATGAAACATTATGAGTAATTCTTGTCTTTCCTTTTCAGGTACAAACAACATATCTGGAGGCTTGTCAGGTGGAGCCCCTACTTGAACTGCCTGGAGGCGTTCCAGGAAAGGCGAGGAGACAGACAAGACTGTGGAAGCCACAATACGTTCAGGAGGAACTATAGGATTGTGGTCTTGTGTATTAGATTCATACGGGTCATATTGACGAGATAAGGCATCAGCCTTTACATTGCGGTCACCTGGTCTGTAAGTCAATACAAAATTAAACCGAGACAGTAGCATTGACCACCTGGCCTGTCTCGCGTTCAAACGTTTAGCATCCCCGATGTACGTAAGGTTCTTATGATCAGTAATTATCAATAAAGGGTCAAGAGTACCTTCCAACAAATGTCTCCACTCTGATAGGGCAGACACAATAGCAAGCAATTCTCTGTTACCGATATCATAATTGCGTTCTGCTGGTGATAATTTTCTTGAAAAGAACCCACAAGGATGTAGAGGTTTTCTTGGAGACTCTCTTTGAGACAGGACAGCCCCAATGCCTATCTCGGAAGCATCAACCTCAAGAACAAACGGAATCCTGGGATCAGGATGCCGTAACACGGGAGCGGAAGTGAAAGCTTGTTTGAGGGCTTCGAATGCTTGTTTGGATTGAGAAGACCAGATCTGGTTCTTCAGACCTTTATGTGTCATATTAATGATAGGGGAGGCTACAGCGGAATAATTCTTGATAAATCTCCTATAATAGTTGGAAAACCCCAGAAACCTCTGTATGGCCTTGAGACCTTGAGGGAGAGGCCATTCTGAGATGGCCATGAGTTTAGAAGGATCCATCTCAAAACCTTCTGGAGTGATAATATACCCAAGAAATTTCACAGTAGTAATGTCGAATAAACACTTCTCTAGTTTGCAATAAAGACCATTGTCCAGTAATTTTGCTAATACCTGTCTGACATGTGCATGGTGGGTTTTCAGATCGGGAGAGTAAATCAATATATCGTCTAGGTATACTATAACAAAAGGTTTGTAAGAAATCTCTGAGCACATCATTAATAAAATCCTGGAATACCGCTGGAGCATTACAAAGACCGAAAGGCATGACCAAGTATTCATAATGCCCACTCCTGGTGTTAAATGCTGTTCTCCACTCATGCCCCTCTTTTATACGTATCAGGATGTAAGCTCCTCTTAAATCAAGTTTTGTGTATACTGCTGACCCCCTTAACCTGTCGAACAGTTCTGATATGAGAGGGATAGGGTACACGTTCTTAATGGTGATCTTGTTAAACCCCCTATAAATCGATACACGGGCATAAATCTCCCTCTTTTTTAGACACAAAAAAGAACCCAGCCCCTGCTGGAGAAGAGGAACGTCGGATAAAACCTCTCTCCAAATTCTCTTTTATGTACTCCTCCATAATTTGGTTCTCCTTTATGGAAAGAGGATATACTTTGCCTCGAGGAGGCATGGTACCAGGATGAATATCTATGGCACAATCATATGGTCTATGTGGAGGCAGTTTCTCTGCCTCTCTTTTATCAAATACAGCCCTGAGGTCGGCATATTGGTCAGGAACCTCTGTAGACAATGGAGGAGCTGTGGGTGTGTTCAGGGCACCGACATGCTGAATGGGTATTAAACAAGTCCCAAAACAAGTAGGACTCCAAGACAGTATCTCTCCCTTAGCCCAATCAATAACAGGATTATGTTCCACCAACCAAGGGAAACCAAGTACAACAGGATTGGAAGGTGAATGGATAACTTGAAATATGATTTCTTCTTTATGCAAGAGACCAGTGGTAAGAACCACTGTAACCGTATCGTGAGTAATCCTAGGGCAGGATAACGGTCTGCCATCTATGGCTTCGACGGCTAAGGGTGTCTCTCTTACAACCAGAGGTAGAGAAATGGAAGAAGCGTAGTTAACATCGATAAAGTTGCCAGCAGCCCCAGAATCCAAAAAAGCGGTAGTATGTGTGGTCTTGGTCTCCCAAGCCAAGGATACTGGTAACATAAGTTTAGTGTCTTTGACAGGAGACATGCACGTCACACCCAAGGCCTGTCTCCTCAGCTGCCTAGGTGCAGTAGTTTTCCGGCTTATCATGCATTTTAGGACGAGTAGGACATTGAAATCGTACATGTCCCCCCAAACCACAATACAGGCACAATCCCTCACGAAAACGCCTTGTTCTCTCTTCCTCTGTAAGCCTAGTACGGCCTAGTTGCATAGGCTCAGAGGGAGGAGATAACTCTCTTGGTGGTGCCTGAAAGACAGGGGCCAACCTAGGTAACGGTCTCTTGGGTTTCTCTCTTGGAGTCCTTCTGTCCCTTATCAATGAGTTCACACAATACCTCAGGTAGTTTACGTGGAGCCAATTCATGCATCAATGACTCTGATAACCCCTCCATAAAAGCCAGAACCAGTGTCTCATTTGTCCAGTTCACATCAGAGATCAAGGTTTTAAATTCTATGGCATAATCAGACACAGTCCTGTTCCCTTGACGTATGCGGAACAAGGATTTGCCAGCTACCGTGGCCTTTCTGGTAGGATTAAATGTACGTTGTAACTCGGCTATGAATTTTTTATAATCCCGTATGATAGGCTTCTCTGCCTCCCATAAAGGAGTCGCCCATGTCAATGCTCTGCCAGACAGATGATTAATAATGAACCCCACTTTGGCAATGTCAGAGAAAAACATCTGTGGATTTAATTTAAAATGAATATCCACATGGACCAAAAATCCCCGGCACTCTGAGGGAGTACCGTCAAACCTCATAGGAGCGGTCATGTGTACCTGGGATGTCTGAATGACAGGGGACACAGGTATATCAAGCGGGGGTGCAACCCCAGCTGGTTCCAGGTGAGCAGTACGAGTCAGGATAGTTTGTAAGGCAATAGCAAACTGATCCATCCTATGATCCTGCTCATCCTGTCTGGATACAAAGTTAGCCAAGTGCTGTGTTAAGTCTGCGGGATCCATATTGGCCAGATCGTAATGTCACGGTTCCCAGATCCCACCACGCAGTACTTAACGCCCAACACTCCACAGAGCCCAGAAGCTACCAACAGAGTAGCCGTGAAAGATCTCTAACTGTCTGGTCCTTAGAATTGGCCAGGTAAACTAGCTAGACAGAAAGGGTTAACAACACGGGGAGTAGTCAGCCGAGCCAGAATCAGGAATACAGAGTTCAGAATGGTCAAATGGAATAGCCGGGTCGATATCAGAGCAGTGGCGTAGTACAAGAAAATGGTCTAGGGCAACAGAAGGCAGAATAGTCAGAAACAAGTAGAGGTCAATAACGGGTTAATTCAATATAGCAGTCAGGTACAAGGAGCTCAGGTATGGATAACCACGATCTGGCAACTGCTGAGAATACACTGAGGGTTTTTAAAGACCTTCACCAGACCACGCCCCCCACTCAAGCCATGCCTCATGCAACCACCTCCCTGCCTGTCTCCATTTAAACCGGGCATTGGTCAGCGAGCAGCATCAGACATGCTGCCCTCAAGCACACAGGTAGGGCTGGAAGCTCCCAACGTTACAATTACAAGCCACAAGTGTTTTTGATTTGTTTTTAATTGTTTTTAATTATTCTTAATTGGACTTAAGTGTTTTAATTAAAGTTAAAGATGTAATGGGTCATTTTAAACAGTTTATAAGGAAGCAGCAGACACAAGACTATTGATACCAGCTGAAGAAGCTCTGAGGAACGAAACGCGTTCTGGTAATTTATTTTATGTATTAATAAATTTATTTTAAACTACTGCTGCTTCCTGGAACGTGATTTAAGAGAAGGGTTTGGAATTGCCTTAATATTCCTATGCGACATCTTGGAGCCAATGTGGCTCACTAACATGTGAGTGCAATCCTTTATGAGTACCCACTCTATCATTATTTTTTAAAACGGTATTGCACCAGGAGAGTGCGTTGGTATTTTTCTGATCCACTGCAGGGGAAAGTGTCTGAAGAATCCTATTGCGGGTATATGGGCACCTGAACATCTTTGAAGACCCATAACTATCATCCACCCTAGAGCCGAGGTCAGGCTCAACAATATGTGAGTAGGAACACGACTGCTTTACTTTCCTCTTATGGTGGACCAACATACTGCGCTATTATATCCCTTCTCTTCCGCAGAGATTTTCTTTCATTCGGAAGAGCGGTTCTCTTGGGATGGTTTAGAAGATAATCTATTGGACATGTATAGTGACTAATCGTACATCCATTTTTCTGGCGCTCCGTTGACCATCTACACTATATATCCCAGTATCTGCGCTGTACAGGAACATAACTTTTTTTTTTTAGCAGATGAGGTATGTTGGGTAGACTATGGAGAATGTCCACAGACAACCCAGTAGGCTGGGGGACCCAGGCTGTGACGGCCATAGAGATGTTACAAGCTCCACTACGCCTGTTCACGAAGATAGTGGAGGGTCCGTGATATCATCGGGAATGGAGGGAATTCATAATTCTGACTCCTAATAATAATAATAATAATAGGACCAATCCTGCAGGAAGGTGTCTGTTGCCAACTGCATAAGGCGGGCACGTGAGTATTGAGCAGAGAGGTGAAAAGGTACAGATGAAGGGGCCCTTGAAGGGTTTACAGCTTGGAAAAGATGGATGAGTGAAGATAACAGTCCCCAGAGTCCTACAATTGATGTGAATGCCAATCCGGCACCCTGTTGTCCAACCTCAGCAGGTACTGAGCTTTCACTCACCAGTTGCTGATTGAAGTAAAAGTTCCAGAAGGTCTTCGCTAGAGCCATAGAGGAATTAAGGAAAAAATGGCGTCGCGCGAATTAACTTGCAGTCCTCCTGTGCTGCAGCAAGAGACCAGATTAATGGAACGAACTATGGGGAGGGGCAATGCATATATGTGTTTTTTCTGTTCAAAACATTTTCTACAACTTGTTAAATGCTGTGAGGCTAAAAAGTAAAAGAAAAATTAAGCAAATATTAATCTCCGAGACGTATGAAAATCTAGTTACAGCTTAAACAAGTGGTAGTGTCCCTTTAATCTTGTTATCCATCTCATATCAATCTTTATGTAAAATCTCCATATATAGAATTTAGGATCCCTGAAAATGCTAAACTTTTAGGTTTACCTGTAATATCAACAGGCTCCAGGACGAAGGCATCCTCCTCAATGGCCAGTGTTGTGTAATGGTCAGTGGGCTTGATTTTCTCAGACTCAGAAATTTCTAGATCCACCTCAACTGCAACAAAAAGGTACGGATATTCATGGTTTAAAATAAAACATACATGCAAATGCAGAACAGAAAGATTCATTGAGTGGGTCTAGAGTCAGTTAAGCTAGAGTTCATGATGTGCTAGCACATCCCTATTGATTGCCAATACATAATCCTTAACCATCACCTTCTTTCTCCCTTTTCAAGGTATACTCAAAAATAGTTTCCTTTTTTTCACCCTTAAATAATTTGGCAGAGGCTGCTGACAGCCTCTACCTAATTATTTTCTATTTTTTTTCTCTTCTTAGGCGATTTTACCTTTTTGCTCTCGACGCGCGCTGCTCCTCTTCGGCTCAGGGACTCTCAAACCCCAAGTCCCTGAAGCTTTTCTGTGCAATTTTCATAGTGTAGGGTCTGCAAACTGCGCATGGCTATGGGACTTGCACAATTTACATATGCAAGTTCTATAGCACCGGCAAAAGGTTGATGGATTGGAGCTGCACGCTTGCGTAGATCGATCCATCGACTACATATCTGAGACCACTTAAAAATCCTGGCTGCTGGTGACGCTGGGTGGGGTGGAGGAAACTCATCCACTTCACCCAGCCTTTACTGCCAGATCAGGCAGCCGGGAGAGGGGCACTCCTCACATCCTAATCATTTTAAAACAATAAAGTGGTCAGTATGAATAGCGTGTCTGTTCAAAGGTCTTCGTGGTTTTTCGGTAAATTAGGTAACATTGGACTGAAAACTAGGGATGGGCTGCCGGTTCGAATCGGTTCGATGTTCGCATCGAACATCGGCTATTCGCGAACTTCGAACTTTTCAGGCCGTTCGCAAAAAGTTCGAAAAAAAAAATAGAATTTTTTTAAAAAAATGCTTAAAAAATCATAAAAAATCTAAGAATAAAGAGACTCTTTACTGCAGAATATTATAAGCAACGGTTTATTAGATATTGAATTAAAATGGAAATATTTTTAACATTGAAGCCTGTGGGATAAAACAATCTTGTTGCTAAAACATCAGGCAGACGAGGCCCTCTAATCAGGCACTGTAGAGGGCAGCCCGCCGGGGCCTCCCAAGGATCCCTTGAGGAGCATGCTGCCACCGGATGACAGAGCTGTGACTGTGCGGGCAGGCCGGCCGGGTGCATGTGGCAGAGAGGTGGGGAAGGGGGAAAGGGAGTCACTGCACCTGCGGCCATGGCAGACCCCCCCACAACCAGGATCCAGGGAGTCTCCACTGACTGACCACCAGGCTAAGGTAAGGCGACACATTTCTAAAAAAAATAAAATCCGAGGACATTTTAAATGTCCCAAGGAACATAAAATAAAACTTTTTTTTCTTCTTTCCATTACTCACCTGATTCCTGGATCCACCAACAAGCGCAGGCTCCCGTCGCCCACGCTGTTAGAAGCTGCATACACCGGCGCACTGTGTGCAGCTGCTAAGAAGATACGCTATTAGTGTAGAGGGAGCGATGCAAAATGTGCAGCCGGCTTCCCCGCTACACTAATAGCATATCTTCTCAGAAGCTGCGCGCCGGTAAAAGCTAACGTCAGACTGTAGAGGTACTGCCCGGCAGTGTGAGGATTGCTGCATTAATTATTCTTCTTACAAATTTGGTTACTTAAACCGTTTGCATTTGGATTGTAAAATTGTGACATCCAGGGCCCTGGGTGGCGATCAGGGGGCCCCGGACGAATGGTGCTGCCAGCTGGCCGAATGCCAGGAGCTCCGGCGGCACCCGGTGCAGCTGTGAGTGATCAGGGGGCAGGGGGCGGCGTGAGGACGCGGAGCCGCTGGGACCTTTAAATCAGGAGCGCACGCTGTACACCTTGACTTGCCGTGGAGTTTCATTCCCGCATTGCTAGCTTACCGAATCAGTTTGTATACTTGTTCCCTGCTTGTTTTGAGGACCCGACCTGTTGCCGGCTTTGCCTGCCATTTGACTATTCTCTCTGTGTACTCTCTGCCTGTTCTGTTTGCCTCCTGTTGCTACTGGTGTGCGCCGATTCTCACCATATACAGTAGCGCAGTACAAGTGCCTAAACGTTGCTGACCCGGTTTTGTTATAATGACTACTCTCGATCTGTGCCCCTGTCTTGTATATCTGCTGCTTGTTACTGCTGGTGTGTGCTACAGATCCTGCCACATAGAGTAGCGCCTAAACATTGCTGACCCGGTTTTGTTATAACAACTACTCTCGCTCTGCGCCCCTGTCTGGTATATTCCGCTGCTTGTTACTGCTGGTGCGCTTCCATCCTGCCATATACTATAGCGCAGTACAAACATATATTGATCTCAGCCTGTGGTGTATATTGTTGGTGCTGTCTCCCTGGCCTGTGTGGCTGCTAGAGGTTAGGTTTAGTGGTCCTGAGTCCCGACCATCCTAAGGATCGGATGGTTAGAGGTCTGTTACCAGGGATCCTACCAGGTCTGTCCTGGGGAATCGTTACAAATATGCGGTGAACGCCGCAGCAAATGTTATTGCTCATGCAAGTGAGCGTTAACGTTTGCGTTAAGATCGTAATTTTTCCCACTCGTTGTTGCTCAAACATTTCCCATGTCTTCAAATCACGTTTAAACATGATCAAAAGTGGTAAAAATTAGCTCAGCGCACAGCGGTGAAATTGCTCAAAATTTGTTTTTAGTTGAAAACTTTTTTTTTTTTAAATTGGTTTTTAATTGTTTCCTGTCCCCCAGGGCAGTACCCGGACCCCCATACACCTTTTATGACCAATATCTTGCATATATGCCCTCTTGGAGGGCACCTTAATTTTCAAACGTTCGAACCCCATTGACTTGCATTGCGTTCGAATAGTGTTCGCTTTCGAATTCGAACTTTTTCAAATGTTCGAGTTCGAATGCTAACCGAACACGGGGGTGTTCGGCCCATCCCTACTGAAAACAAAAAATGTTATGAATAGCGCCACTATTGGCACAATTTATTCTGGCAGCAACACATCCACAGGCAATCAATATTCAATAGTTTTAACACATTGCCACCATCAGTATTAATTGAGCCATTTTTTTAAAAATTGATACAATGTGTTACATGGGAATTACACCATTAACACTTTAGGTCTAGTTCATAAACTAAGAACTGGTTTCGTTAACAAGATGCCGATGTGGGCACCTTCATTGTGCATTTCTAGCACCTCAATATTTTTTTTTGAGAAAGCATTTTACTACTGTAGGTGTAGAGGACGGCAAGGCTGGGTCTTGGATGGGCGATAAGTATCACCACTTTTCGGGTTGTGGTCACTTTAAGGACAGCCACAGGGCTACCTTCCTGCCCCAGAAAGGGGTTTAAAGGTCGGACACTCCCAGAAAGGAGTGTGGGAGTTGAGAAGGAAGACATAAGCTGTAGCTGTGTGTAAGGCCGGGGGCACACTAGGCATTAACTTTTGCGCACTAACGCATGTTAAAAACTACGCACCCGTGCGTTAAAAATGACGGAAGAGATGGTAGACGCCAGACGATGCGTTAATTTTGATGCACGTCGTAAAAACTGTATTTTTGAGCTGGGGGAATATAAAAGCTGGGCTGGAAGACAAGAGATTTTAATAAAGTTGAAAATAAAGTGTGTTAAAAAAAATAATCGTGTTGTGGTGAGGTGTTTGTTGCAAGATGGACGGGAGAGATGCAGTTCTGTTTACTCTGTTGGCATATGCGTATTCGCAGAAACTAAAGAAGAAAAGGAAGTGGTGGGTTCATCCCATAAACGCCTTGAGAGACACTCATGGACATTTCCAGACGCTGTACAAGCCGCTAAGAGAGGGAGATCCGGTGAAATTTTTTAATTACCTCCGGATGTTCATAGCCTCCTTCGATGAACTGCTGGCCAGTGTAAAGGAGCCACTGACCAAGATGGACACAAAAATGTGGGGCGCCATATCACCAGAAGAGATGCTGGTCATCACCTTACGGTAAGGAAAATGTTCAACCAACAAGGAGTGGGAACTGTTTTATCACCAACAAGGAGTGGGACATTTTTTTATCACCAACAAGGAGGGGGAAATGTTTTATCACCAACAAGGAGGGGGAAATGTTTTATCACCAACAAGGAGTGGGAAATGTTTTATCACCAACAAGGAGTGGGAAATGTTTTATCACCAACAAGGAGTGGGAAATATTTTATCACCAACAAGGAGTGGGAAATGTTTTATCACCAACAAGGAGTGGGCAATGTTTTATCACCAACAAGGAGTGGGACATTTTTTTATCACCAACAAGGAGGGGGAAATGTTTTATCACCAACAAGGAGGGGGAAATGTTTTATCACCAACAAGGAGTGGGAAATGTTTTATCACAACAAGGAGTGGGAAATGTTTTATCACCAACAGGAGTGGGAAATATTTTATCACCAACAAGGAGTGGGAAATGTTTTATCACCAACAAGGAGTGGGCAATGTTTTATCACCACAAGGAGTGGGACATTTTTTTATCACCACAAGGAGGGGGAAATGTTTTATCACCAACAAGGAGGGGGAAATGTTTTATCACCAACAAGGAGTGGGAAATGTTTTATCACCAACAAGGAGTGGGAAATGTTTTATCACCAACAAGGAGTGGGAAATATTTTATCACCAACAAGGAGTGGGAAATGTTTTATCACCAACAAGGAGTGGGCAATGTTTTATCACCAACAAGGAGTGGGACATTTTTTTATCACCAACAAGGAGGGGGAAATGTTTTATCACCAACAAGGAGGGGGAATGTTTTATCACCAACAAGGAGTGGGAAATGTTTTATCACCAACAAGGAGTGGGAAATGTTTTATCACCACAAGGAGTGGGAAATATTTTATCACCAACAAGGAGTGGGAAATGTTTTATCACCAACAAGGAGTGGGCAATGTTTTATCACCAACAAGGAGTGGGAAATGTTTCACCAACAAGGACTGGGAAATGTTTGATTCAGTCTCAAATAACTTATAAATCCAACAACAAAGTTTGATGCCTAAACTTTTTATAAATTTTTTTAAAAGGCAAAATAAATATTTTTTTTATACAACTAGAAATAAGATTTCAAAACATTTTTTTTCAGAAGAATTAACAATAAATTTAAAATTTATAAATTTCTATACACCAGCACATCCTCGTCATACGGCACGGGCGGCGGCTGCTGATGTCCTGCAGCACACGGGACGGGCGGCAGCTGCTGATGTCCTGCTGCATAGAACAAGGGTGAGAGTTGGGGGTTCAAAATACTATATATATCGTGCATGGTTTGCATCCTGAAATTAATGTTTTGATTCGGCGTCATCTGATGCACCAGAGGCAGTATGGAGTTGAAGAAAGCAACATGATCGTCGTCTTCCCTCTTTGCTTGTTCTGGACGCATTTGTACCTCCATAAATCTCAGGATCGCCTGCTCCAAGCTGATAAATCTCAGGATCGCCTGCTCCAAGCTGGTTCCCCTTTGGCGCCTGGAAGATGCGGTCGGAGGTGCAGCAGCCTCCGCTCCTTCCACCAGAGCCTCTGCTCCTTCAACGAGAGCCTCCGCACCATGGACCAGATCCTCTGCTCCTTCCATCAGATCCTCCAAGTCTCCTTCCGTTGCCTCTGTATTTATTGAGGGGCTCAGTGTTGGTGGGGTGGCTCCTGGGTCCTGTGAGCAGGATGGTGTCGCATCTATGCTGCTCACAGTTTGTCTTGGCACCTGATTTTTCTTTAAAAAAAAAGAGAGCTGCTCAGCAAATATATAGGAACTTGGCCCCTGAGCCGGACCGTCAACATTCGTCAATTTTTTTCTGGTTGCGGACATAGTTGTCCCGCACAGTTCGCCATTTTGCCATGACTTCTTGTACTAGAAAGCAAAAAGAATGACATAATGAATGTTATTTGGAAGTACTCATAACCAAAAACATCTAATTTTTTCTTACAGGTATCTTGCATGTGGCTGCAGTCTGCAAGATCTTCTCTTCAATTTCAGGATTGGACGAACAACATCGGCCAAATGAAAATACATGGGCCGATATAGCGGAGGGGTTCCAAGATAGAGCCAATTTCCCTAACTGTCTTGGGGCAGTGGACGGGAAACATATCCGTGTTGTGAAGCCAGAATTGAGTGGTTCTCAATATATGAACTATAAACATTTTTTTTCAATCGGACTCCTGGCAGTTGCTGATGCCAACTATAGATTTACATATGTTGAAATTGGATCATATGGAAAAGACTCTGATTCAACAGTATTTCAAACAGCAAACAGCAAAACCGTTAACAAGGATTGGTTAAATAAATCTGTTAACGGGAGTCGTCCCAGAAGACTGGAAATTAGCAAATGTTGTGCCCATTTACAAGAAGGGTAGTAGGGAGGAATCAGGGAACTATAGGCCAGTTAGTCTTACGTCAGTAGTGGGGAAATTAATGGAAACCATGTTAAAGGAAAGGATTGTTGAACATCTAATAACACATAGATTACAGGATCAGAAACAACATGGGTTTACCTCAGGGAGATCATGCCAAACTAATCTTATTGATTTTTTTGATTGGGTAACAAAAATAATAGACACAGGTGGTGCAGTAGACATTGCTTATTTAGATTTCAGTAAGGCTTTTGATACTGTTCCGCATAGAAGGCTTATCAATAAATTGCAATCTTTGAGTTTAGATTCCAATATTGTTGACTGGATTAGGCAGTGGCTGAGTGACAGACAACAGAGGGTTGTGGTAAATGGAGTTTATTCGGCACAAGGTCTTGTTACCAGTGGGGTACCTCAGGGGTCAGTACTTGGACCCATTCTCTTTAATATTTTTATTAGTGATATTGCAGAAGGTATTAATGGAAAAGTATGTCTTTTTGCTGATGACACAAAGATTTGCAACAGGGTTGACGTTCCTGGAGGGATCAGCCAAATGACAAATGATTTAGGTAAACTAAAAAAATGGTCGGAGTTGTGGCAATTGAGTTTTAATGTGGATAAGTGCAAGATAATGCACCTGGGACGTAAAAACCCAAGGGCTGAATATAGAATATTTGATACAGTCCTAACCTCAACATCTGAGGAAAGGGATTTAGGGGTTATTATTTCAGAGGATCTAAGGGTAAGTAGTCAATGTAATAGAGCAGCAGGAAATGCTAGCAGAATGCTTGGTTGTGTAGGGAGAGGTATTAGCAGTAGGAAAAGGGAAGTGCTCATGCCACTGTACAGAGCACTGGTGAGACCTCACTTGGAGTACTGTGTGCAGTACTGGAGACCGTATCTCCAGAAGGATATAGACATCTTAGAGAGAGTTCAGAGAAGGGCTACTAAAATGGTGTACGGCTTGAAGGAGAAAAGTTACCAGGAAAGGCTTAATGATCTTAACATGTACAGCTTGGAAAAAAGACGAGACAGAGGAGATATGATAGAAACATTTGAATACGTAAAGGGAATCCACAAGGTAGAGGAAGGGAGTATATTTAAAAGGAAACAAAATAGCAAAACAAGAGGACATAGTCTTAGATTAGAGGGGCAAAGGTTTAAAAGTAACATCAGGAAGCATTATTTTACTGAGAGGGTGGTGGATACATGGAAGTCTTCCAGTAGAAGTGGTAGAGGCCAAAACAGTAATTGAATTTAAGCAAGCATGGGATAGGCATAAGGCTATTCTAAACAAAAGATAAATCCAGGTTAAGTATCCATGTAATTGGGCAGACTAGATGGGCCGAAAGGTTCTTATCTGCCGACATGTTTCTATGTTTCTATGTTTCAGAATTCAACACTCTGGCAACAAATACGGAGCAATAGCTTAAATATTCCCAAGCCAAGGATGTTGCCTGGTACAGACATTGCTGTCCCTTTCACTTTCGTGGGGGGAAGAAGCTTTTACGTTATCAACCAATTTATTGCGACCATACGGAGGGAGACAACGAAGTGAAAAAAAAAGGATATTTAATTATCGCCTGTCACGAGCCAGAAGGTATGTGGAGTGCTCCTTTGGCATTCTATCTAACAAATGGCGAATTCTACATAGGCTGTTAGATGTGAAGGTCGATTTTGCTGTGGATATAGTAAAATGCTGTTGTGTTTTACATGATTTTATACGTGACCGCGATGGGTACAATTTTGGTGACTCCCTCAGCATTATGGGTTTGAATGACCATGATGACACAGATCGTTGCCCTGTTAATAGAAGCCTCAATCGGTTCAGAGATGCCTTAGCAAACTATTTCTGTACTGCCAGCGGACAAGTGCCATGGCAGCTTTGGAGAATTTAAAATGTCAAACTTTGTTCTCACTGTTTGAACATTCTTACAGAACATGTTGTTGCTAAATACTTGTAAATTGTTGTGTATAGTCATTGTAAGTTAATTTTTTTCCCACTTCTGTTAAACAAATAGAAAAGTATTAAAAGGTACATACTTTTAATCCTTTTTTCGGGGTCCGTCGAGGTCTCAAAGTCTGGGAAAGCCGCCTTGCAAACGATACTCCATGCTTTTGCCTTTTTATCCTTATCGTTATAGTCCACGTGTGCGGTGTCCCACAACACGGGGTGCTCTTGCACAGCTGCAATGAGTAGCTCCACATGTTATAATAAAGTGTGGGGGAAACCAACAGCAGCACTTCAAAAACAGCAGGCAAAAACAACCACACAGGCCAGCCTTTTTCACACTTGTCTCCCTCTGTCACAGCTGCTAGTGCGCAGGTGCGCTAATTTGACGTTTGCACGCGGCCATTGTGCGCATGTGCAATGTATTTGACGCGCCAACGTCGCGTCCATCCTAGCGCACAAGCAAGGTGTTTCCATGACGGACTTCCCTCAGCGCGCGTTATGTGTAGCGTGCGGTAAGCGTGTGTTCTGCTCTATTGGCGTTAATTATATGCTGTGACGCACGCCGGTAACGCGCGTTAGTGCGCAAAAGTTAACGCCTAGTGTGCCCCCGGCCTAAATGGGAGACTTTCTGTATTGCTGTGCTTTGCTGAAAGGACTTCTATTCCTGCAAAAGGATTTCCTCTGGTTTTGGACTTTTTAACAAGTCGGTGAGACACACTTATTTTCTGTTACTTGTGCTGAAGACTTGGACTTTTCTTTGAATTCACTAAGGATATGCGTGTATTTTATATTTACCGTTTTGGCTGCCCTAAAAGGGGAAAATATAGCTGTTTGTTTAATTTAAGACGTTGTGCAAGTGCTCTGTGGGCTCCCCAACATCATACAGGAAGGATAAATTGAGATTTCTCTCATCCTGGGTGGAGAGTATGTACCGTTAGGTCTCTTGCCCAAGGACACTTCCTGGAGAGGTGCTCTTGCCGGGATTCAAACCTGTGTCTCCACGGTTATAGAGCAGTGATGTTACCTCTACTCCACCCAGTCAGCTTTTTGAATAGCTGAATGACCACAAAATTGCACTGGATGGGGAAATTCACCATTCAATGCAATTTCATGGCCAATTCAGTGTTCTTTGAATAAAGAGATCCTTAAGAGTTTTACTAATAGGCCTGATAAAAATTTTGATGTTCTGGCATCCAGGATAGATGGGCTAAAACAGAGTTAAATTTTCCCTAAGGTCAGTTTGTTATATTTTGGTTTCTTTCTGAAATTTCACAAAAAAGAGGAAAAATAAAAAACACCAAACAAACCCACACACTTAGTCCAATATTCTCAGTATTCATCTAAAAGTAATCAGAAATTACTGTACCATTCTCCAGACCTCTATTACACCAGGTTTTCCTCAGCGCTCTACTTTCTCATATAGCCGCAGCTTGGATGGAGGCTATGGCTGTCATGAGACCAAGAGGGGAATGTATGCTCACTCAAGGGCTGGTGAGGTGAATCCTAATGTTCTGAATGCAGGTACATTGCGAGCCACTGGCTGGTCGGGAATATATACAAGGCTAGGCAGCTTTTCAGATGGGGAGAATCTCCCATACTTTAGGCTAATGTCAGACGAGCGCATTTTGTACGAATGTGCGTCCGTGCTCCACGGACGTACTTTCTGACTGACGACAAGGTAGTGGCCACACAGTCCGTTTTTTTCACTGATGTTATCTTTGACTGATGTAGCAGGGAAAATAAATTAAAATGCAAAACCATTTTGTCCGTCAAAAATGCTGGACGCACAAATGCATTCCGTCTGACCTCGTTCATCACTCACACACAAAGCTATGCGGACGTTGAGGACGTGGCGCACTCCGCACGTCCGTTCTAGCAGTTTTACGTTCTTGCCTAACCTTCGTCCGTTTGCCGCGTCCGTTGTGCTTCTGCACTTCTGTGTGGATGTACTTTGTGTGTAGTCTCTATTGATGAGAATTGTATGCTACCACGGACGTTAAATGTGCGGCAACACGGACGTGATCAGTGTGCTTGTCCGATACGGGCCATAACCCTTTCATTGCTGAGCCATTTCACCTGTGTGTGGAGCTCATTTTTACCATTTTGCTCTCATCGTGTTTAAACGTGATTTGAAGTCATGTTTTATTGAAGGACCCAGACAAATTAGATATCCTTTTCTTTACAGCAGACATAATATATCATTATATTTCACAGCAGCAATATATAACGTAGCTCAAGAAAACACTGATCCCCAAAGGATCCTCCCGCTATCATCTCCACCAATCACTAGCCACATCCTAGACATAACAGTCCTGAGGAGAGGTTCAACTTCCTCTTTCTTTGCTTCTCTTTATTAAGATAAGTACTGCGTGCTTTGCTCGGTTTTTCTCAGAATTATATTGTTTGCTTGGTACCTTTACTCTTCTTTTTCACTTCTGCAGTTTTGCTGCGGATTTCGGTGTATTTGGCGTCAGGTTTTTTTGCGTTTATTGGTATTTTAAGAGTTTTTCTGGGAAGCTACCACCCTACCTGAATAGGCTGCTTCCCCTAGCAGTTCCCTCATCCTATAACCTCCGATCCAGGACCTGCACCTTACTTACAGTGCCACAATACAAAAAGAAAGTGGCTCGATACTCATTTTCCTACAGAGCACCACAATTATGGAATAACCTCCCAGACGCCATCAAATCTTCCAACCCAGTCTTAAGTCACTCAAGAGCTCCCTATTAACATACCTCAATACAGAATGCACCTTTAAACATGGAACAGAATGACTATTTCCTACAGTTGCAAGAAAAAGTATGTGAACCATTTAGGATTACGTGGAGTTTTGCATGAATTGGTCATAAAATGTGCTCTGATCTTCATTTAAGTCACAACAATATGAAAAACACAGTCTGCTTAAAATAATACAACACAAACATTATAGGTTTTCATGTTTTTATTGAACAGAACATGTAAACATTCACAGTGCAGGGTGGAAAAAGTATGTGAACCTTTGGACTTAATTACTGGTTGACCCTCCTTTAGCAGCAATAACCTCAACCAAACGTTTCCTGTAGTTGCAGATCAGACCTGCACAACGATCTGGAGTTATTTTGGACCACTCCTCTTCACAAAACTGTTTCAGTGTAGCAATATTCTTGGGATGTATGGTGTGAATCGCTCGGAGGCTCGGAGGACAGTGATGGCCCACCTCCCCCTGTCCTCCCATGCTAAACACCAGCTCCCACTGAAACACCAGCTGATCTGACTACCTCCATTACAGGTACATTTAGACAGCCTTTGCCTCCATGACCAGTCACCAGAGCCCTACTGCCACCCGGTACTGACTGTCACGTCCCACGGTACCCGGCATCCAGCAGCGTCCTGCTCGCTGGCCGGGTGCCGAGTAAAGAGCAAAAGCATTGCGGTCACGTGAGATGCTAAGGGGCAGGACAGGGCGTGGCTTAATGACATGGAGCCTGCGGGATTTAAAGCTCAGCGTCTCACTTACTCCTGTGCCCTGATGTGGTAATCACATCTCTCAGCACTTTTTATTGATCTTGGCTATCCTGTGTGTATGAACCTGCAATCTCTTTTGTGTACCAACTTGGCAAGTGTTGACGAACCTGCTCTGTGTATCGAATTAGCTATTCCTGGTGTTCCTGCTCTGTGTATCGATATTGGCATACGTCTGACCATCTCTCCTGGTCCTAAGATCCCTGTTATACCAACCACATATATCATTCTGGTATCTGTTAACCCTTGCTGGGTACTTCAGTGTTGTATTCAGGTTTTGTGCTGCCGTAGGCCCGACTAAACCCGTGCACCCCCTAATTTAAATTTGACACACCCCTGCCTGTCAAGGGCACACCTCTTCCTGGTGAAACCCCACCCTTCCTCTTTAGGCTCCACCCAAAGCCTCTTAGAGCTCCGACTCTTCCTTAAAAGTGAATACCAAGTGCCTACTTGTATATTTTGTATATCATTTCAAATGCTGTATTACTTTAAGAGATCAAATAAAATTCTGAAATGTGTGTAGCGCTGCTTTAAAAGATTGTGCTCTGGTGTATTGAACTATGTCTCCCTCTAGTGGCAGCCAGAGCTAGAGACATTGTAGACTATGCTGGACAAAAACAAACTCCATGTCCCAGAAACCTTTGCAAGGGGAACAGGAAGGGGGAGTGCTGGCCAGGAAAGACGTTAGCAGCCTCGTGCAAGGCATGGGCAGAGAGTGAGCAGAGCAGTGAAAAGTGGAGGACGCACGTTGGAGCTGTCAGGGATCGTAACCAGGCCGGAGTGCAGACGCTGTCTTACTGGTGCTGGAGATCGGGACCTAAATCGTGCTGTGACCTACCTACCCAGCGCGGAGAGGTTTGGAGGACAAGCTGGTTCCGGCAGGTCCCCGCGTTAGGAGGCCGCGCCGATCGATTGGGAGTGCAGGCAGCGGATCGATTGTTCAGTTGCGGAGATTTGGCAAGCAGGGAGCAGATTCGGTGGCACAGAGTCCCAGTACACAGCGGAGAAAGATCCTTTGGTCGAGGCATCGAGTGCTGGACAGTTTCGTTCAACAGATGGGTGAGAGGCCTCCAGGCCCACAGTGTCATGGTTCCCGGATCCCACCACGCAGTCCTTAAAGCCCAACACTCCACAGAGCCAAAAACTACCAACAGGGTAGCCGTAAAGGAATCCCTGTCTGGTCCTTAAAAATTGGCCAGGTATATGTATACTAGCTAGACAGAAAGAGTTAATCAAAGACAATGTCGTAATACAAAACCAGGTCAGCAACACAGGGGTAGTCAGACGAGCCAAAATCAGGAATACAGAGTATAGAATAGTCAAATGGAATAGCTGGGTCGATATCAGTGCAGAAGCGTAGTACAAGGAAATAGTCTAGGGCAACAGAAGGCAGAATAGTCAGAAAACAAGCAGAGGTCAATAACAGGTTAAATCATGAGAATTCAGGTACAAGGAGCTCAGGTATGGATAACCACGATCTGGCACTGCTTAGAAGGAACTGTTGGTTTTTAAAAGACCTTCACCAGACCACGCCCCTCTCTCAAGCTGCGCCTCATGCAGCCACCTCCCTGCCTGTTTCAATTTAAACCGGGCGTTGGTGAGCGAGCAGCATCAGACATGCTGCCGTCAAGCACACCGGAAAGGCTGGAAGCCCCCAACGTTACACACAGTTCCGAAACAGAAACGCATGCTTGCAATATTGTTTCAATTCACAGGGCCCCAACGGTGACTAGTCGAAGATTGTTCTTTTCGTTCACTGGCCAGTCGAACACATTACCCGGGTACCCTAGACATTGAATATATATATTTTGAGCTATTTTACGTGACTTACACTCCAGAACTGAGGGGGTTAATCGTTCTTTTATGCCTTTTTTTTCCCCACGTGACGCATCCTGTAAATTCATTCAATGCGCATTTATATTCTATGACACTTTATCCTTTAGTAAAGTATATAAAACTAGAAAATCCACAACAGTGCTGGTGTGTAATAAATCCTACTGCGGTGAGACTATCCCGAGGTTTATTCAGCGGCTCCTCCGGGGGTGAGCGCTACATGTGTAAATTCAACAATTTTTACAAAGATCAGCCATGCATGTCAAGTAAAAAACACAACAATAGCAGACCCAAAAGCAGAGCCGTAGCTAGCTCCTTTTGCACCAGAGGCAAAAACAGAAAATTGTGCCCCCTGTAATGCGGGGTTTGAGACCCCCGTGTAGTATGAGTATGGAACCCAATAGCAAGCCGCGGAGTAAGGAATTCAGGAAACCATGTAGAAATAAACAATCTTTAGTGAATCAAGGATAGTAACTAGTCGATGTGGTAATCCGGGTCGAAGAAGGCAGCGTAGTCAATGGAACAATCCGGGTCGAAGAGCTGGAGAAGGTGAGGTAGTCGATGGAACAATCCGGGTCGAAGAGCTGAAGAAGGTGGCGTAGTCGATGGAACAATCCGGGTCAAAGGTCAAAGAGAGGCAACGTGGTCAGGAATACGAGGAGCACTAGGAAAACTGAAGTGGAAGGCAACAGTAGAACCTGGTTAATGTGTTGAGAAGGGCGGCAGATTTAAATAGGGTTCAAAGGATCATGGGAATACCTTTCACCTGGGTATTGTAGGTGGAGTTGAGGTACCTGAGTCTTTGGTAGGTCAATGGGAGGAATAAGAGGATCTCCAGAACAGATGTCAAGCAGTACCCCTAATCGGCCAGCCGAGGGCGCCAGAGTACCAGGCTTTGCATTACTTAGGAGAGTCTGTTCTCGCGCATGTGCGCTTTCCTCTTCAGTACTCGGATCCCGCCGGCGGCGTGGGGTGTCTCCTGGCTCTCTCTCTCCATCCTGCGGACCAGGAACCCGGAGCAACGCGCCACGAGGCACCTCAGGTGAGTAGAGCACCTCTCCCAGCATGGCGGTCCGGACCGGGAGCGGGCCGTGGAGCGGGGCATGACACCCCCCCACATAATTTTAAAAATAAGAGTCCCCGACCAGTGGCGCAGTGCTAAGCTCCTGGATGCTCCCCACGACCAGAAGTAGTGGATCAGACCACTCTTTGCGCTGTGGGATGTGAGGCAAGTATGTGATTTTTGGGGGTTCCAGCTGGTGCTGACTGATTCTGCAGAAGCGGCATCACTTAGCACCAGCGTCTAGCTGTGGGTAACTTTTGTAGCTATGGCGGGATGGTAATTACCGTTAGGACTTGGTAATCCTAACGTTATTTACTCTTTGCGCTCCCCATGTTAAGTATAGGGAGCGCAAAGTACAGTAACCTTGCGCTGAAAATCACAATCTCCTGGATTTTTTAACCTGTTACCGTTGGCATTGTAATAGGAGGGTCCTGTGCTAGGATGTGATATGGGCAGCATGCAGTAACCTCATTTAACCTAGCACCAACGCTCACATGTGTGAGTGCTAGCGTTAAGGAGGTGATGGGGCCCTACATATATAGTGCACACACAGTACATGTACAAATACAGTACACACAGAATACATGCACGTATAGCAAAAGAACATATAGCATAATATACACCCCCCCAGAATAATATACACAGCACTGAGCCCCCAGACTATTTTCCCCAGTTCACATGGATATTATTGACCCCAGCTCATATGGGTATATATTGCCACAGTTCACATGGATATGGCCCAGCTCATGGATATGCCCCCCAGCTCTCATAGATATTGCCCCAGCTCTCATGGATAATGCCCCCCCAGGTCTCATGGATATGCCCCCCCAGGTCTCATGGATAATGCCCCCCCAGGTCTCATGGATAATGCCCCCCCAGGTCTCATGGATAATGCCCCCCCAGGTCTCATGGATAATGCCCCCGGTCTCAAGGATAATACCCCCCAGCTCTCATGGATTATGCCCCAGGTCTCATGGCTATGCCCCCCCAGGTCTCATGGATATTGCCCCCCAGGTTTCATGGATATGGCCCCCCAGGTCTCATGGATATTGCCCCCCAGGTCTCATGGATATTGCCCCCCAGGTCTAATGGATATTGCCCCCCAGGTCTCATGGATATTGCCCCCCAGGTCTCATGGATATTGCCCCCCAGGTCTCCTGGATATCGCCCCCCAGGTCTCATGGATATTGCCCCAGCTCACCTCTGATTGCCGGCGGCCGCTTGCTTTCTGCTTGAACAGCCGCTGACAGGAAGTGCAGCCGCTCGCACTTCCTGTCAGCGGCCATTCAAGCAGGAAGCAAGCGGCCGCCGGCAATCGTTTTGGGCTGGGCGCTTCACAGCTGTGAAGGGGCGCAGCCATGGCTCGAGACCTGTTGGAAAGCTGCGGGAACGCAGGTTCCCGTAACCTGCGTTCCCGCAGCGTTCCCGCAGCGTTCCCGCAGGACTCGAGCCATGGCTGTGCCCCTTCACAGCTGTGCCCAAGGCACGCGCCTCACTCGCCTCGCCCTTCCTACGGCCCTGCCCAAAAGGAACGCTAGGTGGTGCACTGACCACACAATCCCAAGGGCCTAAACCTCCTGAATAACTGAGAACAAACACATAACAACACAACAATAGGGTGCCTATAGAGTGCTAAAAGGGGGGATGTGGGTCTACAAACAACACAATGAATTTATTAATTAGAAGTCAGACAATATAAAAAAGGTAAACACACTATAAAAAAACAAATGAAAAGATGGAAAGTAGGGAGTAAATAAGGCATTGTCTGAATAGTGTAAGTGTACCCTCGTAACAATGAGAAGAGTATAAAGAGAGGCTAGCCACTGGCTATTTAGTCAAAAATGATTTTTAACAATAGAAGGGCCCAGATTTTCCTCTGCAGACCCAATGTTGGATGTAGTGCCACAATTCAACAGTCATAAAGCGTATTCATAGCGCAGGACCACAGTCCAATAAATTAGCCCTCCTGGCCATTTGCCAGACACAAGTATGTAATATATAGCAAATGAGCCATATATGAAAAGGTAATCCAAAGAATGGTGGGGCTTTCATTAGGACATGGCTATTTAAAAGGAACTGCATTGCTATTTTAATGAATTGCTTTTCTGTATTTACATTATATTCATGGAGGAAGCCTTTACAGCGAAACGCGTCTGTGGTATATTGTTTTTGTTTTAATAATAAATACATTTTTAGTGAATACTGCTGTCCTGCTCCTTACCTGGAAGACCTAGAATCCAGCTGCTTCCTGAGGACTACCCAGGAGTGATGGGAGATCCAGTGCTTCCTTGATTCACTGGCTGGCAGTATTTCGGTGCCTCTTATCCAAGGGCACCAAGAAATGTGAGTAAATGACCATTATTTACCATTTAAATCCAGGTAAACAGTCTGCACACATTCTATAGGTTTTATATCGAGGTGTATGGCCTAAAGCAGTGTTTCCCAAACCTTTCCTCAGGACCCTCTGCCTCGCCAGGTTTACCAGATATCTGAAGCACAGCACAGGTGATATGATTTGCTGCTCAGTGATTGCAGGATTCAGTCTGCATTTCCCCAAGGTGATTCTTAAAACCTGGTCTGGCTGAGGGTCCCGAGGAGTGAGGGGGCGCCGAAGAGGTTGAGTATCCATAGCACGTTCATTTTTATGTTCGCGTAGGCGCCTGTCGATGTTGGTAGTTAGTTGTATCAGGGGCTCCAGACTAAGCAGTGCCTGGACAGTTTGGTTTAGGGTGACAATGTGTCAGGACATGGTGTTACGCCACCTCTGCGAGCTACCTTTCATCAGGCTCAATTTTTATCTGTTATGGTTACGTCACTGAAGTTCAGTAAGCAAAGGAGACCAGAGACATTTTAAGGTGTAAGAACAATATTGCAAATAAGGCAAATGGAGTAGGCATATGGGTTTTAGTAATGTGAAAGTTCTGTACCTTGCGCGTTGGGTGTACTGGGCTCAGGACGGATGGCAGGTGAAGTGTAGATGGTGTTTCTAGGCAAAAGCCGTGATCTGTGTGACCAGGTTGCCGTGCTGATCCTCAGAGGGGTAAGTCCCCTGACAATGGCATTTCGGAAATAATCTCTCCTCAGTGGAGCATGGGCCCGGGGACCATTTCTTCCTACATATCTGCCTGGCAATTGTGGGTTTGCTGTTGACAGGAACCGAGTGTGGATCCCGTTACGGCACCTTTGAACACGGTTTCAGATTTTCTGGCGGCTGCCTTGGAATCTGGGAAAGTGTACCAGACTATTAATGTCTTCCAGTCCACCATCTCTGTGATCATTCTGGTTTAATGGGTTCACTGGTGGGTCAACACCCTTTGGTTTGCCTCCTTATGAGGGTTATCCGTTCACCTCATCCTCGGACTCCTCGATATACTGGTTTATGGGATGTATCGACGGCTCTGCGCCTCCTACTATCCTGGCCTGACAATGATTCACTGTCCATTAAATGTTTATCGATCAAACTGTTGTCTTTATTCTATTTAATTTCTTGCAAGCGAATGAGCAATGTGCATGCGCTTCGATACTTCTCATTGCACTAAGATGTCTATCAAATCTGTCTTCTACCCTTCTTTCCCCGACTCTCCTCTGCTTTGCGCTGTTAGCCGTCTGCAAACTTGTGAATCTGTTATTCTCCATTTGCACCCATCGGGCCCAACTCTCTATTCATATATTTTGTGAGACATTTCCTACTGGTCTCTTCATCCACTTTAGCTCGGTGGATGCGTTGGCTCTTAGCTCAGGCAAACGTGGATGTTGCTGTTTTTGGTGCTCACTCTGCATGAGGAGCTATGGCTTCTAGTGCTCTGGCAGCTGGAGCTTGTCTCGAGGCTATTGCACTCCACAGATTGGTCTTGAGAGTCAACCTTTGACCGGTAGTGCATTGGTCTCATGCGGTTATCAATAAGCCTTGAACTTGCAAATATAAGCCTCAGAGTTTTGTTTTGAAATTCCTGGATTTTCCCAATTATACGACGGAAAGCCAGGATTTTAATAAAACCCGGAGGCGAGTATTTTCCACTCATACTGTATTGTACCCTTCCTGGTCTGTTTCATTTTAATGAAGTCATGTCTCTCTTTGGCTCTGGTTTATTATTAGGCTAATTTCTGTACATGTTGCTGCTTGGCTCTGCTGACCATGCTGTCCCATTGCTTCACCTCATTGTGACTGCAGTTGCCAATTCGATTTCATGCGCTTTTCTTTTGCAGGATGGTTCCCGGCTCATTGATTCCTTGCACCTTGCCTGGACCGTCGTTGCTGACCTGTTCCGCGGTTCTGAGTTGGTTTCGTCGCTGTCACGTCCCATGGTATCCAGCGCCTGGCAGCGTCCTGCTCGCTGGCCAGGCGCTGAGTGAAGAGCCACAGCATTTCGGTCACGTGAGACATTAAGGGGTGGGGTGCGGCTTGATGGCATGGCACCTGCTGGGTTTTTAAGCCCAGCGTTTCACTCCTGTGCCCTGACGTGGTTATCACTTCCCTCATCGCTTTCTGTGTATTCTTGGCTGCTCTGTTTAAGGACCTGACATTTACTGACAACCCTGCTCTGTGTACCGACCTGGCAATCTCTGACAAACTCGCTCTGTGTACTTATTTGGAAATCTCTGATGAACTCGCTCTGTGTACCGACTTGGCAAGTACTAGTGATCCTGCTCTATGTATCAATATTGGCACACGTCTGACTCTCTCCTGGTACTAAGATCCCTGTTCCTTTTATTTTTTTGCATGAAATTTTTTATTATAAATGTCAGAAGAGACACATATGACACAAAACTGTACAAGAACAAACAATATAAAACACCAAAGCTAAATAGTACCAGTGCAGCAATCGATAGTAGCGAGAATGGGTCATACCAAACATTAAATGCACCCCAAATGTTGATGTCCAAACGTAGCAATTCCCACCCAGTCCCACTAGACTGTGGTACCACTCCTAGAGACCAAAGGGATGAATAAAAACGTGCTGTAAGACAGATCCCAAATAGGGCCCGCCAAGTAGCATACAGTAAGAGGAAGGGAGGGATAAAGAGGCAAAGTAATCGTACAAACAGTACAGGAAACAAAACCAACAGTCTACCTAGTACACATAGACAAACAGAACAAACAACTCAAAAGAGGAAGAACTGGACTAAAAAGAGGGAAAATGCCCCACAAAAAGAACAGAACGCCAGCGAAGGGAGAAGAAAAGAAGAGAAATGAGAAAAGAAAGAAAAGAGAAAGAAAAGAGCTCAGAGGTGAATGAAGGGGAACGTCCACCGAGGTGCCCACAGGGACTCCAGCAACTGTTCCAAACAGATGCAATCCAGCTCCACCCCCTAGAAAAAGAGAAGGGGAGCCCAATACGGATACACCAGGACGCTTAAACAGGAGAGGCTGACTTGGGTGTGTACCTCACAGATCCACTCCTTGCAGAAAGCCGAGGATTGGAACTCCGACCAGTAATACCAAGTACGGCGATAGATAGCATCCCACTGGTCCCCAGGGAACAGCAGCTGCTCTGCAGACCTAATGGTTTCTACTCTATGGAGGACTTCACGCAAAGGTAGAGTAACGTGGGATTTCCAGAACAGAGGGGGAAAAGACCTTGCAGCAAAGAGAGACGTGGCAAAATAGACCGCTTAAGGGATTTGTACGAAAAGGCCGTCTGGCCAAGCAGAAACAATTTAGGGTCCAGTTTCAGATCAAGACCAGTGAGATGACATGCCAGCCTCCGGATAGCCTCCCAAAAGGGGATAATAGGGTGGCAGGACCATCATATGTGTAAGTAGGTGCCTCTTGAAGAGTTACACCTCCAGCATAAATCAGTAGCGGAAGGATAGGAATGAGCAACCTGTACAGGAGAGGTGTACCATAAGGAGATCAACTTATACGAGGTTTCGTGGAACCTGGAGACCGGGGAACCCGATACCACAAAAGGTCTTCGACCAATGTTTCTCAGGGATGACCTCGCCCAATATGACATCCCACCGTCCCACATAGGCCGGTAAGTCAGATGAGAACGCTTGGAGCATGGCATACAGCGTAGAGAGGCTTCGAGTCAGGGAGATACTCATAGCACAGTATCGCTCAAACTGGGTTAGAGGCCGTAGGAGCCTGGTTTTATCAACCAAGTATTTTATTGTATTCTGGTATCTATTAACCCTTGCTGGGTACGTGACGTTCTGTTCCCTGAAGATAGTTAGCTGTACTGACCACCTAAGGATCGGAGGGGTAGATAGTATACTGAATACATGGACCAGCATCATAGACCCAAGGGGGAGTCGTGACAGTCGCAAAGAAAGAGGAAGTTGAACCTCTCCTCAGGACTGTTTTGCCTAGGATGTAAACATGTGCACAGCACAAAATTTCGTTTCCGAAAACCAGTGGATACAATTACTATTGTAGTGGCTCCTCAGAGGGCTGAGATCGCTACTTGTTACAGTATCTCTCACAATGTGTCAGGCAAAGCTGTTACAGTAACCGACTGCTGCGCATCACAGCGCTCAAAGTTTCAGTAAAACTAGTAAATAATATTTTTATATATAAGAGGTTAGAACAATATTATTTCCTTGTTTTACTGAAACTCTGAGCGCTGTTACAGTCAGTTACTGTAACAGCTGAGCCTGATACATTGTACTGAGAGATCATATAACAAGCAGCCGATCTCAGCACTTACAGCCACTAAAGGGCTAAAAAAAAAAGGCTCCTCTCTGTATAATGTAGATAACATCCTCCTGCATTAATTAATACCACTCTCTGTGTAAGGTATACAACATCCACCTGTATTAATTAATACCCCTCTCTGTATAATGTATAGAACATCCTCCTGAATTAAATAATGTCCCTCTCTGTATAGAACATCCTCCTCAATTTATACCTTTCTCTGTATAATGTATATAACATCCTCCTGCAATAATACCCCTCTCTGTATAATGTATAGAACATCCTCCTGTATTAATTAATGCCCCTCTCTGTATAGAACATCCTACTGCATTGGCATGTGGAGGGTGCAGAACCTCCAGCACAGGAGAGGGAACTTTTACTTAGACAGGAATATAAAAGCAGGGGAGAGGGAAAATATTAACTTAAATCAGTCTGAGAGTTCAGAGAAAAGATGACTGGCACAAATTATTATTTTTTTACAGAATAAAGCACTTTAAATCCAGGGAAAACAATCAAATAAATCACACTGAAGGCTCATAATGACAGAGTAACTGTGAGAGCTGGATACTAAATGTATCAGAAGTAAAAAAAAAACTTTATAACAAGCAGCACTGGGAGAGGAGAGGGACTTTATATAAAACGTGTATTATAGATGAGGAAAGGGGGATAGTACTCCTGGATAATATAAAATGTATCAGACCTAAGCCCCTATTATGCAGAGCGGGAGGGGAGATAACACACATTTTATAAAGTCCCTCTCTTCTCCCAGCACTGCTTGTTATAAAGGTTTTTTTTACTATCCAGCCCTCTGTCATTAGCTTTCAGTGTGATTTATTTGAATGTTTTCCTTCTCCAGCTGCTTTTATCATCTTGTCTGGCTCATAGACATGCAAGGGTTAAGTAAAGGTTTCCTCTCCTGTGCTGGCTGTCTGTACTGCAAGTGAGTATTCTGGAGCTCTATCACGGTCAGATTTTCGGGTAGGGGTCGGGAAGGATTACGCATACAAACCTTTTCTGTAGCTTTGCGATGTTTCGCTCCTCATTGCTGGTCTCCTTCACTCATCAATTCATCAATGTAATATCACAAAAAGGACGGAAACTAAAATGTAGTGCATTTTATTTTAGTTTCTTTCGTTTTTTGTACTGAGCAGTTTCGTATCTCGAGTCATACTAAAACTAAATTATCCCAAAATTCGGACTAAATCGTTTTAGTACTAAAACGAATGCACATTTCTACTAGGATGTGGCTAGTGATCGTTGACGATAATAGTGGGAGGATCCTTTGGGGATCAGTGCATTTTTTTCTTGAACTACGTTATTCTTTGCTGCTGTGACGGACAATATAGTAAGTTTAAAGCAAATACGCGCCTCAGAGTTTTTATAAAATCCTGACTTTCTGTCACAATATTAGGAAAATCCAGGATTTTCCATTCAGGTTTCAATCATTTACAGCGTGTAAAAAATTTTTTCACATTCTATCATCCAAGCCTTTACAGTTATATATTCTATGGGGTACTCTTAAAAAAAATTAAATAGAAAAACACAGTAACAAGTTCCCATTTCTAATAAAATACACAATTTTAGACAATACTGAAAAAAACTGTCATTTTTCATTAGTGCAGTATCATCGTTCACATTATAATTGAAAAGTGAGCAATAGAGCTGCATTAATAAAAATATATATATTTATTATTTGTTTGTTACAGTGAACCTGTTAATTTTTGAGATGCTCTGGCCTTTACAATGACACAAAACATGACCCTCTAGCTGTCACTGATTAGGAGATACGGGGGTCCATAGGACCCTTCCATCCCGTCCATCCCCACCTGAGCAGCTAGGGGTTAATTCCCTAACTGACATCATCATGCCGATGCGATCCAAGATGTCAGACACCTCTGTGAGAAGTCTGCAGACTAGCACCTAAGACGTTAAAAAGAGGTCATCGCTGGCAAGGTCAGACTATGACCTTTCCAGAGATGCCTCTCTTGAATCTGTCTGCCCTTCTGATTGGGGGGGGGGGATTCCCTCTCTGGCGTCATCGCACACATGCACGATTAATTCAGTGGACCAAGGGAGGCCCCCGGAGGCAGGACTGAAATTCAAAATGTCAGCCCTGACCGGGAGAAGTCTGCGATCCGGCCAGGCCCGGATTTGCATCTCGGGAGACACTAGGCACATAAATGTGCAGCCTCCCCCCCAACAAGAAAAAAACATGCCAAAATGACTTTTTACATTTTGGTTTTTGGTCAAACTAACAAAAAAACAAAACATTAAAAAAACGTAACAGTTTCTCGCTTTGCTCAAATCAAAGGAATGGGCAGAATCTGTTGTCTTAGTTGAGTTAGTGCAGCGGCATTGTTTGTTTTATATGTAAAAGCATATATTGCCTCTGCTGTAGAGCAGAGAAAAAAATACATTTTGTATTTACTTTTTTTAAGCTTTTTATGTTTACAAATTACAGGGTCATGTTTGTATCATTGTAAAGACCAGACTCTGTGCTTTCCAGTAACACCTCACTTAACCTTGTGCTGTGTACAATTCAGAGATGCAGGGTTCTAATGTCCCCTGTGTCTCCTCACTGCAGTGCCACGGTCTAGGTTGTTGATGAAAAAATGCTTTAAATCATCAGCTCTACACTTGCTTCCAGTGTGGTAAATGAGACGGTTAGTTCAGAATCACTGTTCACTTTATAATTGTAAACTGAATAATACTGCTGCGTTAAAAAATTAAATATTATTTTTCTTTTTTCTAACTTTATTTTTACATAAATGTAACCTGGTTATATTTGGTATCATAATACACTATATTGCCAAAAGTATTCGCTCACCTGCCTTGACTCGCATATGAATTTAAGTGACATCCCATTCCTAATCCATAGGGTTCAATATGACGTCGGTCCACCCTTTGCATCTATAACAGCTTCAACTCTTCTGGGAAGGCTGTTCACAAGGTTTAGGAGTGTGTTTATGGGAATTTTTGACCATTCTTCCAGAAGTGCATTTGTGAGGTCACATACTGATGTTGGACGAGAAGGCCTGGCTCTCCGTCTCCACTCGAATTCATCCCAAAGGTGTTCTATTGGGTTGAGGTCAGGACTCTGTGCAGGCCAGTCAAGTTCATCCACACCAGACTCTGTCATCCATGTCTTTATGGACCTTGCTTTGTGCACTGGTGCACAGTCATGTTGGAAGAGGAAAGGGCCAGCTCCAAACTGTTCCCACAAAGTTGGGAGCATGGAATTGTCCAAAATGTCTTGGTATGCTGAAGCATTCAGAGTTCCTTTAACTGGAACTAAGGGGCCAGGCCCAGCTCCTGAAAAACAACCCCACACCATAATCCCCCCTCCACCAAACTTTACACTTGGCACAATGCAGTCAGACAAGTACCGTTCTCCTGGCAACCGCCAAACCCAGACTCGTTCATCAGATTACCAGATGGAGAAGCGAGATTAGTCTCTCCAGAGAACGCGTCTCCACTGCTCTAGAGTCCAGTGGTGGGGTGCTTTACACCACTGCATCTGACGCTTTGCATTGCACTTGGTGATGTATGGCTTGGATGCCGCTGCTGGGCCATGGAAACCCATTCCATGAAGCGCTCTGCGCACTGTTCTTGAGCTAATCTGAAGGCCACATGAAGTTTGGAGCTCTGTAGCGATTGACTCTGCAGAAAGTTGGCGACCTCTTCGCACTATGCGCCTCAGCATCCGCTGACCCCGCTCCGTCAGTTTACGTGGCCTACCTTTTCGTGGCTGAGTTGCTGTCGTTCCCAAACACTTCCACGTTCTTATAATACAGCTGACAGTTGACTGTGCAGTATTTAGGAGCGAGGAAATTTCACGACTGGATTTGTTGCACAGGTGGCATCCTATCACAGTTCCACGCTGAATTCACTGAGCTTCTGAGAGCGACCCATTCTTTCACAAATGTTTGTAAAAACAGTCTGCATGCCTAGGTGATTGATTTTATATACCTGTGGCCATGAAAGCGATTGGAACACCAGATTCTGATTATTTGGATGGATGAGCGAATTCTTTTGGCAATATAGTGTATGACCTTTCCAATGATCCCCCCTCAGATGTCCCTCTAGCCCTTAGGCCTCCAGAGATACTGTGGTCTAAATGATTGTAAATTGTAAAAAAAATAAAAAATGTATTAACAGAGCAAAGCACCCCCTTGTGGCAGGCGCCTGTAGGCACATGCCTACTCTGCCTAGTTATAAATCCAGCCCTGGATCCGGCGCTGGATTGCGGTACTGGCAGGCAAGGGGTTAAAGAGGACCATTGCTGGAAAAGTCAGACTGTGCCCTTTCCAGCAAAGAATCTCTTATTTTCCTAACCCCTACCGATGGAGATAGAGGGGTCCAAATGACCCACCCTTTCAAGCACTCTTCCAGGTGGGGGCATGCCTTAAACTGAAGTCATTACACCCGTCGCGATGACGTCAGTATGCTGGGAGGGGTATAAAAGCAGGATCTGACTTCAAGTCAGACCACTGCGGTACTCCAGACAGAGAGATAAGTATTGGGTGGAAAACCCAGCTGCACGGATGACGTGTGGGGGACGTGCTTATAATGCTTCTAATCTACCCCTTGGTGATGTCCTTTGAATACATTCTACACAATACAATGAGTTGAGTCGTTTAGTGACCTATTCACTCCATTCGATGGTTAGAGCCATGCAGTGAGGAGCAAGTGATGTTTAGATAATGGATATTTATATAGTCACCTGTAAAAAAACAGGTCCTATATGGAAAACCTGAGCTGAAAATAACAAACTCTAAATTGAGAAAAAAGAAGGGGGGGGACCCAAGTGGAATTGTTAGAGATAGTCACCGAGGTGGCTGTCAATTAGAGTTCAATAAAACATAACCTTTATTGGTTTAAATTTAAAAATCAATGAATCAGTGATTTAAAACAATAAACGGAAAAAAACAAATCTGATAAATATATTTAACTGGCTTTGCCACTGGAGGTAAAATTTCTTATCCAGTTGTATCAGAATAGATTAGATAGATAATAGTTGCTTAATTAGCATAATTAGAAAAAACTCCCTAATAAATTGACCTTTAGAGCCCTTAGGAAAATATGATATATATAATAGAAAAATAGATGACCTAAAAGATCAAAGAAGTGCTATAGGCGCTGATATTGAGTCGTAATTATTAGAAGATGGAATATACAAGTGATGCAGCTCACCGTCGAGTGTATCCCTCACCCATATATAAAAATGTGAAAGAAAAAGTACCGCGGTACATCCGGGAGCGCAAATAGGTCTTAGTCCTTTGAATTGGTAAAGTCTCAGGAATCTCCGAGAAAAGTTCTCTTTTGAAGATAATTCAAAACGTTCTCCAATTGGATGGTAGAAGTGCCAAGTCAGAAAAGGAGAGAAAAAGGGAAGAAAACCATTGGGCAATATCGTGTGACTCGTAGATGAAAAAAATTAATCAAGAAAAAACTCACAAGTGTGGAGCTGGATAGCTCAATACCATACGCAGTTGAGTCTCTATGGGGGACTCCACCCCTGGATCATGCTGGTTTCTATTTTTCTATTCGCTTCAATTGGTAGCATCACAGTGTATAAACACAGATGGAAACCTCGGAAGAGACAGGTGATAGTGTAATACCGTTTTGGCTGGAGGAACAAAATGATGTCTATGGAGAGGTATTCACATGCTTCAGAACCTCCTGCAAAGGTGGTTCCGTAACGCCAGCAGTGGACCACTTCATAGGGGGTCCCAACCTCTGGTTGAATGAATGGATGGACTCCGATAGGTGGATGAATAAATCACAATATAATGAGGAATATGCAATGGATATGCAATGGACAGGGCATTAAGGCGTGGAGAAGTTTAAATAAAAAATGCTTTATTCTAAAACATATTAAAACATATTTAAAAGGAGGGGGATCGTCGAGACGCGTTTCCCTTACCAAGTCTGTAAGCTTCTTCAATCGAATTTGCAAATATGATATATAGACTGGGGGATATGTGAATAATAATGTGGACCATTAACAATAAATGGAGTAACTGTTCAGATATTCGTTTGAAACCTATAACCTTGTAATAGATTGAAAGATGATAGGTATTAGTCCACACAGCGAGAAAAAATACGTAGCAGTGCAGTGTAATATGCAGTTAAAAAGGGGTGGTTAAAAAAAACAAAACAGGTAATTTGAGTTCACTTTTAAGATTTAGAATAAGCGAAGACTTACAGTATATACACAAACATGCTTTGTGTTATGGAGGATTGCCACTGAAGTCTTCGCTTATTATAAATCTTAAAAGTGAACTCAAATTCACTGTTTTTTTTTCTAACCACCCCTATTTAACTGCAAATTACACTGCACTGCTACGTATTTTTTCTCGCTGTGTGGACTAATACCTATCATCTTTCAATCTATTACAAGGTTATAGGTTTCAAACGAATATCTGAACAGTTACTCCATTTATTGTTAATGGTCCACATTATTATTCACATATCCCCCAGTCTATGTATCATATTTGCCTAAGTGCTCTAAAGGTCAATTTATTAGGGAGTTTTTTCTAATTATGCTAATTAAGCAACTATTATCTATCTAATCTATTCTGATACAACTGGATAAGAAATTTTACCTCCAGTGGCAAAGCCAGTTAAATATATTTATCAGATTTGTTTTTTTCCGTTTATTGTTTTAAATCACTGATTCATTGATTTTTAAATTTAAACCAATAAAGGTTATGTTTTATTGAACTCTAATTGACAGCCACCTCGGTGACTATCTCTAACTAATGTTTAGATAATGGGTGGGGCTGCAGTTTACATTACAAAATAACTAAACAAGAGAAAAAAAAAAGAACAAGATATCAGCAACAAAAACAAAATTAGGATACATGGTTGCACCTAGGCTACTAAAGCAAAAACACTGTTACAAACTAGGCTAGACAAAATTGATATGGTGGAAATAATAGAGAATGTATAGAGGACTATAGTGGCAATTCTGGATCTCAAATTCACTGTACTATATCTACAGTTCTTTCAATGAAAGAAAGGTGGTTAGTGAATAATAAGTTTCCACACTGTATCAGGTTAGGCTGACCTTGCCAGCATTCTAGAGCACACAGAGCATAACCATGTAGTATTCTTATAAATTCACATTGAATTCCCCAGATACAAGATATATGCATCTTCACCGTCCGTTTCATGCCCTTGCTCAGAAGTGCAGGGTGGAAAAAAGATCTCCGAGTCCAACTCAGGAATACCCTCAATGAGGCCACTGTCTACAGCATTCATTGGATTGTCATCTGAAAAGATTAAAAAAAAACAAAAACAAAAAAACAAAACATGAAAAAATCCAAACACAAAACATTAGTAGTTTTAAGACTGCATGGAAACAATGAGTAAAATAGTAAATTGCAGAACAAGCGAAATTTAGGTTCAGCTTTACTGTAGCAAAAGGACCATATAAAAGGATCTTTATTAATTCCTTCACTATCAAGCGATTTTTGTTGAGAAAAAAAAATTGAAACATGGGATGTGAAGTTAACAGAGAAGGTAAAAGAGAAGATTTGCACAGAAATTGTTGTTCTGAGATAGTAAAAAAAACTTTAATACTGTAAACTTGCTCAGTTTAAATTTTTCATGCATTTGTTTATCCTTTACATAAATATTGTGGGACAGAAAGATTCTGAACTCTAGTTGGTGTCCCCCATCCAGTAGCGTAGCAAGGGGGGGCAGAGGGGGCACTTGCCCCCAGGCGCCTGTCAGGGGATTCTCCGCAAGCAGATGCCCACACCCCTGAGAAAATATTACAGAGTCTGAGGCTTCCTTCCAACTCACATTGAAGATGGAGCAGCCACACTGCCCCAACTTCCAGGCTGCTGTGTCACGTGATGCAGGGTTCTGGAAGCTGTACAGAAAAAATGAAACACGCATGCCTCCCCACACTACGCCACTGCTACCAGTCACCCTGTCCCAGTATACCCTAGCATAGTTCCACTCTCACACTATACCCAGTCACTCTCTCCCAGTACTCCCAGTCACCCTCTCCCAGTACCCCACTCACTCTCTCCCTCCAATTACCCCAATCACTCTCTCCCAGAACCCTGCAGTCACTCTCTCTCCAAGCACCCCCACTCTCTCCCAGTAACCTTCTCTCTCTCTCAGTAACCCCACTTACTCTCCCAGTACCCCCAGTCACTCTTTTTCTCTCTCCCAGTACCCCCACTTTCTCCCGGTTAACCCAGTCACACTCCCTCTATCCAATTACCCCAGTCACTCTCTCCCAAAACCCCCAGTCACCCTCTCCCAGTACCCCACTCACTCTGTCCCAGTACCCCCAGTCACTCTCTCCCTCTTTCCCAGTACCCTCAGTCACTCTCTCCCAGTACCCCTTCTCTGAGTAACCCCACTTTCTCACCAAACCCCCAGTCACTCTCTCTCCCAGTACCCCCAGTCACTCACTCTCTCCCAGTACCCCCAGTCACTCTCTCCCTCCAATTACCCCAATCACTTTCTCCCAGAGCCCTGCAGTCACTCCCTCCCAGTAACCCCTTCTCTCCCAGTACCCCCACTTTCTCCCAATTCCCCCAATCACACTCTCTCTATCCAATTACCCCCAGTCACTCTCTTCCAGTATCCCCAGACATTTTCTCCCTGAACCTCCAGTCACCCTCTCACCCTCTGTACCCCCAGTACCCCCTCACTGTGTGTTGGTTGGTCACACAGTGTTGCCTACCTGCATGGAGTTGCTGGTGGCTTGGGGGGAGCTGTCCAGGGGGCTTAGTGGAGACTGGATTTTAAATGTGCTGCAGGGCAGGCATCTCCTTCCTGTTCAGCAGCTGCAGGGCTGCCAGCGGTGGGGGGCCGGCACATGGCTTCAAGGGGGGCTGACAAGCATGGTACTGGGTGTTCTGTCAAATAATGCTGTGCTGCTTCACGTGACTCATGTCAGCATTAAGGAGGAGTCAGGACAGGACCAGAATATTCTCCCTTCTGGACGCTGAGTGCTAAGTCACTGCAAAACTGGCGACTGCCCGTGTAAGAGCCTCTCATGAACACCAGTGTCCGTGAGCAGACACCTTGCTGATCCCTGCTAGAAAATATTAATGGTTCAAATTTCTTTTGAAATTTTGCGCCCCTAAGAAAATTGTGCCCGTAGCGACTGCCCCCGAGGCCCCCCCACGCTATGCCACTGTGCACCCCTCCCCCTATTACTGCTCCCCCACGGATCCCACCCCTGCAAGCTGGTTACTCTGCAGGTGACAGGAGATCCCAAGCAAGTCACCCCCCTTCTGCACACACACACACACAGTCCCTGTACAAAGCTACAAGATGTGAGGGATCTGTTTTGTCCAGACAGACATAGCCCTTGCTGTGGAGGAGAATATCATTCCTCTCTTTTTAACCCTTGCAAGGCCAGGGATCCTAGCAACATTCTGAATTTAGCCATCCCTGCTGCTGCCCCGAGAAATGACCCAGTGTGACCTATGTAAGTGTAGTGTTTAATATAGATCTACCAATATGTATTAATGTGTGTGTATATACGTGTGTTTTTTTTATTGTGCGTGTGCATATACTGTTGTGTTCAAAATTATTCAACCCCCAATGCTGTAAAGGGTTTTAGGGAATTTAGTGTACATTTGTAATTGTATTCAGAATGAAATCCTACAAGGACTTTTTAAAGAACCATATGCAACTAAAATGACATCAATTGGTTTTGTAATACAGTAGTAAATGTTTCTTTTGTGAATTCTTCATTGACACATTTATTCCACCCCTTAAAGACTACCACTCTGAAGAACAGAGGTTCATTCAAGTGTTTTCAATCAGGTATTGAAAACACCTGTGGATGTCACGGAGCAGCAATAAAGCATAATAAGCACCAATTAGGCAGCTTTAAAATGACTGTGATACTCAGCTCCTTCTAGACATTTACTGGTGTGGTTACAAACATGGTGAAGTCAAGAGAATGGTCCAGGAAGACAAGAGAAGAGGTGATTACTCTTCACAGGAAGGGCAATGGCTATAAGAAGATTTCAAAGATGTTAGACATACCAAGAGAGACCATAGGAAGCATCATTCGCAAATTCAAGGCAAAGGGCACTGTTGAAACGCTACCTGGTCGTGGCAGAAAGAAGATGCTGACTTCGACTGCTGTGCGCTACCTGAAGCGTAGAGTGGAGAAAAGTCCCCGTGTGACTGCTGAGGAACTGAGAAAAGATTTGTCAGATGTGGGTACTGAAGTTTCAGCTCAGACAATACGGCGCACACTGCGTAATGAAGGCCTCCATGCCAGAACTCCCAGGCGCACCCCCTTGCTGTCTCCAAAGAATAAGAAGAGTCGACGGCAGTATGCCAAAAGTCATGTGGACAAACCACAGAAGTTTTAGGATAGTGTTCTGTGGACTGATGAAACAAAATTAGAACTGTTTGGGCCATGGATCAACGCTATGTTTGGAGGAGGAAGAACAAGGCCTATGAAGAAAAGAACACCTTGCCTACTGTGAAGCATGGCGGGGGGTCAATCATGCTTTGGGGCTGTTTTGCTTCTGCAGGTACAGGGAAGCTTCAGCGTGTGCAAGGTACCATGAATTCTCTTCAGTACCAGGAGATATTGGATGACAATGTGATGCAGTCCGTCACAAACCTGAGGCTTGGGAGACATTGGACCTTTCAACAGGACAATGATCCCAAGCATACCTCCAAGTCCACTAGAGCATGGTTGCAGATTAAAGGCTGGAACATTTTGGAGTGGCCATCGCAGTCACCTGACTTAAATCCGATTGAGAACCTCTGGTGGGACTTAAAGAAAGCAGTTGCAGTGCGCAAGCCTAAGAATGTGACTGAACTGGAGGCTTTTGCCCATGACGAATGGGCGAAGATACCCGTAGATTGCTGCAAGACACTTGTGTCAAGCTATGCTTCACGTTTAAAAGCTGTTATAACTGTAAAAGGATGTTGTACTAAGTACTAAGATTGAATGTCACTTGGGGGTTGAATAAAACTGATAATGATGTGAGCACAGAAAAGACATTTGTGGTTATTTCATTATAAATGTTATGTTATATTTGTCTGACCTACACGTGCCTCTTTGATTTAATTGTAAGCAAGATGACTGAATGAGCAAAATCAATGTCAAACTGGCCAAAACACTCAATTTCAGTGGGGGTTGAATAATTTTGAACACAACTGTACATATATTCACATCATAGATGTTTTAATGTGTGTATGTATATACAGTCTGGTCCAGAAATATTGGGACATCGACACAATTCTAACATAGTTGGCTCTATACACCACCACAATGGAGTTGGAATGAAACAAACACAATGTGCTTTAATTGCAGACTGTCAGCTTTAATTTGAGGGTATGTACATCCAACTCTGGGAGGCACATCTGCAAACTGCTGCAAGTCCTACACCGTTCACCTGAGTTGGATGTTCATACCCTCAAATTAAAGCTGACAGTCTGCCGTTAAAGCACATTGTGTTTGTTTCATTCCAACTCCATTGTGGTGGTGTATAGAGCCAAAGATGTTAGAATTGTGTCGATGTCCCAATATTTCTGGGCCTGACTGTATGTATACATACAGGGTGATTCAGAGCACCGACCCGCCGAGCGTAGCCGACGATCTGCTGAACAACCGCCAAACACAACCGCCGAGCGCAGCCGACGATCTGCTGATCAACTGCCGAGCGCAGCCGACGATCCGCTTATCAAATGCCAAGCGCAGCCGACGATTCGCTGAACAATCGCTGAGCACAGCCGACAATCCGTGAATCAACCACCGAGCGCAGCTGACGATCCGCTGATCAGTCGTCAAGCGCAGCCGACGATCCGTGAATCAACCACCGAGCGCAGCCGACGATCCGCTGATCAGTCATCAAGCGCAGCCGACGATACATTGAACAACTGCCGAGTGCAGCCGACAATATGCTGAAACAATGCCGAACGCAGCCGATGACCTGTCGAACAGACCGCCGAACATAGCTGACAACCCACCGATCAGACCGCCGAAAAAAGCCATCCAGCCGCTGATGGGGTAAACACCACCCCCCCTGCAAAAACCTGCAACTTATACTTTTTTTTTTAAAAAAGTACTAAATGAAAATGCCTCTGAATTATATATAAAGATCCTATCTATCCTATAAAAGAGTAAGGCTTGGCGTGTCCGTCGCCAAGCCTCCTCTGCGCATGTGTGGCACGCCCACAGGGCGCTGTAGAGGTTGGATGCGCGCGCAGCAGGGTGCGCGCGCGCCACCCGCCGCAGCACGCCCAAAGCGTCTTACGGAGGTTGGATGCGCGCGCAACCGGGTGCGCGCGCGCCTCCCGCCGCAGGACCACCAATGGGCCGTTGGATGCACGCGAAAACACCACAGCCAGGTGCGCGCGCGCCACCCGCCGCAGCACGCCCAAAGCGTCTTACGGAGGTTGCCGCGCGCCTCCCGCTGCAGGACCACCAATGGGCTGTTGGATGCTCGCGAAATCACCACAGAGCCCAGCACAGAGCCCAGCACCCGAGCACAGAGCCCAGCACAGCAAAGATAAAGCACAATAAACGGCACAGAGCCGAGCACAGAGCGAGCACAGCACAATAGACGGCACAGAGCAGAGCACAGAGCAGAGCACAATAAACGGCACAGAGCAGAGCACAGAGCAGAGCACAATAAACGGCACAGAGCCTAGCACAGAGCCGAGCACAGAGCCGAGCACAACACAATAAACGGCACAGAGCAGAGCACAATAAATGGCACAGAGCCGAGCACAGAGCCGAGCACAGAAAACATCACAGAGCCAAGCACAGAGCCATAAACGGCACAGAGCAGAGCACAATAAACAGCACAGAGCCAAGCACAATAAACGGCGCAGAGCCGAGCACAGAGCCGAGCACAGAAAACGGCACAGAGCCAAGCACAGAGCCATAAACAGCACAGAGCAGAGCACAATAAACGGCACAGAGCCGAGCACAGAGCCGAGCACAGCACAATAAACAGCACAGAGCAGAGCACAGAGCAGAGCACAATAAATGGCACAAAGCCGAGCACAGAGCCGAGCACAGCACAATAAACGGCACAGAGCCGAGCACAATAAACGGCACAGAGCCGAGCACAGTAAACAGCACAGAGCCAAGCACAATAAACGGCGCAGAGCCGAGCACAGAGCCGAGCACAGAAAACGGCACAGTGCCAAGCACAGAGCCATAAACCACACAGAGCAGAGCACAGAGCCAAGCACAGCAGAATAAACAGCACAGAGCAGAGCACAGAGCAGAGCACAATAAATGTCACAGAGCCGAGCACAGAGCCGAGCACAGCACAATAAACGGCACAGCGCAGAGCACAATAAACGGCACAGAGCCGAGCACAGAGCCGAGCACAGAGCCGAGCAAAGCACAATAAACGGCACAGAGCCGAGCACAGAGTCGAGCACAGAGCCATAAACGGCACAGAGCAGAGCACAGAGCAGAGCACAATAAACGGCACAGAGCCGAGCACAGCACAATAAACGGCTCAGAGCAGAGCGCAGAGCACAGAGCAGAGCACAATAAACGGCACAGAGCCGAGCACAGAGCCGAGCACAGCACAATAAACACACAGAGCAGAGCACAGAGCAGAGCACAAGAGCAGAGCAAGCACAATAGAGCACCGAGCAAGCACAGAGCACGGAGCAGACACACAAAGCACAGAGCCGAGCACAGAAACAGCACAGAGCCAGAGCACAATAAACAGCACAGAGCAGAGCACAAAGCACAGAAGCAGACAGCACAATAAACCAAGCACAGAGCAGCAAGACAGCCGAAAGCAGAGCACAGAGCAGAGCACAGAGCAGAGCACAAAAACAGCACAGACTGAGAGCACAGAGCAGAGCACAATAAACGGCACAGAGCAGAGCACAATAAACGGCACAGAGCAGAGCACAAGCAGAACACAATAAGCGGCACAGAGCCGAGCACAAGAGCCTGGACGAGCACAAGAGCACAACGACAGAGCCAGCAAGCAACGAGCAGAGCACAGAGCAGAGCACAATAAACGACACAGAGCAGAGCACAATAAACGGCTCAGAGCAGAGCACAGAGCAGAGCACAATAAACAGCACAGAGCCAGAGCACAGAGCCAAACACGCATAAAACAGCACAGAGCCAGAGCACCCAGAGCCAAGCACAAGAACGCCACAGGACCGAGCACAGAGCAGAGCACGTAAATGGCACAGAGCAGAGCACACAGCCATAAACGGCACAGAGCACAGAGCACAATAAACAGGCACAGAGCCGAGCACAGAGCAAGAGCAGCACAATAAACGGCACAGAGCAGAGCACAATAAACGGCACAGAGCAGAGCACCAAGCAGCAGCGCCAGAAGAGCACAAAAAAAGAAAGCAACAAAAGCACAGAGCAGAGCACCGAGCAGAGCACAGAGCAAGCACAAGAGCACAGAGCTGAGCACAGAGCACAGAGCAGGCACAATAAACGGCACAGAGCAGAGCACAGCACAATAAACGGCACAGAGCAGAGCACAAGAGCCCTGAACAGAGCACAAGAGCACAGAGAACAGAGCAACGAGCACAAGAACAGAGCACCGAGCAGAGCACAGAGCAGAGCACAATAAACGGCACAGAGCAGAGCACAGAAAACGGCACAGAGCAGAGCACAGAGCACAATAAATGGCACAGAGCCGAGCACAGAGAGCAAACACAATAAACGGCACAGAGCCGAGCACAATAAACGGCACAGAGCCGAGCACAGAAAACGGCACAGAGCCAAGCACAGAGCCATAAACGGCACAGAGCAGAGCACAATAAACGGCACAGAACAAGCACAATAAACGGCGCAGAGCCGAGCACAGAGCGCGAGCACAATAAACGGCACAGAGCCAGAGCACAGAGCCATAAACAGCCACAGAGCAGAGCACAATAAACGCAGAGCCGAGCACAGAGCAAGAGCACAATAAAGGCACAAAGCCGAGCACAGAGCAGAGCACAGCACAATAAACGGCACAGAGCAGAGCACAATAAACTGCACAGAGCCAGAGCACAGAAACAGCACAGACGAGCACAGATAAACGGCGCAGAGCACGAGCACAATAAACGGCACAGAGCCGAGCACAGAGCCGAGCACAGAAAACGGCACAGAGCCAAGCACAGAGCCATAAACCGCACAGAGCAGAGCACAGAGCCAAGCCACAGCAGAATAAACAGCACAGAGCAGAGCACAGAGCAGAGCACAATAAACGGCACAGAGAGCCCGAGCACAGAGCGAGCACAGCACAATAAACGGCACAGAGCAGAGCACAATAAACGGCACAGAGCCGAGCACAGAGCGAGCACAGAGCCGAGCAAAGCCACAATAAACGGCACAGAGCCGAGCACAGAGCCGAGCACAGAGCCATAAACGGCACAGAGCCAGCGAGCACAGAGCAGAGCACAATAAATGGCACAGAGCCGAGCACAGACAATAAACGGCACAGACAGAGCGCAGAGCACAGAGCAGAGCACAATAAACGGCACAGAGCCGAGCACAGAAGCCAGAGCACAGCACAATAAACGGCACAGAGCGAGCACCAAGCAGAGCACAGGCAGAGCACAAGAGCACCAACAGAGCACAGAGCACAGAGCCAAAACACAGAGCACAGAGCCGAGCACAGAGCCAAGCACAGAGCAGAGCACAATAAACAGCACAGCAGACAGAGACAGAGCACAGAGCAGAGCACACAATAAACGGCACAGAGCAGCAGCACGAGCCGAGCACAGAGCCGAGCACAGGAGCAAAGCACAATAAACGGCACAGAGCCGAGCACAGAGCACAGAGCAGAGCCATAAACGGCACAGAGCAGAGCACAGAGCAGAGCACAAAGCACAGAGCCGAGCACAGCACAATAAACGGCTCAGAGCAGAGCGCAGAGCACAGAGCAGAGCACAATAAACGGCACAGAGCAGAGCACAGAGCCAAGCACAGCACAATAAACGGCACAGAGCAGAGCACCAAGCAGAGCACAGAGCAGAGCACAAGAGCACCGATCAGAGCACAAGAGCACGGAGCAGAACACAAGAGCACAGAGCCGAGCACAGAGCCAAGCACAGAGCAGAGCACAATAAACAGCACAGAGCAGAGCACAAGAGCACAGAGCAGAGCACAATAAACGGCACAGAGCAGAGCACCGAGCAGAGCACAGAGCCAAGCACAGAGCAGAGCACAATAAACAGCACAGAGCAGAGCACAAGAGCACAGAGCAGAGCACAATAAACGGCACAGAGCAGAGCACCGAGCAGAGCACAGAGCAGAGCACCGAGCAGAGCACAAGAGCACTTAGCTGAGCACAGAGCAGAGCACAATAAACGGCACAGAGCAGAGCACAGAGCAGAACACAATAAGCGGCACAGAGCAGAGCACAAGAGCCCTGGACAGAGCACAGAGCACAAGAACAGAGCAGAGCACCGAGCAGAGCACAGAGCAGAGCACAATAAACGGCACAGAGCAGAGCACAATAAACGGCACAAAGCAGAGCACAGAGCAGAGCACAATAAATGGCACAGAGCCGAGCACAGAGCCAAGCACAGTAAACAGCACAGAGCCGAGCACAGAGCCAAACACAATAAACGGCACAGAGCCGAGCACAGTAAATGGCACAGAGCCGAGCACAGAGCCATAAACGGCACAGAACAGAGCACAATAAATGGCACAGAGCCGAGCACAGAGCCAAGCAGAGCACAATAAACGGCACAGAGCAGAGCACAGAGCAGAGCACAATAAACGGCACAGAGCAGAGCACCAAGCAGAGCGCAGAGCACAAGAGCACCGAGCAGAGCACAAGAGCACCGAGCTGAGCACAGAGCAGAGCACAATAAACGGCACAGAGCAGAGCACAGCACAATAAACGGCACAGAGCAGAGCACAAGAGCCCTGAACAGAGCACAAGAACAGAGCACCGAGCACAAGAACAGAGCACCGAGCAGAGCACAGAGCAGAGCACAAAAAAAGGCACAGAGCTGAGCACAATAAACGGCACAGAGCAGAGCACAATAAACGGCACAGAGCAGAGCACAATAAATGGCACAGAGCAGAGCACAATAAACGGCACAGAGCAGAGCACAATAAACGGCACAGAGCAGAGCACAGAGCAGAGCACAATAGCACCGAGCAGAGCACAGAACAATAAAAAAAAAAAAAACCTCAGCCACACTAACACAACAAAAAAAAAAAAAACTGAGGACCTACCAAAAACGGTGCCCCCTCCAAAGAGCCTCCACAACACTTTAACAAGAGGGGATACAAACAACCAGTGCCCCCACACCAATTGTGCAACCAAGAAAAAACAAACAAATAAATTGTTTTAAAAAACCTCACAGCCACACTAAGGCTAGGGTCAGACGAACGCATTTTTATGTTGTCTGTGAAAAAGTGCGTTCGAACGAATGGACGCATTTTTTCACAGAATACGTGATAGTGGTCATACTATGCGCATTTTCGTCCGTGATTTTGTACGGATCATCAATAAAATACTTTTTGTGTCTGGACGTTATGTTGGCCGGACATTAGCAGCGTCTGACATCTCCTAATCACGCACACACGCCGCTAGCGGACGCAGCGCACTCTGTACGTCAGTACCTGCGGTTTCACGTTCTCGAAAAAATGCGTTCATTTTCCACTTGCGTTGCGCAGCCGGACTTTTGTGCGGCCGTACTTCGTATATTGGCCGTCATTGCCCGGCATCTGCTGCTAGTGCGGCCGTGATTAAGTGCGGCTGCACGCGCGTTCGCACTGCCTCAGTCTGACCCTAGCCTAACAGGACGAAAAAAAAAACAAGCACCAAGAAAAAAAAAAAACAACCAAAGAATTTTTATTAAAAAAAACTCTGCCACACTAACAGAACGAAAAAAAAAAAATAACAAAGCAACCACCAAGAAAAAATAAAAAAAAATAGTTTTAAAAAGACTCACAGCCGCACTAACAGAACAATCTCCCAGTACCCCAGCCATTTTCTCCTAAACCTCCAGTCACCTCTGTTACCCCCTACACTGTGTGTGGTTGGTCACACAGTGTTTGCCTACCTGCATGGAGTTGCTGGTGGCTTGGGGGGAGATGTCAGGGGGCTTAGTGGAGACTGGATTTTAAAATGTGCTGCAAAAGGCAGGCATCTCCCTTCTGTTCAGCAGCTGCAGGGCTGCCAGCATGGGGGGCCGGCACATGGCTTCAAGGGGGCTGACAGCATGGTACTCTGGTGTTCTGTCAAATAATGCAGTGCTGCTTCACGTGATCATGTCAGCGTTAAGGAGGATCAGGACAGGACCAGAATATTCTCCCTTCTGGACGCTGAGTGCTAGTCACTGCAAAACTGGTGGCTGCCCGTGTAAGAGCCTCTCATGAACATCTCATGAACACCAGTGTCCGTGAGCAGACACTTGCTGATCCCTGCTAGAAAATATAATGGTTCAAATTTCTTTTGAAAATTTTGCGCCCCCAAGAAAAATTGTGCCCGGAGCGACTGCCCCCGAGGCCCTCACAACGCTATGCCTGTGCACCCCTCCCCCTATTGAAGGAGAACCAGGCTGAAAGATGGTCGCTACTATTAGCCAGGCAGCCATCTTGTCCAGAATGTTGGTTCACCAGTAAATAGAATAGATTTTACTTAGATGAGAAAAGCAGAGTTTGCATAGAATTTAAGGAATGTAGTAGATTAGAAAAACTAACAAGAAACCCAGGCAGAATCCGGCCGGCTCTTGAAACAGAAAGATTTATGACTGGGACAAGGTCAGTGAGAGGTGCCGGGGAATAAAAGAGCCAGGCTCCAGGCCACCTGAATAAACATAGCCGATAGGGAGGGAGGCACTGCCCGGAGAAAGACAGCACAAACAAATCACAGACTGTCAAACTAACGAGAAGTGTATCAATTTATAGTTATATGTGGAATGTTCTTTGTGTTTGAATTAATGATGGGAGGTATTAACCCACGTGGGGAAGAATAGAGTGTCATAGGGAGGTGGGCTAATGGGGATGTACCTAATTATGTATTTGGGGCATAAAAGCTCATGTCTCTGTGTAATCAGGGCTCACTCTTAGCGATTCAATCCTGTGTGAGCACTTGTGTGACGACACAATAAGACCTTGCCTTTCCTGAAGAGACTCGTGTTTGGACAATCCTTGCTTGTGTCTGGTCCGGCGCCGTTAATGAAGTGAACCTGATTGACTCCGGTAACATTTCTGGGGTCTCGATAGCCGGGATAACGGGCCTTTGCCAAGACACAGGCAACGGCTGCTGAACACAGTGCGGCGATATTGACTGCAGCAGTGCCAGAATCCCGATGGTTGGGGGCGGCCTTTGAAGGTGAGCTGACATCTGCAGGCGCCAAGCAGGATTTCCTGTACAGTGGACCTCATCTCGTCCCAAACAGACCCCCCTGACCCGGGAAAAACTGGGACACCAACGAGTCTGAGGAAACAGCAAGCAGCGCCGGCGATAGGTAACGTGTCTTCTATGTTTTGTATGTCTAAAGGAAATACCGGTATCTAAGGGAAACGTCCGAGCTGAGATAGACGGATAAGAGGATGCGATGGCCACCATCCTATTGGCATATCTTTCCCGCCGCTGGTAGCGCTGACATTGCTAAGGAGCCAGAGTGGCTAGCGGGCGTCTGGATTCGGGGGAATTGAATGCCAATCAAAGTGTAGTTCTGTTAGAGAGGGAGGAGGTAGCCACGTGGAGTTGCAGACGTCAGATAGTGTTTGTAAACAAAGCTTCACCACGTGGGTAAACGGGAAAGGAGGAGGGTTTTTCTGTGACTGGGCTGAGAGCCTGAAGTCAGTGCCTAGTGTGTACGTCGTATAGTGACAAGGGCTTATAAGTGAAGCCAGCGATAGCTGCAGACATAGTGGTGCTGAGTGGGTAGATTATCCATAAGGCAGATTGGAATTGCAGGTGGAAGTATAGACAAGGAACGGGGTGCACATAGTCACACGCAGTCAAGAGTTAGAGTTCAAATTACGGGGTACAAGGAGCCACAAAGGAGGGAGTAAACCCTCGGCTAATAGAAAGAGTTGAAGTGATATATGTTCTGTATTGTGTTGAAAGTATCTGATACGGTATGTGCTGTGAATGAACTGACTCGAGTGTTGTGAGTGAACGTGCGCCTACTCGCTCCACGAGGAAGCAAACTTGAAAGTGGACCCTGGAACGTACGGTTTCGGCTCAGGCGACTGCAGTCGGCTACTGAAGGGGGAAGCGCCTCAGACACGAAAGGACTGTTGATTGAAGTATCAGACTGTAAATTCTAAACTGTTATTGAAATAATATATCTGTATTGCAAAAAGTACTGAGTCCAGGAGTGACAATGGGTAACGGGTCATCAAAGCCCAAGAAGGTAAAGAAGGGGGAGACGCCCCTAGAGTATATGGTGCGAAATTTTGATGCACTATATAAAACCCATGACTATGGTGTAGAATTGACAAAAGAGAAATTAAAAGTAATGTGTACAGTTGTGTGGCCGATGTTAGTCTCAGGATGGCCAGAGCAGGGGTCAATGGACCCGGAGTTGGTACAGAAGGTACACTCCCAAATTACGGAGCAGTATGGAAATCCTGAACAGTATCCGTATATAGACATATGGAGATATTGTATTAAGAACAAAAGTCATTTTATAATGATAGCGGGGAGAAATAAGAAGCAGGACCCCCAGAATAATGGAGAGAGAGGGAGGCCGGTGTTAGATCAACCGGAAGAGAGTGATAATCTGCCCCCGTCCTACCCATCATGTTATGGGGCAGCTAGGGAGGCTCTGAATGCCGCGATTGCGCGGGCGGAGAGGGGGGAGCAGGCAGCTGCGGTTGCTCGGTCAGCTCCCTCTGCTCCGTCTCGCGCGCCTGCGGAGGAAGAGCAGGGTGCAGTGGGTGGAGGGGATGGAGAGGCTCCACCAGAGAAGATTGAGATGCCCGATGGGAGCGTATATAAATTAGTGCCCCACGGGAATGGTGATGATAAAGAGGAGGATGAGAACCAGGGAGTTACCACACGCGCAGCGAATAGTATACATAAACCCCGGGATCCGTACCAACACAATCCCTACAAGAATGCTATGCAGTTGCCTTTGCGGGAGGTGCCAGGCCCCCCCTTAGCGAATGGGGATCCAGGGCCAATACAATACACATATGTCCCATTCACGACAACAGATCTTTTTAATTGGAAAACACACACACCACTGTATTCCACGAATCCCGCAGCAGTGGCCAGTATAATAGAGTCAGTTATGCTCACACATAACCCCACATGGGCAGATTGTCAGCAATTAATGTTGACAATGTTCACCACAGAGGAAAGAGCCCGAATAAATAGTAGCGCGCGAAAGATTTTACTCGCCCAGGCTGTAGCAGATGCTAAGCCTCATCCAGAAGCATGGGCAGAGGAACATTACCCCAAAACAGATCCTAAATGGCCGTACAATACAGTTGAAGGAGTTGCCCATCTGCAGACATACAGAACTGCTGTAATGATGGGTGTTAAAGCGGGAGGGAAGAAGCCCACAAACATGGGAAAGATAGCAGATGTTGTGCAAGAGATTAAGGAATCCCCAAGTGCGTTTCTAGAGAGATTGCTGGATGCGTACAGGATGTATAGTCCTATTGATCCTGAAGCGACGGAGAATCAGAGGTTAATTAACTCTTCGTTTGTAGGTCAGTCACAGAGGGATATACGGAACAAGATACAGAGAATAGATGGGTTTTTGGGAAAAGGTATTAGCGAGTTAGTTGAGATCGCTAATAAGGTGTATCATAACCGGGATCTAGAGGAGATAAAGAAACAGAAGGGACATACCGGGGTGGTTGGATATATGGGGAATGGTGGAGGACGAGGTGGCCCAGACAGAGGGAGGGCAAGGGGTAGGGGGACTCGAGGAAGAGGTAGGGGAGCCCCTAGGGAACCCCTAGGACCCAATCAGTGCGCGTGGTGCCGGGGTGAAGGTCACTGGAAAAACGACTGTACTGCATTTTTGGCTAAATTTGGGGACAGGGTGAAGTTGGGGGCAGGGAGGTCAAGCCCCTAATGGCCAGGTAGCAGACGGAAGGTATGAAAGAAGTGAAGGGAACGGAGCGGGGTTTGTGGGACTGGCGGGGACATCATTTGAAGGGCAGGATGCATATTGACGGGGACCTGGGCCCATCCCGCTCGGTAGCCACGAGCCCACGGTCACAATGAGAGTGGGAAATAAAGATGAAGTTTTTATGGTTGACACCGGTGCCGAATATTCTGTTGTAACAAACCAAATTGCACCCCCAATGGGAAATGAGGTTGATATTATGGGAGCAATGGGGGTGTCTGCAAAATATCCTTTTCTTGCTTCTAGAAAATGCAGTGTGGGTGGGCATAATGTTGAACATGAATTTTTGTATATGCCCGAATGTCCCATCCAACTCCTGGGGCGGGATATCCTTTGCAAATTGCAAGCCCAAATTACGTTCCTTCCCGGGGGTCACGCTCAATTAGACCTGCCTGAGAGTGGCAGCTCTATTCGGCAGCATACTCCAGCCAGTCCGCACAATCCACAATCTGTGAAAATTGCAGTAGTTATGCCACGGGAGGAAGAATGGCGCACGGCACCTACTCTGCCTGCCGCGCCCGACCCGTATGTACTACTCCTTGAAATTCCTGGGGTATGGGCGGAGGAAAACCCGCCAGGACTTGCCATAAACATACCCCCGGTATATGTGGAATTAAAGCCCGGCGCAACGCCTGTGGCCCTAAGACAATATCATATCCCACAGAAAGCCAAGCAGAATATACAAATACATTTACAGAGACTTAAAGATAACGGCATATTGAAATTCTGCGTGTCACCATGGAACACACCCCTATTGCCAGTACTGAAAGAAGGCACACAAGAGTACCGCCCTGTCCAAGATTTACGAGCTGTCAACGAGGCCACAGTAACACTACACCCTGTGGTTCCAAATCCATACAATTTGCTGGCATTAATTCCCGGAGATACACAATATTACACAGTGCTTGATTTAAAAGACGCTTTCTTTTGCATCCGTCTGGCTCCAGCAAGCCAGCCCCTTTTTGCATTTCAGTGGGAAGAGTCTACCACGGGAGCGCGCCATCAAATGACGTGGACGCGCCTCCCTCAAGGTTTCAAAAATTCGCCCACAGATTTCGGGTGCGCGCTTAGCCAAGATCTCCTCGCCTTCAACGCTCAGCCAGACAAAGTAGTGTTACTCCAATATGTTGATGATTTATTACTGGCTTCTCCCACAGAAAAAGACTGTTTATTCCGCCACAAAAGCTTTGCTACACCTACTAAGCCAAGCAGGTTACAGAGTTTCTAAAAAGAAAGCACAAATATGTAAACAGAGTGTAAAATACCTGGGCTTCCAGTTAACAGGTACCAAACGTGCACTGGGGGCAGAAAGAAAAGAAGCGGTGTGCCGCATACCCCAACCAAAGACCAGGAGACAAGTCCGTGAGTTCTTGGGAGCTGCAGGCTTCTGCCGCCTGTGGATCCCCAACTTCGCAGATATTGCCAAGCCGCTTCATCAAGCCACAAAGGGGGGAGAACTAGACCCCTTTCATTGGGAAGAAGAGCAAACAGCAGCGTTCCTGAAATTAAAGATCTGCTGATGGAAGCTCCTGCGCTGGGTCTGCCAGATCATAGCAAGCCTTTCCAGCTGTTCGTACATGAACATAACCAAACGCAACAGGAGTATTGGTCCAGACCTTTGGCTCATGGCTGAGGCCTGTGGCCTACCTCTCCAAGCAACTCGACCCTGTGGCCTGCGGCCTACCCCCATGCCTGAAAGCAGTGGCTGCCACCGCAATGCTGATAGCAGAAGCAGACAAGCTGACCCTTGGACAAGTTCTTCATGTCAAGGTGCCCCATGCTGTCAAGGCTCTGCTGGATGTCAAAGGAGGTTACTGGTTCAGCAACAGCCGGATGACGAAGTACCAAGCCATGATGTGTGAAAATCCACGGGTTCATTTGGACCTCATCGCTACCTTAAACCCTGCTACTTTACTGCCTGACTGTGAAGAGGATCCAGATCATGAATGCCTCCAAGTCATGGAAGAAGTGTTCAGTAGCAGGCCAGATTTGAAAGACGTACCCCTAGACAAATACGATCTACAGCTATTCACTGATGGAAGCAGCTACATGGATGATGGGAAGAAAGTCTCCGGCTATGCAGTAGTCTCAACAGAAGAAGTAATCGAAGCAAAGCCACTGCCAGGCCATACATCTGCACAACTAGCTGAAATAACAGCTTTAACCAGAGCCCTTGAAATTTCTGAAGGCAAAAGAGTAAATATCTACACAGATTCCAAGTACGCCTTCATGACAGTCCATGCACATGGTGCACTCTACAAAGAAAGAGGCCTACTCACGTCTTCAGGACAACAAATCAAATATGCAGCTGAAATCACGGCCCTCCTGGAGGCAGTGTGGAAACCAAGTGCTGTCAGCATCATGCACTGCCGTGGCCACCAAAAAGGCCGTGATGAAATTCCGAAGGTAACAGACGCGCGGACCAGGCCGCAAAAGCAGCTGCAAAACCGCCACACCAACAGAGGCAGAAGCTCAAGCTAAAGTACTGATCTGCAAGCAAGAGCCTCAACCTCCTATGCCAAATTACGAGTTCTACATGAATTTGAAAAAGTTTGAACCCCACGGCGAGTTCATTGAAATAATACTGCACAAATGGCAAGATGATTACGAACTGTTAGAACTCAATCATGATTATATCCAATGGCTTTTCCCAACCGAACACAAGGCCGAAATTTCTACTCTACTCCCCTAAATCCGCAAGAGACACGCCTAATGATCAACACCTCAGAAGTTCAGCAAAGACTGCGCAGAGCTTACAAATGATGCTGAAATTCTTCGGCGTAAAAATAGTGGGGGAGGAGGAAGACAAAGAAACAACTGAAGTTGAACGAGCAGAAAATTTCGCGTCACGATTTGAAAATTTGACAATCATCCTCACAATAATCTACGAATCACACGAATACTGCACAGTCTGGGAGAATTGGGAGCAGAAGAATATCAAGTCCCACTGGTGAGGTTCTTCCTCAAGGAGATCCTTATCAAGAACAGACTGCCAAGAATGAAGAAAAGTGCAATGGACTTTTTCATACCAGCAGTAAGAGATTCACAAGACAGACAAGATTTACTGTTTTTCGCATGGCGATACTATTTCCCAAAAGAAGAATTCATCTGGGGAAATCATGGAGAATTGGCACGATACAAACCAAAACCAGTGGTGGCTGCACTCTTACCGGCGCCACTGAGCGAATGGACACCTGTGTACTCAGAAAAAGAAAAGAAGTGGCTGACAGAAGAACCCGGAGGTTATGGAGAAGATGGATGGTTCCAGATGGAGAATGGACGAATGGTCCTACCAGCAACACTGGCTCCTGAAATCATAAGAGCACTTCACGCAAGTACCCATGGAGGAAGAGAAATGATGGAGCAACAGTTGGAGCCACATTTCTACGTACCAGGATTGTCAGCAATCTGCAAAGCAACAGCTCAGCAGTGTGTAACATGTGCCAAAAACAACCCAAGAACAGGCCCATCTCAACCCCCAGGGAAACAGCCAATCGGGCTATCCCCAATGGCATCATTACAAATAGACTTTACAGTGCTGCCACCCTGCAAAGGATACAAATATTTACTAGTGATGGTGTGCACACTGACAGGATGGGTGGAAGCTTTCCCAACAAGAACTGAAAAGACACAGAAGTGGTAAAGAGCCTGATGAAAGAAATAATACCACGTTACGGACTTCCACTCGAGATAGGGTCGGACAATGGCCCTGCATTTATCCAGAACTGTTTGCAGCAACTTGCCCGGCTACTGGGCATCACCTGGAAGCTACATACCGCTTACAGGCCCCAAAGTTCGGGAAAAGTTGAAAGAATGAACCGTACCCTAAAGACTTTGATGTCCAAACTGTGCCAAGAGACGTCACTAGGCTGGTTGGACTTGCTGCCGATAGTCCTTTTGCACATTAGGTGCAGACCAACCCCCCAATTGAAGCTAAGTCCGTACGAACTTATGTTTGGACGGCCAACCCCTCTGATTAATGGACTAAGGGGGGACCTTCGGGCATTGGGAGAAACTAAACTAAATGATCAGGTAGTAATGCTGGGTAAATCAATGCAGAAGTTAAATACTTGGGTGGGGGATAATATACCGCATTTTCTGTATCCTTCACTGCATAAGTATTGTCCGGGTGACTCAGTATGGGTAAAGAGTGGAAAAATGATCCACTGGGTCCAAAATGGAGAGGTCCTTATCTTGTCCTGTTATCAACCCCTACAGCAGTAAAGGTTGCCGAGGTGGTCCCGTGGATACATCACTCCAGAGTAAAAGCAGCTGCCAGTCCTGAGCTAACATGGAAGGTCGTCGCCAACGAGACCAATCCGCTGAGGCTGAAGCTGACAAAGACCACAGTCTCGAGCACCTAAATGATCCTAACCCTGATGATTCAGAGGATCAACAAGTGGGTGTTTTGATGGGCACAGGCCCTGACCACCCGCCAGCGGAAATGGGTGTTTTGATGGGCACAGGCCCTGACCACCTGCAAACGGGGGATAACCACAGGGTGCTTTTTAGGGGCCCGGCCCCCACCCTTGATCATCCAGAAATGTTTTTTACTTTTGAAATTCCGGTGGGGAGGGATTGGGTTTATGTGACTGTAAAAAGAATTGCCCAAGGAATTCTGACACTCGGGGCATTTGTGGTGCTGATTTTATATCTTGCTAATTTGATTTATGGACTCTCGAGAGGAGCATGCCCCAATTGTACAAGCACCGCTGGGAAAGTGGATATTTCCCATATCTGGAATGGTACGCACCCGGTGATGGAGAACCGTACCATGTGGAGACAAAAACGAGCGCTATCTGAAACCAACCCAAGAGGACACTTACTTGTGCAATTCAAATATGACTATGCTAAAAAGTCTGGGCAAACTGCATGCTGGGTGTGTAGTAGACTGCACCCAGAGACAATTCATATACCATTTGCCTCTGTTCCAATGAATTTGAGTATGTTTGTATCAGGGAATATCACAATACATGCTGTCGATGCACAAAGGGAAAAGACCGAATCAGTCAGTCCCGGGTACCCCATAATAGGACCAGTGTATCCACCAGAATGGTGTTTTCAACTAGGACCAGATAAAGAAACAAATAACGAGGGTGGGTTATGTAACTCAAGTCAGTTCAACTGGACATCATACATTTACATATTCAAAACAGGACAAAAGGCGACTTATTTATATATACGATGCAGGCAACTCACTAGAGACCAAGAGGCGGTGATTGGGAATGTGACCAATGGGAGGCAGGGTGCAGTGGATATGATGAGACGGCTGAGACACCTTGCGATAGAGATATCAAAGGAACACTACATTCATCACCATTTATAGTGACAGGAGGGTACCAGGTGTGCTGTGAAAGGGTGTGTTACACATGGGTACCACCAACAATAACGGGAATGTGTTATTTGGCTAAGCTGGTCCCAATCCAGAAACTAAGGGGAGAAGACACAAACACAGACACAGAACTACACCCTAGGTACCCACTGGTGTTTGAAAGACCGAAGAGAGAATTGTTTACGAAGATGGATCGAATATGGACATGGTTGCCAGCATGGACTGGATGGGGAGGAGATGATGAGGAGATTGAATAGCTATGTCAATCTGATGGATGAGATTCTGAATAGAACCAGTATGGATATCCAGCTGCTGAATCTGGAAATGCGTGAGTTACGAAAGGTGCAGATGATACATGAAATGGCGCTTGAGCAGATCAGTGCGGCCTTGAATGGATTGTGTGAAATGACAATGCACTATGAATGTTGCACCTTCATCAGAAACACTACACAAGAAGTCCCAGATTATTACCAGGTAATTCAAGATCATCAGGAGAAGGTAGCACAGTTGCAGGGCACAGCCAGGAGGATTGCTGCCGAAGGCTGGAATCCGCTCCGGGGTTTGGAGCAATGGGAGAATGGTTTGGTTCCATCTTGAGATTCATCTCAAAGATTGGATCCATGATACTCATGATAGTGGTGATCTTGATCATAGGGATACTGATATACCGCATAGGGCTATGCATATGGCCACTATGCAAGACAGCACTGACACCCACACAAACACAGAAGATACCACTGATAATTCCACAGGGAATGTTCCCAGTGAAGCGGAAAGCCCCCCAGTATGCAGAGTTCAGAATAGTGGAGTGTAATGGCTACAAGTGCCAGGAAAAAGATACTGACACTTGAGCCAGGGGGGAATGAAGGAGAACAGGCTGAAAGATGGTCGCTACTATTAGCCAGGCAGCCATCTTGTTCAGAATATTGGTTCACCAGTAAATAGAATAGATTTTACTTAGATGAGAAAAGCAGAGTTTGCATAGAATTTAAGGAATGTAGTAGATTAGAAAAACTAACAAGAAAACCAGGCAGAATCCGGCCGGCTCTTGAAACAGAAAGATTTATGAATGGGACAAGGTCAGTGAGAGTGCCGGGAAAAAAGAGCCAGGCCCCAGGCACCTGAATAAACATAGCCGATAGGGAGGGAGGCACTGCCCGGAGAAAGACAGCACAAACAAATCACAGACTGTCAAACTAACGAGAAGTGTATCAATTTATAGTTATATGTGGAATGTTCTTTGTGTTTGATTAATGATGGGAGGTATTAACCCACGTGGGGAAGAAGAGTGTCATAGGAGGTGGGCTAATGGGGATGTACCTAATTATGTATTTGGGGCATAAAAGCTCATGTCTCTGTGTAATCAGGGCTCACTCTTAGCGATTCAATCCTGTGTGAGCACTTGTGTGACGACACAATAAAGACCTTGCCTTTCCTGAAGAGACTCGTGTTTGGACAATCCTTGCTTGTGTCTGGTCCGGCGCCGTTAATGAAGTGAACCTGATTGACTCCGGTAACACTATTACTGCTCCCCCACGGATCCCGCCCCTGCAAGCTGGTTACTCTGCAGGTGACAGGAGATCCCAAGCAAGTCACCCCCCTTCTGCACACACACACACACAGTCCCTGTACAAAGCTACAAGATGTGAGGGATCTGTTTTGTCCAGACAGACATAGCCCTTGCTGTGGAGGAGAATATCATTCCTCTCTTTTTAACCCTTGCAAGGCCAGGGATCCTAGCAACATTCTGAATTTAGCCATCCCTGCTGCTGCCCCGAGAAATGACCCTGTGTGACCTATGTAAGTGTAGTGTTTAATATAGATCTACCAATATGTATTAATGTGTGTGTATATACGTGTGTTTTTTTTATTGTGCGTGTGCATATACATATATTCACATCATAGATGTTTTAATGTGTGTATGTATATACAGTCTGGTCCAGAAATATTGGGACATCGACACAATTCTAACATATTTGGCTCTATACACCACCACAATGGAGTTGGAATGAAACAAACACAATGTGCTTTAACTGCAGACTGTCAGCTTTAATTTGAGGGTATGTACATCCAACTCTGGGAGGCACATCTGCAAACTGCTGCAAGTCCTACACCGTTCACCTGAGTTGGATGTTCATACCCTCAAATTAAAGCTGACAGTCTGCCGTTAAAGCACATTGTGTTTGTTTCATTCCAACTCCATTGTGGTGGTGTATAGAGCCAAAGATGTTAGAATTGTGTCGATGTCCCAATATTTCTGGGCCTGACTGTATGTATACATACAGGGTAATTCAGAGCACCGACCCGCCGAGCGTAGCCGACGATCTGCTGAACAACCGCCAAGCACAACCGCTGAGCGCAGCCGACGATCTGCTGATCAACCGCCGAGCGCAGCCGACGATCCGCTGATCAGTCGTCAAGCGCAGCCGACGATCCGTGAATTAACCACCGAGCGCAGCCGACGATCCGCTGATCAGTCATCAAGCGCAGCCAACGATCCATTGAACAACTGCCGAGTGCAGCCGACAATATGCTGAAACAATGCCGAACGCAGCCGATGACCTGTCGAACAGACCGCCGAACATAGCTGACAACCCACCGATCAGACCGCCGCAAAAAGCCATCCAGCCGCTGATGGGGTAAACACCACCCCCCCTGCAAAAAACTGCAACTGATAATTTTTTTTTTTTAAAAAGTACTAAATGAAAATGCCTCTGAATGATATATAAAGATCCTATCTATCCTATAAAAGAGTAAGGCTTGGCGTGTCCGTCGCCAAGCCTCCTCTGCGCATGTGCGGCACGCCCACAGGGCGCTGTGGAGGTTGGATGCGCGCGCAGCCGGGTGCGCGCGCGCCACCCGCCGCAGCACGCCCAAAGCGTCTTACGGAGGTTGCCGCGCGCCTCCCGCTGCAGGACCACCAATGGGCCGTTGGATGCGCGCGAAAACACCACAGAGCCCAGCACAGAGCCCAGCACCCCAGCACAGAGACCAGCACAGCACAGAGCCGAGCACAATAAACGGCACAGAGCCAAGCACAGAGCCGAGCACAGCACAATAGACGGCACAGAGCAGAGCACAATAAACGGCACAGAGCAGAGCACAGAGCAGAGCACAATAAACGGCACAGAGCCTAGCACAGAGCCGAGCACAGAGCCGAGCACAGAGCCGAGCACAACACAATAAAAACGGCACAGAGCAGAGCACAATAAACGCCACAGAGCCGAGCACAATAAACGCCACAGAGCCGAGCACAGAGCCGAGCACAGCACAATAGACGGCACAGAGCAGAGCACAGAGCACAGCACAATAAACGGCACAGAGCAGAGCACAATAAACGGCACAGAGCCGAGCACAGAGCCAAGCACAACACAATAAACGGCACAGAGCAGAGCACAATAAACGGCACAGAGCCGAGCACAGTAAACCGCACAATAAATGGCACAGAGCAGAGCACAATAAACGGCACAGAGCCGAGCACAGTAAACAGCACAGAGCCAAGCACAATAAACGGCACAGAGCCGAGCACAGAAAACGGCACAGAGCCAAGCACAGAACCATAAACAGCACAGAGCAGAGCACTATAAACGGCACAGAGCCGAGCACAGCAGAATAAGCGGCACAGAGCAGAGCACAGAGCAGAGCACAATAAACGGCACAGAGCCGAGCACAGCACAATAAACGGCAGAGCACAGAGCAGAGCACAATAAACGGCACAGAGCCGAGCACAGAGCCAAGCAAAGCACAATAAACGGCACAGAGCCGAGCACAGAGCCGAGCACAGAGCCATAAACGGCACAGAGCACAGAGCAGAGCACAATAAACGGCACAGAGCCGAGCACAGCACAATAAACGGCTCAGAGCAGAGCACAGAGCCAAGCACAGCACAATAAACGGCACAGAGCAGAGCACCAAGCAGAGCACAGAGCAGAGCACAAGAGCACGGATCAGAGCACAAGAGCACGGAGCAGAACACAAGAGCACAGAGCCGAGCACAGAGCCAAGCACAGAGCAGAGCACAATAAACGTCACATAGCAGAGCACAATAAACGGCACAGAGCCGAGCACAGAGCCAAGCACAGTAAACAGCACAGAGCCGAGCACAGTAAACGGCACAGAGCCGAGCACAGAGCCATAAACGGCACAGAACAGAGCACAGAGCCGAGCACAGAGCCAAGCAGAGCACAATAAACGGCACAGAGCAGAGCACAGAGCAGAGCACAATAAACGGCACAGAGCAGAGCACCGAGCAGAGCACAGAGCAGAGCACCAAGCAGAGCACAAGAGCACTGAGCTGAGCACAGAGCAGAGCACAATAAACGGCACAGAGCAGAGCACAATAAACGGCACAGAGCAGAGCACAAGAGCCCTGGACAGAGCACAGAGCACAAGAACAGAGCACAGAGCACAAGAACAGAGCAGAGCACAGAGCAGAGCACAATAAACGGCACAGAGCAGAGCACAATAAACGGCACAGAGCAGAGCACAGAGCAGAGCACAGAGCAGAGCACAATAAATGGCACAGAGCCGAGCACAGAGCCAAGCACAGTAAACAGCACAGAGCCGAGCACAGTAAACGGCACAGAGCCGAGCACAGAGCCATAAACGGCACAGAACAGAGCACAAAGCCGAGCACAGAGCCAAGCAGAGCACAATAAACGGCACAGAGCAGAGCACAGAGCAGAGCACAATAAACGGCACAGAGCAGAGCACCAAGCAGAGCGCAGAGCACAAGAGCACCGAGCAGAGCACAAGAGCACCGAGCTGAGCACAGAGCAGAGCACAATAAACGGCACAGAGCAGAGCACAGCACAGCACAATAAACGGCACAGAGCAGAGCACAAGAGCCCTGAACAGAGCACAAGAACAGAGCACCGAGCAGAGCACAAGAGCACAGAGCAGAGCACAATAAACGGCACAGAGCAGAGCACAATAAATGGCACAGAGCAGAGCACAATAAACGGCACAGAGCAGAGCACAATAAACGGCACAGAGCAGAGCACAGAGCAGAGCACAATAGCACCGAGCAGAGCACAAGAGCACCAAGCAGAGCACAGAGCAGAGAACAATAAAAAAAAAAAAAACCTCAGCCACACTAACACAACAAAAAAAAAAAAAACTGAGGACCTAACTAAAACGGTGCCCCCTCCAAAAAGCGTCCACAACACTTTAACAAGAGGGCATACAAACAACCAGTGCCCCCACACCAATTGTGCAACCAAGAAAAAAAAAACAAATAAATTGTTTTAAAAAACCTCACAGCCACACTAACAGGACGAAAAAAACAAACAAAACAAGCACCAAGAAAAAAAAAAAAAAAATAACCAAAGAATTTTTATTAAAAAAAACTCTGCCACACTAACAGAACGAAAAAAAAAAAAACTAACAAAGCAACCACCAAGAAAAAATTAAAAAAAATAGTTTTAAAAAGACTCACAGCCGCACTAACAGAACAAAAAAAAAAAAAACAAACAACACAACCAACAAGAAAAAATATAAAAAAAATAAAAAAAATCTTTTAAAAAACCTCACAGCCACACTAACAGGACAAAAAAATAAAAATAGGACCTAACAAAGCAACCACCAAGATTTTTTTTTTTTTTTTTATAAAAAACCTCACACACTAACACAACGAAAAAAAAAAAAATAAGGACCTAACAAAACCGGTGCCAACCTCCAAAGAGCCCCCAAAGCACCTAAACAAGAGCTCAGAGGGCAAACAAAAAACCAGTGCCCCCTCACCACTGAGCACCTACTAACAAGAACTAAAAAAACAGCCGCACTAACACAACAAAAAAAAACAAAAAAAAAAACACCTCGGAGGTCCAAACAAAAAAACAGTGCCCCCCCTGCAAAGACCCCACAAAACACTTAACCCTTTAAATATAAAACAAAGAAAAATTCACGTACACAATTTTGTTTTATAGTATTTACAAATAAAAAATGCCACCCAAAAGAAAGATGGATTTACAACTACAATCTGTCGCTAAAAGGAGAGAAAAATCACACAGAATCTAACACTAATGACATGCCGAACGAGCAACAACAAAATTTCAGAAATAAAAAAAAACAACAGAAAAGAAAGGAAAGAGCTAATATGGATGAAAATGCACGATGTCAAGAAAGAATCAAAAACACATGGGCACACAAAGTACGACGTGCACAAACAAAAATTAATAAAATCATTAACAATGAACAGGGTGATTCAGTTCAACAACATTATTGTGGAAAACTCGATGTTCTGTGCACCAACTGCAATGCACTGCATTTTAATACACACCAGCCATCCGACAGACTATTCACTCAATGCTGCAACAAAGGAAAAGTATACATGGAGCCAATTAAAGTTGCTCCTTTGATAGAAAGTCTAATGACAGGCACTCCTAAGCATTCAAAAAATTTCAAACAAAACATTCGATCTATCAACAGTTCATTAGCATTTGCTTCCATGGGGGCAAACATTACTCCTCCTCCTGGTTATGGACCTTACTGCTTTAGAATTAATGGCCAGATTTACCACCGAACTGCATCTCTTTATCCGCACAATGAGGATAACCGAAAGTTTGCACAACTATCTTGATCCCGATGAGGCTGCTAAACAACGCCTCATGATTAATGAAAATTCAAAATGCAACCCTGAGCTCATGACAGAGTTAAGCACTTTTATGGATAAAAACAATCCATTTGCAGCCTGCAAAATGTTATATGAGGTAGAACAAGAATCCTTACAGGAGGCTATACAAAATGGCACTATACCACCAACTGTCACCATGGCGATAGTACAAGATCGCACGGACGATCAACGCAGATACAAAGCACCTCGCAGTAATGAAGTACCGTATTTTTCGCTCCATAAGACGCACTTTTCTCCCCCCAAAAAGTGGGGGGAAAAGTGGGTGCGTCTTATGGAGCGAATATGCCTCAGCTCACCTGTCGTCGCCGCCACGTTAGGCTCCCTCTGAGCGTGCGTCCGGCGGCAGGAAGCTTGGGCACTCGCCTGGGGGAGCCACGTGACCACTCGCGGTCACGTGGCTCCCCAGGCGAGTGCCCAAGCTTCGTGCCGCCGGACGCACGCTCAGAGGGAGCCTAACGCGGCGGCGGCGACGACAGGTGAGCGGAGGCATATCCATGAGCTGCTGGGGCACATCCATGAGCGAGCTGGGGCACATCCATGAGCGAGCTGGGGCACATCCATGAGCGAGCTGGGGCAAATCCATGTGCTGGGGCAATATCCATGAGCTGGGGCATGATCCATAAGCTGGGGGGCATATCCATGAGCTGGGGGACAGTATCCATGAGCTGGGGGACAGTATCCATGAGCTGGGGCATATCCATGTGCTGGGGCATATCCATAAGCTGGGGGCATATCCATGAGCTGGGGGCATATCATGAGCTGGGGGCAGTATCCATGTGCTGGGGCATATCCATGTGCTGGGGCATATCCATAAGCTGGGGGGCATATCCATGAGCTGGGGGGCATATCAATGAGCTGGGGGACAGTATCCATGTGCTGGGGCATATCCATGTGCTGGGGCACATCCATGAGCTGGGGGACAGTATCCATGTGTTGGGGCAGTATCCATGAGCTGGGGGACAGTATCCATGTGCTGGGGCAGTATCCATGAGCTGGGGGACAGTATCCATGAGCTGGGGGACAGTATCCATGTGCTGGGGCATATCCATGTGCTGGGGCATATCCATGAGCTGGGGGACAGTATCCATGTGCTTGGGCAGTATCCATGAGCTGGGGGACAGTATCCATGTGCTGGGGTAGTATCCATGAGCTGGGGGACAGTATCCATGAGCTGGGGGCAGTATATCCATTATTACACTATTTGATTTCAGAATACTTATTTTCCTGCTTTCCTCCTCTAAAAACTAGGTGCATCTTATGGTCAGGTGCGTCTTATGGAGCGAAAAATACGGTAGCTATTATTTTTCAAAATGATGATGGAGAACCTCCTCTCGAAAGAGATCTTATCATTCATTGCCGAACGCAAAACGCAGACAGAAAACCAGAAAGGATAAGCATTTTAGATCCAAACTTAGAGCCGATGCTCTATCCACTTTTATTTCCATTTGGGGACCAAAGTTGGTCACCTCGCATTAAACTTAACTACACCCCTACTACTGTAAAAACCATACGCAGTCATTGCTCTGCAAAGCCAAGAGAAAGAGTCACTCAAATGCAATTTTATGGCTACATGCTTTCGATTCGAAAAGATTTCAACCCATTTTTAAATGCAGGCAAATTAACTCAACAGTACTTTGTAGACGCATATGTTAAGACCGAAGGTAACCGTCTAAACTATGTACAACAAAATCAGTCCAAATTACGAGTTGAAAAATACACAGGTCTCATGGACCATCTACAAAACGCTGCCAAAGAACAGGGCTTGATACCAGGAAAAGCAGTAATACTTCCATCAACATTCCAGGGTAGTCCCAGAAACATGCTGCAAAACTACCAAGACGCCATGGCTATTGTGCGAAAATATGGGAAGCCTGACTTCTTCATAACAATGACATGCAACCCAAAATGGCCAGAAATTTTAGAAAATATTACAGAAGGTCAAGCAGTGGAATACCGCCCTGATTTGGTTGCCAAAGTTTTAAACTTAAAGCTAAAAGAACTACTACACGACATCACAAACAAACATGTGTTAGGTAAACCTGTTGCTAAAATTCATGTAATAGAGTTTCAAAAACGTGGATTACCTCATGCACATATTTTACTCAGATTATCACCTCAAGATAATCTTAAAGATGCTGATGCTATTGATAGGTTTATTTCAGCAGAAATCCCCGACATTCATGCACAACCCCGATTACATGCAATAGTCATCAAACATATGATACATGGACCATGTGGGCCTCAGAATATTAATTCGCCATGCATGGCTGATGGTGTTTGCTCAAAAAACTTCCCAAAACCATACCAAACTTTGTCAAACATGGACGGCTATCCACTGTACCGGAGAACACAAACAGCTGCTTCTATTGAAGTAAATGGAAAAAAAATCAATAACTCTTGGGTTGTGCCATACAACCCATTATTAGCTTTAAAATACAACTGCCATATAAACGTTGGGAGCTGCGCTTCTATAAAAAGTGTAAAGTACTTATTCAAATACATCTATAAAGGACATGACTGCGCAAATATTGCCATCAAAGAATATGCAACGCTCCATCATGACGAGATCACATCCTTCATGGATTCCAGATATGTGACAGCTCCAGAAGCGGCATGGCGCCTTCTTGGTTTCAAAATGCACCATCAAACACATACCATCGTGCGCTTACAAATCCATCTTCCTGGCGAACAGTCGGTATACTTTAATGAAGATAACATCAGGAACGCTATAGAAAAAAACACAATCACGAGACACAACATTGACAGCTTGGTTTACCTTAAACAGAGTAGATGTGGCTGCCTGCGAATTCCTGTATACTGATATTATTCCACAACATTTTGTATTTCAACAGAAAAATACCACATGGGAAAGGAGATTGAGACATCGAGAAAATAACACTATTGGGCGAATGTACTCTGTTAACATAAATTCAGATGTTGAGAGATTTTGCTTAAGATTGCTTTTACTCCATGTTAAAAGGAGCCACCTCATTTGAACATATCCGAACAGTTGGTGGTGTGCATTTTCCAACATTCAAAGAAGCTGCTCAAAGACTCGGTCTTTTTCAGGATGATGAATTATGGGACTTGACTCTTCACGAAGCTTCAAGTGAGATGATGCCTCAACTGCTTCGAGAGCTTTTTGCCAACATTTGTACCCTTGCATCTCCACCAAATGCTAAACAACTGTTTGAAAAATATAAACAACAACTCATTGAAGACTTATCAAGACACCCTGGCCACACACCAGACTGCCAACCATGTCTCAATAATGCACTATTAGACATTCAAGACATTTTAATTGTTAACGGGAAAAAATGTCAGGATTTCGGTTTACCAACGCCTACCGACTATTCAACCGTCAAAACAACAGACATTTATGATGCAGTTCTTCAAAGTCACATAGGAGTACAAATGCAGGTGGCTTTAAATGATCTACAAAGAGAAACTTTTGAAGACATTCTTTCTGCCACCCAAAACGATACATTACCCCAAAGGTGTTACTTTCTCGATGGTCCTGGAGGTAGTGGCAAAACATACCTATACCAAACTTTATTGCATTCATTTAGAGGAAACAAAGGGGTAGCATTAGCTGTTGCTTCTACTGGAATTGCTGCTAATTTGCTAGAGGGTGGACGCACATATCACTCACAATTTAAACTGCCTGTTCCTTTGTTCGACACTTCAACATCTTCCGTGAGGCAAACATCTAATGATGCCACAATCCTTAGAAAAACAAAAATTATAATTTGGGATGAATCAACCATGGCTCCAAGTGATGCTCTCAGATGCGTTGACAAACTACTGCAAGAGCTCATGAAAAACAACAAACCTTTTGGCGGTAAAACAATTATCCTCGGAGGCGATTTCCGACAAATTCTACCTGTTGTGGCACATGGCAGTCGATCAGCAATCGTTGAATCCAGCATTAAATTCAATACACTATGGGATAAATTTAAGATCATAAAGCTGCAAACAAATGTAAGATCTGTGGATCCAGAGTTCAGCTCTTGGCTAATAAAACTTGGCGATGGAAAACTCACAAACGAACATGGCTTCCATCAAGATATATTTCAGATACCACCTAAAATGATCTGCAAAAACTCCATTGTCAAGGAAATTTATGGTGACCATTTACACCCTGATGATATTTCAACGTTTGAGAAAACTGCAATTTTATGCCCCAAAAATTGTGATGTGGACAACATCAATGAAGAAGAGCTTAGTTTGTTAGAAGGTGAGAGCTACACTTATTTAAGCACTGATTCTATTGATGATGAATCACAGGAAGACAAGGATAATTACCCCATTGAGTTCTTAAATGAATTGGCTCCTTCAGGGATGCCAGTTCATAAACTGAAACTCAAAATTGGCTGTATTATTATGCTCCTGCGTAACCTGAATACAAAGAGAGGCCTGTGTAATGGAACAAGACTGATTGTGACAGCTATGCGACAAAATTTGCTCATTGCTAAAGTATTGACACCTACCTCAGAACGAAAAAACATTTTCATTCCTAGAATTGATTTAGCCTCAAGTAACACCAAACTGCCATTTGTTTTACGAAGGAGACAATTTCCTGTTAAATTGGCATTTGCAATGACTATTAACAAATCCCAAGGACAAACCTTTGACAGAGTTGGCATCTATTTACCAGAACCCGTCTTCAGCCATGGACAACTATATGTTGCATTCTCTCGAGTCAAGAGCTCTGCGGACGTTAAAATCAAAGTCATCGATGGACGTGAACAAGGCTACCTATTACAAGGGACTGATGCATGCTTCACTAAAAATGTTGTATTCAAAGAAATTTATTCAAAATAGTCACTAAAAATATTTAACTTTTCTTGACGCTGCTGTGTTTTCCTTTCCACCAACATTCATACGCACCACACTTATCAATAGACTGCCCTCTGGGCAGGCTTTCCACCTAGTAAATAATAATAAAGAAACGGTTTAATAGATATTGAATGAAAACAGGAATATCTCTTTTACATTGAAACCTATGGGATTCGCCTGATTAAACCTGCCAAATGAAACCACCTAAAATCAGGGCATTTCGGTGCTGTTCAGAGTTCTCTGAATAGATTAACCATTGCTTCTCTATGGGGAGTTCACTGCTGCCGAACAGCACCGCATTTCGCTGCCAATGTCTGAATAGCGGAATGGCCATGAAATTGCACCGTACGGGGAAATTCATCGTTCTGTGCTGTCACAATACAGATGGCAGGGTTGCGGGTCGAGCCCAATGTGCGATGAAACACATTATAAAACAAAAGGATATTTATTTAGACAGAATTATAAAATAACTGAGAAAACAGGAAAAATAAGGAGAACAAAGAATAATTAATAAACGGTATAACTGAGGAATAATGGAAAACTAAACAGGTACTGATTATAACAGAAAAACAGGACCAGGGAACTAGGCTGACTGATAAGGCACTGAATACACAAATGAACAGAGAACCAGGGAACAAGGCTAAATAATAACAACAAGAATTAGATACACAAGGAGAAAGGACCAGGGAATCAGATTAGATAACAAAACAAGATATAGGAATAGAAATAAAGAAGAAGTCTTTAAATGAACGGAATGGGGTATCAACAGCGTAGTATCAGAAGGAGCAGGCAAATGGAATCTGGAATACAAGCAGGGGTTCGGCAACAGGTCGTTCAGAATGTATATATATATATACTGTATATATTATATATAGGGTTCAGCAGAAGCAAAGTCCAGAATACAAAGCAGGGGTTCGGCAACAAATCATCAGAGGTTTACAGGAAAGTTTAGCAGATAGAAGGCTATTGCAGCTTTAGGGACAGCTAGGCAAGCAATGCAAAAGCAATGTCCCATGGTGCTTTGCCTCTTTAGCACCTGCACCTCTTGTAGGCTGGAGACGAAACACAGTGGTATGGAGGGGCGGATTCAGTGAGTCATGAATGAACCAGAACCGGGTTTGTTTTTCCTACGGCGCCGGCGATCGGTTATGTGACATAGCTCCCCACCAAGGGACACACTCCGGATGGCCAAGGCTATGTCTGGATCATTAATGGCACAATGTACAGAAATATTCTCAGGACTGTCCTTATGATCCTGTAGCAGAAGGATTGGAGTGTCTTCAGGCTCTGTATATGAAGGAGACAAAATACTGTAATCGAGAACTGGAGAGGTCATCGGTGACGGCTTGGTCTTACGGCTGTGGATGAGGGGTGAGTCGATTTTTACCATACCTGGAATTCTGGGGGTAATGGATAAACATTGGTGAGTATTCGAGGGATTGAGAAGTAATGGCAAAGGTGAGTTATCAAGGTGCTGAAGAGAGTTACGTTATTGATTTTGTATCATCTTAGACAGGCCAGTAACTCAATGAACCAGCAGCAGGTTTGTTTTTCCTACGGCGCTGGCGACCGGATATGTGACAGGTCCAATTCGGTGGCCAGTTCGGCTCTTTCTGAATAACCCTGATGGTGTGTATATATGTTTTAATGTGTGTGTGTGTATATATATATATATATATAATTTATGCTGTGTACATATACGTCACAAGGTTAGGACTGCATGATACATTAACCCTTTCCCGCCGCAGGGTGTACTTTCCTGTCCCTGAAGCGGGTGAGCCTTGAAGACGCAGGGCGTACTAGTATGCCCAGCAGACTTCAATGGGCCTCCTATACCCCGCAGTTGGCGCACATGCCCGGCAGGGGAATCCCAATAGATGATTAAGAAATGCTGGGATCAGATAGTTTGTTGAAAATATATATTTTTTTTCCTGGCTTTTCTCCAAAAGCGGCAAAAGATCCTGGCCTTTCCCATGATACCAAATATGACCAGCTAATCTGTAAAAATAAAAATCCTTTTTTCCCTGTCCAAAAGAGGCAGTATTGCTCACTTTTCAATAATAAAGTGAAATATATTGCTGCACTACCTCACCTTCTCATTTCCCGCAGCAGCAGCAAGTGTGGAGTGGATGGAGCAATGTTTAAAGTGGGCCTTTCCTTAACCAGCACTCACTGCAGTGATCAGAAATTTGTCACTGAGCTGCCTGGCTCCTGGTGAGGTCCTGTATAGAGGGGGCCAGGCTGCATTTACTGCATCACAGGGTAAACAGGGACAGGGAAGAGGGAGTCTTAAAAAACTGAAATAGTAAAAGAAAAAAGACCATAGCAGCATCTCATACCTGCAAAACACACACCCATTCTCTGCTCAGCAACTCCAATCCACAAAACCAGCCACCCAGCACACAAAACTACCATCACAAAAAAACAGCCACCCACACACACAACTCCCATTACACAAAACAGCTACCCACACACACAACCAGCCACCCACACAAAACCAGCCACCCACACACGCAACTCCCATCACACAAAACCAGCCACCAACACACAACTCCCATCACACAAAACCAGCCACCCACACACACAACTCCCATCACACAAAACCAGCCACCCACACACACAACTCCCATCACACAAAACCAGCCACCCACACACAACTCCCATCACACAAAACCAGCCACACATACAATTCCATCACACAAAACCAGCCACCAACACACATCTCCAATCAACAAAATCAGCCACGTGTCCTTTTGTTCATAGCATGAGGATGGATATGTTGTGAGTTTGCAAAATCTTTTTTTTTTTTTTACATTTTAAAGTTGAGGGGGGTGCCAAATATAGGATCCTCCCCGGGTGCAAAATGTTCTAGGTACGCTCCTGATGAAGGGGAATCAGGAAACAAACTATGACAGCAGGATCTTGAACACACACAGGATACCGGATGGTATGGGAACACAAGGAAGGTTGGTAGCACTGGCAAGGTTTGGTTCAGGAAACCACAGGAGAGCCACAACATAGGTTCTCTCTTGCTAGAAGCAGATTACAACTAATGATGGAGCAAGGAGCAGAGGGGTGTGTGGTACCTTTATTTGCAGGTGAGTCACATGACCTAGTGTGTGTGTGTTTTTAACTGCTTTGGTGCTGGATCACAGTACTGAAAATAAACAGCACAGAAATAAACAGGACTTGAAGTGCAGGCACAGATCAGATACACCATACTTGAAGGGGCTGCCCAGGCATAGTTCAGGGGCCTGACACGGTGTCGGTCTGTGTATTTTTCCATCTGTTCTTGTATCTATGTCTTCCTCTCTATCCTCATCTCTCTCCTTTTACTTTATAAATCTCTCACTCCTCTTCCTTTCCTGCCTTCCTCCGGCTGTGATAATTCCTGCATAAAACTAGAATGTACACAGAGAATTCTCAGCAGAATCACACACGGCTTCCTGATCCTGGCCTCCCTGCATACCAGGGACGTGTGGTGAGGTCAGTGGCTGGTGAGGCTCTGGCTAGTATCAGAGCCAGATATACACAAGTTACATAGGTTCATGGCTCCCCAGGATCTGGCTGCTCTCAGTACTTCCCAGGATCTAGTTGCTCTCAGTGCTCCCCAGGATCTGGCGTAGCGAGGGGGGGCAGGGGCACTTGCTCCTGTGGGGGGCACCACAAGCAGTGGGTGACTGATGCCTTGTCCCAGTACGGCTGTACCAGCACTGCATAAAGAGCATGTGCAAGGTCCATGTACCGGCGCTCTGTGAGAAAATCCAATGGTTCCCCGGTCCCTACGGGAGGAAGCACTGCCTAACTCTGCCCCTAGCATGTCACTTACTTACCAACAGCAGTAGCATGCTGAGAGAGAGAAGAGACGGAGCAGAGCTCATCAGGCAGAGGCACTGACATGCAAGACAAGAAAGGGACCAACCTCAACATGACAGAGAGGCTGTTGAAAAGGAAGGTCCTGCAGAGGGGCCCCATGGAGAAAGAAATGTGAGCCTCCAGGGATGATGGTATGTTTAGTCACCCCCCCATCCTGCTTTTTTTCTTCAGCTAGTGACAACAGGGTTAACTGTGCCTGTCAGAGGCTAGTGGGTGTTTTATGTGGATAATAATGACAGTACAAGCCATTCATGTACAGAAGCCATGTTCCTAGAAGAGAAAGCACAGAACAGAACAGGAAACACATCACAGGAAACAAGTGCCATAGAGATGAATCAGAGTTGCATATAAACTAAACATAACACTCATAACATCTCCCTCTTAATAGTAATAAATGATCATTGTGAAATTTGGATGAATCCTCATTATAACATATTTACAGGTTAAGTCTTTTAGGTGGTTGTCTTGTGAATGTCTACCACTGCGGGTGAAGACTGGCCCTCGTTGTATAAAGAATTTCTCAGCCCTCACGGAGGTTACTGGGCTCTTCTCACCACTTACTGGCATGCTCTGCTCTTCACTCCCGTCCGATATACCTGCTTGCTCCGGACTGTCATTAATATTAGTCTGTGGCATCATCTCTGTACATTCCTTACTGCCAATTGGTGAATTTGCCTATGCATTACCAGGCGAGTCTGGCCTGTCAACAACTGGATAATGTGAATCAGGCTTTTCAGCCACACGCAGATCCACACGATTGCAACGATATACAGTTCCATCAATGTCCACAAGATAGGAGCGTGGTGCAACTTTTTGCAGACAAGTACCTATTCTCCAACGACTTGATCGATCTCCAGGCAGCGGTTTCATACGGATTCGTTCCCCAATATTCAATTCCGGCAAATCTCTTGCAGATGTGTCATATTGTGCCTTGAACACTTAAGCTGTAACATTTCCGGTACCCCTTGTACCACAGAAGGTTCAAGTAGCTTGTTGATCACAGGTAAGGAGGTCTTTAATCTTCGTGACATCAGCCTCTGTGCTGGGCTACTATCCATGCCCACAGTTGGAGTGTTCCTCCAATGTAAGATGGCCTTCCACTGGTCTTTACCATCACTTTGTGCTTTCTTGCATAATTTTTTTACAATCTTCACTGCAGATTCAGCTTTGCCGTTAGCCTGTGGATGACGTGGTGAGGAAGTTACATGCTCAAACTCCCATTCAAAGGCAAATTTTCTGAATTGTAAGCTTGAGAACTTAGGGTCATTATCAGAAATCACTTTATCTGGCTGGCCATGACGTGCAGACTGTGCCTTGCACCTCTTAACTGTAGTTTCAGTGGATAAGCCAGGAAGCCGTTCAATTTCCCAGAGGTCTGAGTAATGATCAACTAATATTTATTTATTTGCAAAGAATTTTACCAGGTACTCTTTTCCCGCATAGTTGAATAAGTCCATATTGACAATTTGCCAAGGACGTGTAGGTATCTCATGCGACATCATGGTCTCTTTTTGTTGCAAGTGTGAAAATTCATTGCAGGTTGGACAATTGCTGACAAAATCTTTGATTTCACCTTGCATATTAGGCCAGTGAAGAGTATCGCGAGCTTGTCTGTAGCACGCCTCACCCTCGATGTGGCTTGAGTGAATGTGTAATAACATTTCTGCTCTCAGTGACTTTGGCACTATAACTCTTGGGCCTTTGTACAAGATGTCATTTTGTACGCTGATCTCATCTCTGAAAGACCAATACTCCTTCACAGTTGCTGTATCCGGCCACCCACTTAAAACAATTGACTTCAAAACAATAGGCAAACAAATGTTGTTCCTGCTGCAGCAAACAAACTGTATGATGCTTACTTCTGGGTGTCACATGATTCGTAGTAGCTCTGCTCAGGGTATCAATGATGTACATTTCACTTCCTGGCTTGTAGACAACATTGAGGTTGTAATACTGCAATGTAAGCACCATGCTCTGCAAACGCTTGGGAGCACACAAAAGGGGCTTTATAAATATGGCTATTAGTGGTTTGTGATCTGTTTCAGCTGTGATTGTATCCCGGCCATAAAGATAGTGATGGAAGTGTTGGCAGACCTACAAAGCTCTCACTAACTCAGCTCCCCACTACCTGTCCTCACTAAACACCAAATACACCCCAGCCTGCTCCCTAAGGTCAGTGACCTGAGCCTAGCTTCTCCCCACATTACCTCTTCCCATGATAGACTACAGGATTTCTTCCGCGCAGCCCCCATCCTCTGAAATGCTCTCCCTCGTACGGTCAGACGGTTACTCCCAGCTTGCGGTCCTCCTACTGTTTCCACCTCCAACCCTTCTAAATTGTGAGTTCCCACGGGAATCGGGCCCTCGTTTCCTCCTGTACTGGTTTGTCAAATGTTGTTCAATGTATTGTAACATTGTCTATATTGTGCCCATTGTACAGCGCTGTGGAATATGCTGGCGCTTTATAAATAAAGAATAATAATAATAATAACCCAACGGGCAGGGATTTCACATTTTATTCTGACCCCCATAAATCATTTTCTCGCTTAGATCGGTTTTTGATCTCGGACTCACTCTCCCCCCCCCCGAGCATTGCGCACAACGATTGGCCTGATAGCGCTTACTGATCACGCGCCGGTCACACTAGAAATTACACTAGGAACCCCGCGTCCCCACTCTAGAAACTGGCGTTTTCCCTCTCACCTTATGACGTCCAGTCTGTTCACGTCACATGTCGAACTAGCCTGGAATAACTATACCGACGACAATATAGAACATGTTGAGGAGGTTAATCTATTCTGGTCTGCGGCGAAAGTGGTGCTCCGGGGACAAATAATGGAGTTTGCTGCCTTTAAGAAGAAAGAGGACTCTCAGCGTTTAACTAGGGCTCATTCGGATTTAGTCAGGAGCTATAGAACTTACTTGTCGACCCCCGTGGCCGTACAAATGTATAAACATGACAAGTCCAGATAAGATACCCTAGCCACCGAACGCGCACATCGCTCATGGCAGCATCAGAAATCCCGTTTGTAACACTTTGGTAATAAACACGGTCACCTCCTTGCCAATCTAGTTCGCTCTCAAACGCAGGCCCGACCTTTTATCTCTCAACTCAGAACTACAGACGGAACCTTACTTACCGACCCTGCGGCTATCGTTGACTATTTCCCGCTCAATTAAACTTTTTCCATAGGGCACAATTTCCGAAACAATTCCTGACAGAACGTGACGTGCTTTCAGCACCCATCTAAAACACCGAAGTCCGAAACGTGATAGTCTCACTCAAAAATGGAAAGACTCCGGGGCCTGATGGGTTTGGGGCGGAATACTACAAGCTCCTCTCTGGCTTGGTGGTTCCACATTTGGTCTCACTTTATAATAATATTCTACAAGAGGAGAAATCCTCCTCCAACTTTTTACGAGGCGCGAGTAGTGGACCCGGAAAGAACCCTGCCTTGGTCACCTCCTACCGACCTATTGCATTATTAAACACTGATTTAAAACTTCTATCCTCGATCATGGCCTGCTGCCTTCAGAGTCCTCTCACACGCCTTGTGGGCCCCCAACAAACTGAATTCCTTAATGGCCGACACTCTACCATAAACATACGTTAGGTCATATGGTCCTCTACCCTCACACCACACTCCTCTAATCTTCTGTTGAGTTGCGACGCGGACAAGGCGTTCAACGGGAATTCCTGGGCTTACCTAGTCCGATTTATCAAGATTCACCACTTTGGGAAGGTGTTTTTGACCCTCTTTCGCACGCTCTATCTCAACCCCTCTACAGTGATCACGGCGAACAGGCTTAATTCTACCCCTTAGTTTTAGAGTGTGGAAACAGACAGGGCTGTGCTCTATCTCCGTTACTATTTAATCTCGCCTTGGAACCCCTCATACGCATTATAGAGACGTGCCCGGAGATCACCGGTATCCATTTATCCCCCACTATGACGCTAAAAGTAGTGGCTTTCTCAGACGATTTGTTATTATTCCTCTCGGACCCTACGGGCCATATTACATAGTTGTTGCTAACTTAACCAGAGCTGTTGTAAACTTAAAACCTCCATAGGCTATAATGGCTCTGGGAAGTTTACAACAGCTCTGGTTAAGTTAGCACCAACTTTGAAATATAGCCGTACATCGGCTATTTCACCGTTGCAGACTTTATTAGATTTCATGTGGCCTCGGGTTTCCAAATCAATTACACCAAGTCGGTCGCCCTACCTCTAGTATCCAAGCCCCAAGGCCCTTGGCTCAGACAGTTTTCCTTCTCCTGGGCACCCACACCTTCCATAAAATACCTAGGGATCATCCTACCGGCCTTTCTTTCTCAATTATATCAACTCAACATAGACCCTCACCTGACCCAAACTAAATTAATTCTAGAAGCCTGGAGTTCTCTTCCTCTGTCCTATTTAAGAAGGGCCTCCCTAATCAAATGACTCTATTCCCCAAATTGCTCTATCCCTTGTAGGTTTTTCCCCTACTGCTAAAGCCCACGGATCACCATATGCTGCACAAGATGTATGCAGCATTTAGAAGGCAAGGTAAACGAGCACGCATACCGCTTCCTACTCTCCGACAATCTCTATCTAGAAGAGGAATTAACTGCAGTGGTGTTTTTAACCTGTGATGTAAAGAGCTTATACACAGTGATCCCTTCTGATTTGGGCATTGAAGCGATGCGCCAAACATTAGTACAATCAACAGTGTACCAGGGACCACCGGTGGAATTTGTTTTGGAACTACTGGAGATAGTACTAACATGTAACTACTTCCGTTTTGAATCCCAATGGTATCAACAGGTGACTGGAAGATCCATGGGAGCGGCGGTCGCTCCTATGTACGCGAACGCCTTCATGCACCTCTTTGAACAGCAAGAAATCATCTCAAGGCATGGATCAAAAATCCTATATCACAAAAGATTTATAGATGATGTGTTTATGATCTTATTGGATACAAGTCAAGGGGTAGAACAGATGGTGGAACAGATTAACAAACTTGACTCACCAATCAAGATCACAGCGGAGATCAATGTGAATACTGTTGATTTTTTGGATTTACATATATACTGCAATGATGATCATGTTGAATATACACTCTACCAGAAACCTACAGACCGAAACACTCTTGTTCATATGAACAGTTCACATCCGACACATCTTAAAAGATGATTACCTTACACACAATTCTTAAGGGTATTGAGAAATAATTCCAATCATGACCGAGCTCAAACTCAAATTAATGAAATGTGGTCCAAATTTCGTGATATAGCTACCCGACTCACCTGTTGAGAGATGCCCTAGAGTGCTGTGGCATGGATCTTGACAATAGAAGGGTCAAGGAACCCACTTTCATATTTTCCTCTCCATATACACCGGGTGTCAGGACAGACTGATCAAATATTGAAACACAACTGGCCTATTCTTGCGAGGGACAGTACATTACCACAGAATTTTTGGAATTTACCACTTTTTAGTCAGACGATCCCGTAATTTACGTGACTTATTGGTGAATATGGACCCTGTACAATCTTACTCTTCAGACATAACAGTTCAACATCCAGGCTGTTTCAGAGGTCTTCGCTGCATAACCTGTAGCCACATGATCTCTGGCACATCTTTTAATCATCCACATAAGAACAGAAAATATTTAATCAAATATCGTATTACTTGTACAACAGATCTTGTGGTGTACAAGATCTCTTGCCCGTGTGCACTTTGCTATGTTGGCAAAACAGACACCTCTTTGAGAGAGGGAATTAGAGGCCACCATTCGTCTATACGTCTAGCTTATCGAGATGGATCGAGTGATAAGCCTGTGGCGAGACACTTTTTGGAAAAAGGCCATCAACTACCTGCCATGAAGTTTAATGGCAATCGATCATGTACCTCGACCAAGAAGAGGGGGAGATTGGAGCGGTATGCTTTTGAAGAGAGACATATATTGGATCAGGGAATTGGATACCGTTTTCCCACGAGGACTTAATGAACGATTATCTTACCAACCTTTTTTATGAGGACAAAGATTTTATGTATTTAATAGGCTTCTATATACATTGTACTCTTTAGGGAGCACTTAGTATTCATATCTTCTTCCAGATTTATGTGGTAATGGCTTTATTTGTTGCTTTTTGGGACCACTTAGTAGAATAGAGGTAAACCATTTTTGTATCTCTAGGTTTTTTCATCAAACAAATAGCAACACTCTATATATGTAATAAGAAGGGATTAGGTTTCCACAGTTTGGCCAACCCATTCATATATAGCCTAGTGTATCATATTCCGCTATGTTTGCCATTTTTTTGTTATTGTTCCCTTTAGCTTACATCCTTCTTCGGGACCTTTGTCTGTAGATCACAGAATTAATCATATGAACCTGCGAAGGGATAATACAGTGGGTACTAGATCTGAGGAATAATTTAGTATACTCCACCTTATACTTTTTCCTTTTTTTTATGTCTTTTTGTATAATATAGTTTTTATTGGTATAAAACAAGGCTTATTCAGTTCAGTAAAAGAATAATAAGTAACAAACATAACCGTTAATGTTCAGTAATCGCGTGGTAGAGACAATCTCTACAGCGTTCTAGGTGGAGTACATAAGGGTCGTGTATTATTCATGTATCTCAGTAAATGTTAAAGAAATTAAAAGAAAACAAAAATGTTTATACAAACAATAAGGTATTTAAAAAAGAAAAAGAAACAGAAAAACGAAAGTTGTGTCTTGAGTACTACAAGTTCATACTAGTAATCTCGCTCATCTGTGTGTCTGTAATCGCAATAACAATCAGAAGGGTCAATCCATCAAGGGGAACAGGGGGGATACGGTTTGTCGTTCAAGGGACCTGGCCAGGGCCTCCGGGTTACTTTTACGATGTTTCATGACAAAGTCAGACCACCAATACCATGTTTTAAAGTAAATATCGTATTTGTTATCCAGTGTGAGATGAAGTTCTTCCATTTCCCTAACACTGTTGACCTGATCTATCCATTAAAAAATCGTCGGTGGTGACTGTGAACTCCAGTGTCGGGGTATCAAGCATTTTGCTGAATTAAACAGGTGTATCGCTAGTGACTTAACCCCTTAAGGACCGAGACGTACCATGTACGTCATTGCAGCGGGTCTCTCTTAGACCCGCTGACGTACATGGTACGTCCTGCAGTTTTTGAGCTGCTGGAAGCGATCGGATCGCTTCCAGCAGCTCAAACGCCATTGCAGGATGCCTGGGAGTCCAGGCATCCGTGCAATGGCCGTTAGAAGTGCCGGGGCACCATGTGATCGCTCCCCGGGAGCGATCTACATCCGGTTGCACCGGAGAGGTGCCCGGCACTTCTACAGAGCGCTGGAAGCGATCGGATCGCTTCCAGCTGCTCTGAGCATATTACAAGGATGCCTCGACATCGAGGCATCCTTGTAATATACTTACCTGCCGCCGGCCGTCCGTGATCGCTCCCCCCGAGCGATCACTTCCGGTAGCGGCAGGAAGTACTGAGTGACCACGGTATCGTGGCACTCAGTACAAAATCGATCACTTCAGTGATCAGGTGCTCTGCTGGGTGCCTCGAGGGATCAAGGCACCCAGCAGAGAAAAAAAAAGTGTAAAAAAAAAGTAAAAAAAAGTGTGTAAAAAAAGAAAAAATAAATAAAATAAACTGACATAGGGGTAGGGTTAGGGTTAGGGTTAGGGTTAGGGTAGGGTAGGGTAGGGTAGGGTTAGGGGTAGGGTTAGGTTAGGGGTAGGTTAGGGTAGGGGTAGGTTAGGGGGGTAGGGGTAGGGTTAGGGGTAGGTGGTAGGGTAGGGGTAGGGGTAGGGTTAGGGTTAGGGTTAGGGGTAGGGTTAGGGGTAGGTTAGGTTAGGGTTAGGTTAGGGTTAGGTTAGGGTAGGGTTAGGGTAGGTCGGTAGGGTAGGGTTAGGGTTAGGTAGGGTAGGGTTAGGGGTAGGGGTAGGGTGGGTAGGGGTTAGGGTAGGGTTAGGTAGGGTTAGGTAGGGTAGGGTTAGGTTAGGGTTAGGTTAGGGTAGGTTAGGGTAGGGGTAGGTTAGGGGTAGGGTTAGGGTAGGGTTAGGTAGGGTTAGGGTTAGGTTCTAAGGGCAGGGTCAGGGGTAGGTTAGGGTTCTAAGGGCAGTCATCTTGGGGCTGAGTGGGATGTTCCTAGCCTGCCTCATCAGAGAGGCAGGCTAGCAACATCAATCAGAAGTTAGAAAAAATCAAAATAAAATTCTAATTTGTCAGGTCAGGCCAATATTTTGTAAATATTGTCTCTGACCTCTGTGATTCTCCTCCCTCTCCTCACTTGTGTTTTGGTGAGCGAGAGAGAGAGAGATCAGATTTGACAGGTTAGAGATTTTAGTGAGATTTAGTGAGATTAGAAAAATTGAGGCAGATTTAGAGAGATTTTAGGGAGATTTAGGAAGAATTGAGGCAGGTTTAGAGGGATTTAGAGAGATTTAGGTGTTTATTTGTATTTTCTGTGAAACCCAACGGTTCTTCTAAGAACCAACAATCCGCTTATATATAATAATAATTAAAAATTTTATAATCTATTATATATAATGTCTGAGAGGGTTACAGCGCCGAGGAGGCATATGCCATCCTGGCGTCAGAATCTGAGGCATCTGCGTCAGACTCAGACCCTCATTTCGACCCCGCTAACTGCTCAGAGGCGTCGCTAGATACATTATTCTATGCTGGCTGATGTATCTAGTGATGTTTCTGATGCAGATCCTGGGTCACCACCTGCCAGCAGGAGACGCACAGCTCCAGCTGAGGAGTGGGTAGTGCCTCATCGCCAGAGGCCAGATATCCCTCCTTTCACGGCAAATCTGGCATCAATATTGATGTTGCAGGATTTACCGCCACACAGTTTTTGCAGGTGTTTATGGGGGATGATTGTTGGGCCACATCGTGGCCCAATCAAATCTGTATGCCCATCAGCATTGTGCTGCGAAGCCAGACTCCTACTTGGCAAGGCAGCAATGGACCCCGCTAGATGTGCCAGAATTTCTGAAATTCTGGGCACTTACTATGCTGAGATCATAAAAGAAGCCCTCAATTCGCTCCTGCTGGAGCAGTACCCCATCTGCTCTACCCCCATTTACCTCCAATCAATGTCACGTAGAAGGTATGAAAACATTTTGCGTTTCATGCACTTCAGTGACAACAGCCTGTGCTCCCCTAGAGAGCATCCCCAGTTTGACAGGCACCAGACTTTTACATTTTATTCGTACATTTTTATGTTCTACAATTGGTGCTGTATTTTGCCAAAATCTTTGCACACCTATGCATGGGGGGCATGGGTGTACTCAGGAGATCTTGCAGAAAACAACCTGGAGAGTTTTCATGCAGTAACAAACAACAGTGTCTGCTAAGGCTAGGGTCAGACGAGCGTGATTTCTACGGACTGTACGTCCGTGCAGTACGGACATCGTCAGTACGGAAGATGCAGTAGTGGTCACACAGTCCGTTTTTTCACTGACATTTATTTTTTGACAGATGTAGGAGGGACAATAAATTCAATTGCAAAACCATTTTGTCCGTGAAAAATGCAGGACGTATAAATGCAGTCCGTCTGACCACGTTCCATCACTCACACACAAAGCTATGCAGACGTTGCGGACGCAGCGCACTTTGTGCGGCCGTTCTAGCGGTTCTACGTTCTTGCCTGCCTTGCGTCCGTGGGCCGCCGGCCGTTGTGCTGTCCGCAGTTCAGTGCGGACGTACTTCGTGTGTCGGGCTCCATTGGACTTTATGTCATGCTATCACGGACGTACTTTAGGCGCGATCACGGACGTGAACACTACGCTCGTCTGACCCTAGCCTAAATCACAGTCCAAAACTACTGTGGGCGTAAAAATCTGAAATTTGAAAAATTACCGCCACACACCTTGTTGCCAAATGTTTTGGGCTAAAACCGTTGCATCCATGGCATCAAAGCACTCCATATGCAATACCTTGGGGTGTCAACATAACAAATATAAACAATTTTCTGGCAATATTTCAAAACTGGGGTATGCGTAGACCAAAACAAAAGATAGGCCTAGCTGAAGAAATAATCTCAATTTCAACTCTAATGACAAAGTCATAAAAATTGTATTTGAACCTTCCCAAAATCCTGGCAAACCTAGGCATGGGGGGCATGGGTGTACTCAGGAGATTCTTGCAGAAAACAACCTGGAGAGTTTTCATGCAGTAACAAACAACAGTGTCTGCTAAATCACAGTCCAAAACTACTGTGGGCGTAAAAATCTGAAAATTGAAAAATTACCGCCACACACCTTCTCAAATGTTTTGGGCTAAAACCGTTGCATCCATGGCATCAAAGCACTCCATATGCAATACCTTGGGGTGTCAACATAACAAATATAAACAATTTTCTGGCAATAATTCAAACTGGGGTATGCGGTAGACCCAAAACCAAAGATAGGCCTAGCTGAAGAAATAATCTCAATTTCAACTCTAATGACAAAGTCATAAAAATTGTATTTGAACCTTCCAAAATCCTGGCAAACCTAGGCATGGGGGGCATGGGTTTACTCAGGAGATCTTGCAGAAAACAACCTGGAGAGTTTTCATGCAGTAACAAACAACAGTGTCTGCTAAATCACAGTCCAAAACTACTGTGGGCGTAAAAATCTGAAAATTGAAAAATTACCGCCACACACCTTCTCAAATGTTTTGGGCTAAAACCGTTGCATCCATGGCATCAAAGCACTCCATATGCAATACCTTGGGGTGTCAACATAACAAATATAAACATTTTTCTGGCAATAATTCAAACTGGGGTATGCGGTAGACCCAAAACCAAAGCTAGGCCTAGCTGAAGAAATAATCTCAATTTCAACTCCAATGACAAAGTCATAAAAATTGTATTTGAACCTTCCCAAAATCCTGGCAAACCTATGCATGGGGGGCATGGGTGTACTCAGGAGACCTTGCAGAAAACAACCTGGAGAGTTTTCATGCAGTAAAAAACAACAGTGTCTCCTAAATCACAGTCCAAAACTGATGTGGGTGTGAAAATGAAAAAATGACCACCAAACAGTATCTAATTTGTTTGGAGCAAACGGATGCATCCATAGCATAAAAAACACTCCATTTACAATACTTTGGGTGTTAGCTTACCAAATATATGCACGTTCATAAAACTGGGGTATGTAAAAAGGCCCCTAAAAAGAAGATAAGCAAAGAAGATACTGTATGTCAAATTAGAAAATTGACAAGCACATGTCAAAGATTGGCGTAGCACCCCAAAAACAACAGAACAAATCTATATATGGGTGGTATCAATTTACTCAGAAGATGTTGCTGAACATATTTTGGGGTGTTTTTTGGCAGTAACCCATAACTGGATTTGACAATTCATGCCTAAAGTACAATGTGTGTGAAAAAATAACACAAAAAGTGACTACCTGAAAGTTTGACAAAGAGCTAGTGCATGGAAAGTGTTAAAATACAACTCTTTGAAGCACCCTAGGGTGTGCCCTTTCTAAAAATATATGGTTTGATGGGGGTAAATTACTTTGGCCGGCTTCAAAAATGTCCCAAATAGGACATGGGTGCATGATGACGAAATGTGAAAATTCCAAGTTGGAAAACTGAAATGCGCACCCCCCAAATAAGGCCTTTTAGCCCCCAAATGACCCGACACATACCTATACATGGGTGGTATCAATTTACTCAGAAGATGTTGCTGAACATATTTTGGGGTGTTTTTTGGCAGTAACCCATAACTGGATTTGACAATTCATGCCTAAAGTACAATGTGTGTGTGAAAAAATAACACAAAAAGTGACTACCTGAAAGATTGACAAAGAGCTAGTGCATGGAAAGTGTTAAAATACAACTCTTTGAAGCACCCTAGGGTGTGCCCTTTCTAAAAATATATGGTTTGATGGGGGTAAATTACTTTGGCCGGCTTCAAAAATGTCCCAAATAGGACATGGGTGCATGATGACGAAATGTGAAAATTCCAAGTTGGAAAACTGAAATGCGCACCCCCCAAATAAGGCCTTTTAGCCCCCAAATGACCCGACATACCTATACATGGGTGGTATCAATTTACTCAGAAGATGTTGCTGAACATATTTTGGGGTGTTTTTTGGCAGTAACCCATAACTGGATTTGACAATTCATGCCTAAAGTACAATGTGTGTGTGAAAAAATAACACAAAAAGTGACTACCTGGAAGTTTGACAAAGAGCTAGTGCATGGAAAGTGTTAAAATACAACTCTTTGAAGCACCCTAGGGTGTGCCCTTTCTAAAAATATATGGTTTGATGGGGGTAAATTACTTTGGCCGGCTTCAAAAATGTCCCAAATAGGACATGGGTGCATGATGACGAAATGTGAAAATTCCAAGTTGGAAAACTGAAATGCGCACCCCCCAAATAAGGCCTTTTAGCCCCCAAATGACCCGACATACCTATACTTGGGTGGTATCAATTTACTCAGAAGATGTTGCTGAACATATTTTGGGGTGCTTTTTTGGCAGTAAACCTTAAAGTTCACAGTACATGTATTCTTAAATTGCGTTCAAAAAAAAAAAATCACCAAAATTTTTTTTTTTCTCAAACTTTGGCATAGATTTGTGGTAAAATGGTTTGCATGGAAAGAGTCAAAATACCCCAAGTTTAATACCTTGATTTGTGTACTTTAAAAAAATATGTATATGTGGAGGGTTATTCAGGAATTAGTGACAGATATCAGTGTTACAATGTCACTATCACTAGTTTTGAAAATAAACTCTTTGGAAATGGCAAAGTGCTACTTGCACTTATTGTTGCATAAAATAAGGAAAAAAGCGAGGAATATGTAAACATTGGGTATTGCTAAACTCAGTACTAAATTTAGAAACTACTAAGGAATAAATTTTTTTGACGGTTGTTGATACATAAGAAATTTTGGGGGTCAAAGTTCGAAAAAAGTGGTGTTTTTCAATTTTTGTGTCATATTTTCACAATATTTTTTATAGTAAATTATATGAAATGATGAAAAAAATGGTATCTTTATAAAGTCCATTTAGTGACGAGAAAAACAGTGTAAAATATGTGTGGGTTACATAAACGAGTAAGAGGAAAATTTGACGTAAACACTAAGAGCGCAGAAACATAAAAACAGCTGCGGTCACGAACGGACGGATTTGTGTAAAACCGCCCGGTCACTAAGGGGTTAATATATCTATTCGGGGACAGAGGGACCACATGGAGGAGAGCTGCTTGTGGCGTAAATGGGACATCCAGAGAGGTGATTTCCTTAACGTAGGTGAACACTACCTCCCAGTAGGGTACTATGACCGGGCAGGCCCACCACATATGGATGTAGGTTACCCTCAATAGCCCACACCTCCAACAGTCCGGGGACACCCCTGGGTGCATCAATGCCAATCTATTAGGGATGAGGTACCATCGTGAGAGCAATTTATAATTCATCTCTTGTACTTTCAGGTCTCTAGAGGAATGGAAAGTGATATGGAATACATCTAACCATGTGTGCTCACTCAAAGGAGGGGGTGTCTCTGTATCCCATTTAGCAGTGTAAGGGGGTAGGTCCGGGTATTCCGTGGCCATCAAGAGGGCATATATTAGGGAGAGGAGATGTGGGGGAGGGGGGACTGTAGTACAAAGGCGTTCAAAGGAGGATAGGGTAGATCTGTATGGTTGGTGTGCTTTCAAGCTGGACCAGAAGTGTTTGAGCTGAAGGTAACGATATGTAGCCAAGGGGGACAACTCCCGTTGTGGCACCAGTTTCTCAAGAGGCACAAGTGACCTCTCTGCAGTACATGTCTGGATCGGTAAGTACGGGCCGTCATAGGTGATTTCCAGGAAAGAGGATTGACGGCCAGGCGGAAAGTCAGGGTTGCTGGTCACGGGAGTAAGGGGAGAGGGGAGCATAGATAGACCCAGTCTATGGCGATAGCGACGCCATAACCTTAAGGTCGGAGATATTGTCGGGTGGGACATTGGACATATTGTCGTGTGAGAGGCCGTTTGCCAGGGTGTTGAAACAATAGGGACTCAAAGGAATTTTTGCTCGAGCGGAACCCACAGTTTATGGGAAGGTGACATAGACCAGTCTGACAGGCGGAGGAGCAGTGCTGCCACATAGTAGTATTCCATGTGAGGTGCACTTAATCCTCCCCGGTGTTTAGGGTGAGTCAGTAAGTGAAAGGCTAACCTGGGACATTTCCAGCCCAAATAAACTTTCCAAATAGACCTCAGCTTGCCGAAGAAAGAAGGGGCAATGTGAATAGGGAGAGTTTGGAATAGGTAAAGGAATTTAGGCAAAATGGACATCTTTATTATATTAATCCTTCCAAACCAAGAGAAGTGGGGCTTGTCCCATGCCTGCAAGTCACTCTGTATCTTGTGAAGAAGAGGATCATAGTTAAGAGTGTATAGTAGAGTAAGATCAGAAGGGAGTCGAAGCCTAGGTATGTAATGGCTTCTGATTGCCACGAGAAGGAGAAGAGGGATTGGATCTGAATGCGAATGGCGTCAGGGATGCCCACTCCAAGTGCCTCACACTTAGTAGCATTATTTTTAAAGTTGGAGACTGCGGCATATAAATGGAATTCCTGCAGGAATGCATGGAGGGACTGTAGGGGATCCGTGATCGTTAATAATATGTCGTCCGTGAAAGCAGACACTTTATATTCATGTAGGGGGGTATTGTATCCTTTAATGCGGTCATCGTCCCGCAGTCTCTGTAGAAAGGGTTCTAGCGTAAGAATAAACAGAAGCGGAGACAGTGGGCATCCCTGGCGCGTTCCATTATGGACCGATATGGGGCTGGAGAGAGTGCCGTTTATTCGAAGGAGGGCGGTCGGATTACTATAAAGGGCAGAGACCCGGGCTAACCAGCAGGGACCTAGACCCAGTTTTGCTAGTACTGTTATTAAAAACGACCAATCTACTTGGTCAAACGCCTTTTCGGTGTCTCCCGAAAGAAATAGCATAGGGGTAGAGTTGACCCGGGCCATGTGGAGAAGATTTATGGCTCTCAGAGTGTTATCCCTAGCACCTCTAAGTGGGACAAATCCCACTTGGTCAGGGTGGATCGTGGAGGGGTGTAGGGGGTTAAGTCTCCGAGCTAACATCTGTGCCATAAGCTTTATGTCATTATTTATTAAAGAGATGGGATGATAGTTAGAACATAATAAAGAGTCTTTACGTGGTTTTGGTATAAGTGAAATTGTTGCTCGGAGAGCCTCTGTGGGGAAACTAGTCTCTTTTCCAATCGCATTGAAGGAGTGGAGAAGGTAAGGGCCCAATAGCTTCAGAAAGGTCCGATAGAGAAGCCATCCGGGTCCGGGCTCTTCCCTGAGGGGGTAGCCTTGAGTGCCTCCTCCAGCTCTTTTGAGGTGAAGGGGACGTCTAGCGCCTCAGCCTGTTCTGGGAAAATAGAGACATTCAGGGATTTAGCCAAATAATCAGCCATGAGCTTAGGTGAGGGGGGTGAGTCCCTAATATTATAAAGAATGGTAGTAGGTATGGAACTCCGCTAAACTTTCGTTGTTAAGATGTGTGATTGCGCCATCAGGGCGTCTAAGCTTAGGGATGTAGGTAGACTGGTATTTCTGGCGTAGGGCTCTCGCTAGGAGTTTGCCACATCTGTTACCATGAAGGTAATAAGATTGTTTAGTAAGGAGGAGCGACCTGCAGGCATGGTGGTGCAGCAATTGCCTCAGTTCTGATCGAAGGGAGGATAAGGAGGAATAGTGTTCAGCGGATGTATGGCCTTATGAAGAGTCTCAAAGGTCTGTAAATCCGCGAGCAAGGATTCAATCTTGTCTCCCCTTTCCCTTTTACATCTGGCCCCCAGTTGGATCAGCTGTCCCCGGAGTACGCTCTTGTGCGCCTACCACAGTATGGGATCAGAGACTTCCCCATTATAATTTACAGCAAAATATTGAGTAATGGCGTCCGAGAGATACTCTCGGTGAACCACATATTTCAGTAGGGATTCGTTAAGATGCGATTGGTAGCGTCTAGGGGGTAGGTCAGGAATGTCGAGGTCCAGGAGCATCGGGGCGTGGCCCGACCACGTAATACTCCCTATGGACACTGAGCGGATTAAGTGAAGTGTATGGTGAGACAAGAGGAAAAGGTCTAGACGGGAGTAAACCCGGGCAGCGTGAGAGTAAAATGTGTAGTCACGCCCAGTGGGATGCATCGCTCTCCAACAGTCTACTAATTGAAACGTCTGTAATAATTGGTGGAATCCACGTCTTTTAGATGGCTGTGGGGTGCCAGAGGAAGGGGCAGCCTCCTTCGGGGAGTCCGGGGAGATGTTAAAATCTCCTCCACATAACAGAAGGCTTTCAGCAAACTTAGCGAGCTTACTCAAAATCCTACTGAATTCAGCGCACTGGTGAGTATTAGGGAGATAAATATTCACTAATGTAACCAATCTAGAACCTATATGTCTCTTCAAGAATATGAAACGGCCCTGTGGGTCTTCAATCTGAGAGGTGCATATGAAAGGAATGTGTGAGGCCACCAGAATGGCCACCCCTCCAGATTTGGAAGTCTCAAAGTTACTATAAAAGCTCTGGGTAAAGTAATTCGAGCACAAAGTCAGAGCACTATCTGACCTAAAGTGGGTTTCCTGCAAGAAGGCAAAAATCAAATTTTTGTTTACGAAGATCAGCCAAAGCGATCCGTCGTTTAGACGGGTGATTCAGTCCCCTGACGTTCAGGGATATAAGTCGTATCCTAGCCATAATCTAAAAAAATTGTCCCTAAAAAAATAGCAGTGTTGGAGAGAATGCATTCCCCTGTGCGAGCTCAACTCAAGCGGTTCGGACATGTACAGAATGTGCAAGTTGCGTAGCCCCAAATAGACAAACAGAAATTGAAACAAAAATAAAAAACAAAAATAAAATCATAAACTGCACCATACAGTGCATAACACATAGCAAAGAATAGGGTACAGACCCATATGGAGTCGAGCAAGTGAGATGGGAATAAGGAACAGCCGTTCCTGGCATACTAGATAAATTCAAACACCGCAGGGGGGAGGGTGTAGATCACAAGTACTTAACATAGAAACCGTGGTAGGGGTATAATGAACTATGTAAAACACTACAATAAAATTAGGCTATCAGCCTCCTAATTCTGCTGCACCCGGGCAAACATGAAGTAAGCGTAACCTTCGAATGTCGTCTTCAACAGAGGGACGTAACCTCAGGACTCGTCCGGTTGTCTAGTCGCTTGTTGCAATGGGAAAGAGAAATGTGGACTGTCTCAAGAGGTGTGGACCTTGGTCCTCAGGACGTAGCTTTCAAGGTGAACCAGCCGGTCACTTTAGCCAGAGAATGCAACATCTCAGGGGTCCTGCTGCGCCGGGCCAAAGGTCGAGTGGAGTCCCGGAGTCGTTGCCTCATCCCTGAGTGGTTGGCGGTGTTTTTGTCTACGGGCTGCTTGCCACTTTTGCCTTTGTGGTTTGGGAGGGGGGAAATCCAAAAAGTCGCCTCCATGCCAATATGCCACCTCCACCTGCGGTAAATCCAGGGCGCGTATGAATTCAGGCACATCTCCAGGTTCCATGATAGTCATGAGCCGATTGTCCTTGCGTACATTAAGAGCAAAAGGATAGCCCCAAAAATATCTAATGTCTCGAGCTCGGAGGACATCCGTGATTGGTTTAAGGTGTCTCCGGGCTTGCAAAGTGAATCTGGAGAGGTCTTGATAGATTTCCACCACGTGTCCGTTGTGGGTGATCGAGCGTTTCTTTCTGGCCGCTTGCATGATCTCTTCCTTGAGCGGGAAATGGTGTATGCGGCAGATGATATCTCTTGGGGGTGTTGAAGGGGCTCCCCGTGGGTGCAGCGCTCTATGTGCTCTATCAAGCAATATCGGTGTATCAGGTGGACGTTCGAGGAGCACATTGAATAAAGTCTGCAAAATGAGGGGAATTTCTTCTGTCTCTTCCGGTTCAGGGATGCCTCTAATTCGGACATTATTGCGGCACCCTCTATTATCTAAATCGTCTACCGAGCAGCGCAGTTCAGTAACATATTGGGACTGTTCGTTCAGTTGGGTCTGTAATCTGTCAAGGTGGGCCACGGAAGCGTCTCTATCATCCTCCAAATCTTGCACTCTGCCTCCCAGTTGCCTCACATCAGCCCCTAATTCAGCGAATTTTGCGTCAAATTTTGCCTCCATGTGGGAGAAAAGAGATTCCAGGTCCCTCTTAGTGGGTAGATGGCGCAAGGTCTCCCTTACCTCCGCGGTTGGTATATCGCTCAGAGAGGAAGCCCGGCTATCTTGCAGATCGTCCTCCGATTCAGCCATGCAGTCTCTGCCATCTTGTATTTGCGGCCTTGTGAGGGAGTAGCCTGTGATCCGCGGAGATAATGCCGCATTGAGGAGCTCCCGGTTAGCGCCGGGTATGAGGGTGACTCAGGGAGGTAGCGGCTCACTTTTTTTGTCCCGTGGGACGCCATGCGGACATTTGAAAAAGCTTGTTTGTTGCGCCCGGGTGCAGAGCTGCAGTATCAAGCGGCCATCTTGCCTCGCGTCCAAACCACGCCCCCTTATACTTTTTATGCAGCTTGAGTTATTATTATCCTGCTTCCAATAAACCATTATTTATAAAATAACCTATAGATAGGTATTCGTCCATTTCGTCTGTTTTTTAATCATATAAAAACTCTTTTATGTGACCACAACGGCTTCATTTCGATACAACCTTAAACACTGGTTGACTTGGAAGATGGTATTTAAACAACATAAATAAGACGTTGTTGAAAATGTGTACCGTTGAAGGGCTGTCATTTAGTCTAAATTTCTATCTTTACTGGCAATAAATGGTATTTTGGCATTTGGTTGCCATGGTGATGGGATGGACACAGGGTCAGGCCGACACAGTGACGTCACTGGAATGAGACAGCGTCTGTCTGGCAGTGGGAGGGAACGGCACTTAATTGGTGAGTATGTTTTGTTATTTAAATGCGGCTTTTGTTTGGTTTATATTGTATCCTAATGAAAGTCCACGAATAGTGGACTGAAACATTGATTTTTAAAACAATAAAGAGATTAATTTTGTAAAGACCGGGAGTGCCGCCAACACTTTTCAGTGTATGGATGTTATATATATATATATATATGTTTATATATATATGTAAAACAAATTTTTTTTATTCAGAAATCATTAAAAAGGACCAACGTTTTGGCTCCTGAAAGCCTTTATCAAGGTATGTCCCAACACACAAAATGACAAAATATTTATACTAAAAGTATTGACTCACCCCCAATCGTGTACCGCTGCGTCCATGGCCACGCCGATATGCTCAGTAGCCGGCGCCTATTCTGGACGCCTTGCGTTTGACGCAGATATAGTCACGTCATGGTGTGCGATGGTGGATTCCGCTGTCTAGGAAACCTAACAACAACGGAAACACCATGATGGCCCTAAGTGGGCTAAAAATAAAAGGACTGCAAGAACCTGAACAGGGACAGTATGGGGAAAGATGATTGCAGATATATCCTCATCACATGTGAAATGCTATTACGCTCAGATAATATGTAGTATATACAATCTTGTAAAATGAATAAATAATATGAGACTGAAAGGTATTTTAATATGATAGGGTAGTTTTTTTAATTTTCTGTAGGATTATAAATGTCCTATAATTTAAATATGTGCCATATTTCAATATGCATTAGTGTGAAATCCCCCCCTCCTTCTTGTTCCAGTACGGTGTTTGTTCAGTTTCGTTTCCTCTCGAGGCTAGTCAGCGAGGTGATTGAAATAGATATCCTGTGTTAACTTAGAAATGCCCGCAAAATCTTTGTTATATGATGTAGAAATGTATCTGCTCTGATTGGCTGTTATATCACACTCCTATGTATGTTAGGAGTGGACAGGAAGCTCTTTTCTATAACGAACATTTCTATTGGATGTTGAAATAATAAACGGGTCTGACAGACCACGAGTTGATCAGATGTTGATCTGCCATATCTCGGTGTGGTTGTTTCTATCATCTCCTCTGATCAGAGTCGCGCAGCTCGCTCAGCACCTTACTTCATTTTTTATATATGGGAAGAAAACGGTCTATTGAAATTTCATATATGGTAATTATATTAGGGAATTTGTTATTGTTTGATTAAGATTAAAATTTAACAGTTGGTGTCTGAAATTAGATCTAATAATTCAATTGTCTGATTGCCTATATAGATAAAAGAATATTTGCTTCCATGGTGAGACTCTGGCTGTGAGAGTCACTGTGTTGTTGTTGTTGCAGGACGCTCTGTTTTTCTTTGTTTGCTGTTATATTATGTTTGTTTGTTTATCTTAACTCGCCCGATAGAGAGCTGTTAATGAGCGGTGACTAACTCGTCATGCTGATGTACCCTGAGCTCTAGTGCTGAGTCTGTGTAGGTTATGTCACTCACCCGGGAAACTGAAAGATGTTTCTAAGTGTTGAGTATGTGTATATTGGTCTGAATGTGTCTGTATTGTAGCTCCGTTATGTTGGAGTTTTGACTAGTCTACCTGCTTGTAATGTGAGCATTTTATTTTAATTGATTAGATCTGTAAGTATTCGATATTTCTGATTTCTTCTCATATAGCAAGATGGTTTCATCTCCCATTGAGAGACATTTTGTTTATTTTTCCTCTTCTTTTGCGCGCTGCTGCCATTTTTATTGCGCATTTCTGTATGTTTGCGCGCGGTCTTATTTTATAACCTGATTATAAAAGATTTGCAAACAGTTTTTTCTTTCAGATTTCACGTTTGTTTTTGTCTTATTTTTTTCTTTTGTTTCTTGCCATTGATTACATCTGTTTATTTCGCTGTTTGTCTTTACTAATTATTAATGTATGTGTTTATCTTTGATGTTTTGTATTTCCTAGTTCTGATATTATGTTTTTTTCATATGCAATTTATGTATAGGGACTGCCTTTTTTACCACAGGTTGCTTCGTATGTGTTTTTACTGCTTTGCCTTGAGTAAAAAAAAAAACAGACAGGAAATGGAGACAATAGCACCTTTCAATCGTGCTTGCTAATTTTTTTTCCTTCTCATGAAATTTTGTAGGAAAAGTTTTCTTTCTTTGTTTTTTATTAATAGTTCTATTTGCAATATGTAGTAGTAAAAATGATGTACAAAGGAAAGATTTATTTGGCTGTGAGTTCTGGAATGTGTCTTCTTTTAATGCTATAATGGGAGTTGTGATTGTGGCTGTTTGTGGAGTTGGGTATTTTCGTGTGGATTCAAATGTGTATTTTATTTGGTATATAGCGTATTGGATGGCTGGGATGATTCCAAGATTTTATGGAGACAGATGTGGAATAAAAACGTAATTATGGGAGCTGGACTACTGTAAATGGATGATAAAAATCTATCCTATAAAAGGATAAGGTCCGGCGTGTCCGTCGCCAAAAAACGGACTGCGCATGCGCGACTGACATTTGAAACTGGCTGTTTAAACAAACAGGTAGCTGCGCGTGTCGGCCGCCTGCAAAAAAAAATCGGCACGAGCCGCGCGCAGCTACCCGTTTGTTTAAACGCCGCAAGCCCCGATCCTCCAGCGGTGACCGTCCTCCGGCTGTGGCAGGCTGCTCGGCCGGCATCCAGGCTCAGGCGAGCCCCCGCTTGGTTTGGGCCTACAGGCCCAGCCGAGCCGGGGACTCGCCTAAGCCTAGAGGCCGGCCGAGCAGCCAGCGACAGCCGGAGGACGGTCACCGCTGGAGCTCAGGGCCGAAGTTGCCAAAACATACTCCCCTACATTGGCCCTGAGCTCCAGCGGTGACTTCCTCCGGCCGAGCAGGCTGCTAGGCCGGCCTCCAGGCTCAGGCGAGCCCCGGCTTGGTTTGGGCCTACAGGCCCAGCCGAGCCGGGACTCGCCTAAGCCTAGAGGCCGGCCGAGCAGCCAGCGACAGCCGGAGGATGGTCACCGCTGGAGCTCAGGGCCGAAGTTGCCAAAACATACTCCCCTACATTGGCCCTGAGCTCCAGCGGTGACTTCCTCCGGCCGAGCAGGCTGCTAGGCCGGCCTCCAGGCTCAGGCGAGCCCCCGGCTTGGTTTGGGCCTACAGGCCCAGCCGAGCCGGGGACTCGCCTAAGCCTAGAGGCCGGCCGAGCAGCCAGCGACAGCCGGAGGACGGTCACCGCTGGAGCTCAGGGCCGAAGTTGCCAAAACATACTCCCCTACATTGGCCCTGAGCTCCAGCGGTGACTTCCTCCGGCCGAGCAGGCTGCTAGGCCGGCCTCCAGGCTCAGGCGAGCCCCCGGCTTGGTTTGGGCCTACAGGCCCAGCCGAGTCGGGGACTCGCCTAAGCTTAGAGGCCGGCCGAGCAGCCAGCGACAGCCGGAGGACAGCCACCGCTGGAGCTCCGGGCCAATGTAGGAGGATGTTGCCTACACACTCACCTACATCGGCCCTTAGCTCCTAGAGCGATGGCAGTCCCGCTTCCAGTGTCCTCTCTCCGTTGGTCGCCGGTATGACGTCACGAAAGCCTTTGACCCAGGGTCAAAGGCTTTCGTGACGTTATACCGGCGACCAACGGAGAGAGGACACTGGAAGCGGGACTGCCATCGCTGGAGGGCCGATGTAGGGGAGTATGTGCTCTCCACACCCACCCTGCTTGCTCGGCCGGTATCCAAGCTTAGGCGAGCCCCCGGCTTGGCCTGGGCTTAGAGGCCCAGCCGAGCCGGGGACTCACCTAAGCACGGGAGGCCGGCCGAATTGCCTGCTCGGGCGTCCTCCAGGCTCAGGCGAGTCCACGGCTCGGCTGGGCCTCTAGGCCCAAGCCAAGCCGGGGGCTTGCCTAAGCTTGGATGCCGGCCGAGCTACTTGCTTGGCCGGCATCCAGGCTAAGGCGAGCCCCCGGCTTGGCCTGGGCCTAGAGGCCCAGCCGAGCCGGGGGCTCGCCTGAGCCTGGATGCCGGCCATACACACACACACACTGTAAAAACCATATATGTGTGTATATATATCCACATGGGGTTACAGTGTGTGTGTATATATATATATATATGGACTGCGCATGCGTGCAGCCCACGGGGTGCTGTGGCGGTTGGATGCGCGTGCAGCCGGGTGCGCGCGCGCCACCCGCCGCAGCACGCCCAAAGCGTCCTACGGAGGTTTGCTGCGCGCGCATCCAACCTCCGTTGGACGCTTTGGGCGTGCTGCGGCAGGTGGCAGCCTGTTACGGAGGTTGCCACGCGCCTCCCGCCGCAGGACCACCAATGTTGGAAGGGCGCAAAAAGAGCCCAGAGCCCAGCACCGAGCCCATCACCGAGCCCAGAGCCCAGCACCGAGCCCAGAGTCCATCACTGAGCCCAGCGCCTGAGCCCAGCGCCTGAGCGCAGAGCCCAGCGCCTGAGCCCAGCGCCTGAGCCCAGAGCCCAGCGCCTGAGCCCAGCGCCTGAGCGCAGAGCCCAGCGCCTGAGCCCAGCGCCTGAGCCCAGCGCCTGAGCGCAGAGCCCAGCGCCTGAGCGCAGAGCCCAGCGCCTGAGCGCAGAGCCCAGCGCCTGAGCCCAGCGCCTGAGCACAGCGCAGCGCCTGAGCCCAGTACCTGAACACAGCCCAGCGCCGAGTGCAGAGCACAGAGCAGAGCGCCAAGCAGAGCACAATAGATGGCACAGAGCAGAGCACAACCCATTAAAGGCACAGAGCCGAGCACAATAAACGCCACAGAGCCGAGCTTAATAAACGCCACAGAGCCGAGCACAATAAACGCCACAGAGCCAAGCACAATAAACGCCACAGAGCCAAGCACATTAAACGCCACAGAGCCAAGCAAAATAAACGCCACAGAGCCAAGCACAGCACAATATACGGCACAAAGCACAGCACAATAAACGGCGCCGAGCACAGAACCAAGCACAACACAATAAACGGCGCAGAGCACAATAAAAAGCAGAGCACAATATACGGCATGGAGCAGAGCACAGAGCCGATGTGCAGAGCCCAGCACAGAGCCGAGCAAAACAGAATAAACGCCACAGAGCCAGGCACAATAAACGCCACAGAGCCAAGCACAATAAACGCCACAGAGCCAAGCGTAATAAAGAGCCAAGCACAGCACAATAAACGCCACAGAGCCGAGCACAGTACAATAGACGGCACAGAGCCGAGCACAACAGAATAAACGGCACAGAGCCGAGCACAGAGCCAAACACAGCACAATAAATGGCACCGAACCAAGCACAACGCACCACACTTATCAATAGACTGCCCTCTGGGCAGGCTTTACACCTAGTTGATATATATAAAAAAAAATTGTGTATCAAGGTAATGGGCGTCATTCATCTGCTTTGATAGAAGTTATAAATTTTCCCAAAAGAGGCGTGGTCGGTTATTTTCCTCTGGTCTTTGAGTCCAGCACAAAGGGATTGACCACACCTCAATATAGGTTATATGTTTTGTATAAGGGACAAGCATGCCTGTGTAGTTTCTTTGTTGCTGAACGTATGATAAGCTCTACTTAAGATATAATTATAGTAATATTTGAGTTCCCTATTGAATAGTTGCCAAAATGGCTGACTGAGGTCATTTACAGGTTTTGTAACCTGTGTAATGGAATATATATGTAGGTTCATCATAATACAGTAAGCAAAGAGGTCCTGTTTAAGAGCTTGCAATCTAAGAGGATGGAGTGATATTGAAGGATTAAAGTTTATGTGGAAAGAGCCTACAGGTTTTGTAGCGCTGTACAAAGGAATGTTAAAGTATGTATATAAAGTAATTTCAGGTGATGATAGAAAGTTGTTTTTGTGACAAAAGGGAGATGGAAGGTTGTAGTTTAGTATCCTGAGTATTGTTTGTTATCTTTTTTCTGCATTGGTAGCCATATGTCTAGTATTATTTTTTGCTGTCTGATGTTTTTGTCTTTGGTGTGAAGTGCAACAACGTATAACTGTACCCCATTGAATTTTCTTGGGGAGGGAATAAAACAGGCTGTAAAATAGATGCACAAACACCTCACGTTTGAATGTTTGTTTTTAACCAATATCCTTAATAAAGATTGTTGTTTTGGATGTTTATTAAGAATCTTGTTCTCTGAGTGTCCTCTGAGAACTTTGTGCTAGTTAACATGTCAAGTTTTAACATGCCCTTCTATACTTTCTTTCCCAGTTTATGATATTTTTGTTATGTGTTTTTTTATTTGAATTGAAGAGCATTTTAAGAAAATTGGTGACCGCTGCAAAAGTAAAAAAAAACGTTTTCACATTCTTCTCCTAGCCCCCTCCATTTTATCTCTCTCATGACCACTCCTTTTTCTTTGTGTCCAAAAATGTGTTGCATGCATTTTTTTTTAAGTATTTTAACCATATCAATTTCAAAGTTTTTGACAGGTTAATAATACATTTTTTTCCCCACGTTTTTTACTTTAGGTGAAAATTACCCATGCATGCCAACTTTGATCAAGCTAGATGGAGGATTATTGAATACCAATATTGATAAAGCTGTTGGAATTGAAGGAAATTTACTCAAACACATTATCATTTCACATTACAATGTTACATCAACCGGATAATAAGGAATTATCAGACACCAGACAATAAAACATTCTAATTTATCAACAACTCATCGATCAATCATGCGATTAAAGAAGATCATTGATTTGGAAATAAAACTTAAGACATGTCAGTTTTACAAAACAGTTATTTTCAACCAATAAGACAGAAGACAAAGAAAGAAGAAGATAATGTATTTTTTATATGCTGATAGATTATCATTGTGTTGACAAAGGTATTTTAATATGATAGGTAGTTTTTTTAATTTTCTGTAGGATTATAAATGTCCTATAATTTAAATACGTGCCATATTTCAATATGCATTAGTGTGAAATTCCCCCCTCCTTCTTGTTCCAGTACGGTGTTTGTTCAGTTTTGTTTCCTCTCGAGGCTAGTCAGCGAGGTGATTGAAATAGATATCGTGTGTTAACTTAGAAATGCCAGCGAAATCTTTGTTACATGATGTAGAAATGTATCTGCTCTGATTGGCTGTTATATCACACTCCTATGTATGTTAGGAGTGGACAGGAAGCTCTTTTCTATAACGAACATTTCTATTGGATGTTGAAATAATAAACGGGTCTGACAGATGACGAGCTGATCAGATGTTGATCTGCCATATCTTGGTGTGGTTGTTTCTATCATCTCCTCTGATCAGAATCGCGCAGCTCGCTCAGCGCCTTACTTCATTTTTGATATACGGGAAGAAAACGGTCTATTGAAATTTCATATATGGTAATTATATTAGGGAATTTGTCATGGTTTGATTAAGATTAAAATTTAACAGAGACTATGTGCTGCCAGCCCTTGTTATATGTGAATTGTTGTGTATGCATAGAGTAGAAACCCTACGTGATGGTACAGGTAAGGAGGGGCTGATAACCCGAAAAAATAATGATTGGTGGAAAAAAAGAAGTGAAGTGAGAAAAATAAATGAGTGAAGTAAGAGAAAAATTATTGAAAAATATTAAAAAATATGTCAATAAAAAATGTTGTGCAAACGTGAACAAATAATGTGATATGGGTATAGTGTCCTCAAATATGTATGTAAGAGCCGTGGTGGCCTAAAGTGTAAATTTTTTTATCTTTCATATAAAAATGATGTAAAAGAAATATATTAATTTAGTCCTTGAGGAGAGAGAGCCTGCAGGGTCCTAATCCAGGTTTCTCTCTGCAACAGGAGTTCGGAGCAATTACCCCCTCTTTGCAATGGCAGGACGTGATCTTTGGCGATGAATTTCAATGATGGAAGTCTGTGTCCTGCTTGTAAAAAGTGTTTGGCAACCGGCTTGTCTGTACGCTGATCATGTTATGCCATAGTGATAGCTGACCAATGTCCTCGCATCCTCTCTCTCAACGTAAGGTCCGTCTTACCAACATTACCTTATTACATGCCCATGTGGCATGGGTTAACGACATGGTCCAATGTGCAGGTGATACAGGTCGGTTCTTAAACCTGCGACCAGTGGAAGAGTAGACAAACGAGTTGCCAGGCAGCATGTGGTGACAGGTCACACATCCTGTACACCTAAAACACCCCAATTTCTGAAAGTGTCTCTGTGGATCATATGCAGAGCGCATGTCTGTGTTGACCAATAGTTCTCTGAGGTTTCTGGTTCTTTTGTAGCAAATTCGGGGTGGCTGATGAAACTGTACCGGTAATTTAGGATCATATCGAAAAAGTTGCCAATGCTGGCGTATTTGCTTAACCAAAGTACCGCTGCCCTGATGGAATGTAAGTGGGATGGTAATGCGTGGTGTATCATCATGGTCACTTGGATATGGTTGTCAAAATTTTTGAAATGCTTGGGTTAGTGCCCCTTGTAGGATAAATTGTGAATACCCGCTTTGCAAAAACCGTGTTGTCATCTGCTGAATCTGCTGGGTCCTGCGTTCTGGTTGACTATTATATCGCAAGACTCTTAAGTACTAAGAGGGATGGGAACTATCAGCCATTAATAGGGTGTTCCTATCCGTGGGTTTGTGAAAAAGTGTATAGTCCAAACGAGTGCCATTGCGTATAATTTCCACATCCAAAAAATGGATGTGGGTGGCATGAACAGTTGGTGTCAGCTTATTAGAGGAAGGGAGAAGATTAACCTCCTCAACCATGGTTAGAAGAGGTAGTATTGCCATGCCAAATAATAAAAATGTCATCAACAAAGCGCATGTACGCCAATATGTGTAAACCATGCGGAGCCAAGATGTGTTGCGGTTCAAATTTAGGCTTGTGCACCGATTATTTTTTTTCGGTTCGATTCGATTTGTTCGGATGTTTAAACTTTTCGATTCGGCTGGTTTCGACCGATTTCTGTTTCGATTCGGTCCGACTCGTTTTTCGTGTACATTTTTTTTTCGGAATATCGACCATTTTTTCGTATTTTCGTGTCACTTTGCTCGTTTTTTGTATCGACTTTTCGTGATTTCGGAAATTTTCGTTTTTTCGGAACGTCTGTTCTCCTCGTTTCAAAGCTGTCTAACTCTATTCGTTTTGATGTAAACTACTATGGTTTACTTTTTTAGACTTTATATATTTTTTTATAATAAATTTTTGGCTTGTTTTTCGGATCCGATAATTCATTCTGTCGATACGATAATTCTGGCGATTCTATCATTTTTTTTTTTATTAAATAAAGATCCTTTTTTTCTTATGAATATACATTTCAGAACTTTATTTAATCACATTAAAAAAATGGTATGAAAGCCAAGGAACAAAAAAAAATGAACAAAACGATTTTAAAAAACGCTAAACTGACCCGAATGGTCTGACTTTAAAAATAACCAGAACAAAAAGGTTTTAAAACGGAAAAATAGTTGATCAAAATGATCTGAAACGAAAAGAAAAAAATAAATAAAATGATTTAAAACAGACAAAAAAAAAAATTAACCCTTCCGCTGCTGAGGCATTTCACGGCTTCCCTTCACGCCTGTGTGCGGCACTGCGGTCTGCTGCTGAGCTAATTTTTAACAGTTTCGCTCCTCTTGTTTAAACGCTTATTTTGAAGCCTTATTTTATAATATGACCCAGACATGTTAAATATCGTTCTGTCCGGCAGACTCGGCAGAGGATTCATAATATATCATTATCATATGTATGCGTCATGTCCTGTCTGTATATTATAACAAAAAATGCAATAAAATTAGAATTTTCAATGTTTGTTTTACAAGGTGTAAAGTGTTTTTTTCACATTTTAACATGCGAGTGTTTGCGGTTATATTTTATGAGTTGCGTTTGTTAAAAAAAATTGAAATGGGGACTTGTTATATTTTTTGGGTGAAAATTACACTATTTTTAACAAACGCACCCCATACAAAAATCCTTAGTGCAGCATCATTGTTCACATTATAATTGAAATGGGAACAATATTGCTGCATTAACAAAACAAAACAAAAAACCTGTTTATTTTTTTTATATTTAAATTTTTTATAATTTTTAACATTGTCATGTTTGGTATTGTTGGAAAGGCCATGCTCTGGTCGATCCAAAGATACCAAACATTAACCAACCGATAGCTGCCACAGATTGGGAGATACGGGGTTCCAATGAACCCCCTATCTCCACCATTGGTCGCAGTTAGGGGTTAACTCCAGAACTGACGTCATTGTGACGAGGTCTTGGGACTGTCGGCAGCTGCCGTTCCCCCACGCTGTTGTCTTCCTGCAAAGACATGACCATGTTGGCGGGCAGCGTCTTAGCGGGCAGCGGTGGGAGAGAGAGAGCTCATAGCTGGGAGGAGGTGTTGCGTGAAGCTGCAAACAGGGACAAATAAACTAGACCTGAGCCGCACTGAGGATCTTTGGGTTGTGTCGGAGAAGACTTCACGCAGTGCTGCCATCAATATTTTTTGATAAATTCTTGGTTATACAATGAATGTGACTGGACAAAAATCCGTGTTGTTGTGACATCGCCTAAGCTTAACAAAACCATGCCACGTCGGTAATCAAATCTCAAGGCAGTACAACAAGGTTGTGTTAGTGTGTGACATTTTTTGGCCAGGCAGGAAGTGTAGAATGTGCACAGTCACATTCATGGCCACAAATATGTTGACAAATTTATGACAAAGGGTCCATAGAAATGTCAATAAATTTATGTACATATAATTTTAACAGTGTGGAAACCAAGCAATACATATTAACTTATTAAGTAAGGAAAAGCAACGCACACAAACAGGAAAATATAGAAAAAATTGAAAATTTATTTACAACATGGGGAACATGCCAAGGATGGCAAACTGCCCAACGGGGCACAAACAACACAAACAAACATAGTGGAGGAGGCTGGTCTCACTGCCGCTCCAGGATGTCAGCGGCATGGCTTATATGCTCCCGCAATTCCTGGATGGAATCGATGGTGGTTACAGCCAGGCGTAGCTCGCCGATCGCCATCCGATTTATTATCCTAATGCTGGATGATGTGTCCAGTCTGGCTTCTCCTTCTATATATCCAATAAATGAAAGAAGGAAAATACAGTAAGTAAAGCAGGTTTCTATTTTTGACTGAAAGTCTTGAAAAAATATAACAGTAGTATATACCAGTGCTGGCGGCCTCCTGAGGCTCTGACTCCTCCTCTGGCTCCTCCTCTTCCTCCTCCTGCTCCTCTTGTGCTATACATAAAAAAATTAAATTAAAATACAGTAAACAAAATTTTTTTCTGTTTTTGACCAAAAGTCGTTGCAAAATAAAACAGTATATACCAGCGCTGGTGGTCGCCCGTGGCTCCTCCTCCTCCACTGGGGCACTGGTGCCCGCCGGGGCAGATGCTGCCTTCTTCCTGTCTTCTGCCAAATCCAAAAAATAACACGTAAATAATGCAGACGACTGGAAAAAATGGTATATCTATACAATATATTGCCGAAAGTATTGCGACACCCCTCCACTACCCCACTACCAGCTTGACCCACCACTACTCCCATCTCATAGTTCTAAAGTCACAAAATATTTATTTATTTCATCTGCACATAGACATATATTACCGTTCAATTATATATTTTTTTCAGAAGTAAACATTACGTTTATTCAATAAAAACTATTATTTGTGTTGTGTGCGTACAAAACGCATTGTGCTGATGCTGACTGCTTTTAGTTATTTTATAGATGCCTCAGCCTCAGTTTCACTTTCAGTTTCTGCGAATAAAACTGGATATTGCAGAAACAACAGAAATCGGCCACTTTGTTTTGAAATTTGCATCTAAAGCGTTCAATAATGACACTGCTGCAGCAAACTGAATTGCTGCGCTGCAACAATTCAGCAGCTGCTGAGGACGTATTGAACGCGGCTCTGTTTAGATGCACTTTCAGAAGAACTACATGTCCCATCCTACCACTTAGCAGAGACGCAGAGATTTTTGTTGATGCGCAGATGGGAGCCAATATTGGGCAAGCTGCGGGTCTTCTCGTATGCATCACTCAATCAGAACAACCTCCCCCCCAGCACACTACAGACACATACACAGTGCCAAAAGAAATCCAGCATTGAACTTCATCTACATACATCAAATGTCACAATTTTCACGAATACGTAAAATCACAAAAAAGAAGAGCTATGGCAAAAATGCATGTATGACGAGTCGTGAAAACGCAAAGCTATACACAATCACATTGCATGAAAAAAGGACTAGATAAATCAACGTATTTCTGTGCACATTACACATGCAAGCACATTATTATTATTATACACAGGATTTATATAGCGCCAACAGTTTGCGCAGCGCTTTACAATATAACATGACACTTACGTTTGGCTATGACGCGACGGATGTGCCTCAGCTGCTCCTGCTCGCGCGTCTTGAGGTCGGACCAGCGTTTTCAGAGCTGGTCCTTCGTCCGGTCCTTCCCGAACAGCTCCAGGATGGTGGTGCGAACCTTATCGAGGATACGGTCCTTTCTTGCATTATTCTTCCTGCCGTAAGGGCCCTTACGGCAGTCGTAGTCTTTACGATCAAAGATGCGGACCAGCTCCAACATCTCGTCAAATGCCATGTTGCTGGCCCGCTTCTTCCTGGGTGGTGTCTCATGAGTGCAAGAAGATGAGGAGGTGTCCGAATGGCACTCGTCTCTTGCAGCCATGATAAATAATAAAAACAATATTTTTTGGCCTGTCCAAAAAGTTGTCAAAAAACTGGCTCAATAAAGTTACGACATCCGCGCGCGCGCATGCGCGACCAGCGGACGAATCGGATCCGACCCGATTACGAAGGAATTATCGTATCGACAGAATTATCGGATCATTGGAAACAAAAACAAGTGATACGCAGTTACAAATACAAAATTTACAGAATCAGCGATATAACCGATAATAGTTAAATATACGATGTCCAGAATTACCGAAATGGAACCGAAATCACGAATGGAACCGAAATCATGAATAGAGCGAAAATAAATTTCGATTTGACACATTTCAAGTCCATTCGAAAATTCCGAAAATATTTCGTTTCGGCTCGGAAAACTTTTCGGATCTGTCGGTTTTCGGGTCCGATCCGATTCAGAAAAAATCGGCCGCATTCGAAAACACAAATCGGGAAATTTCGTGAAAATTCCGAAATTTCGAAACCCGAAACGCACATCCCTAGTTCAAATTGAAACTGCTGTTCAAATTGTCATCACACAGTCTGAGGTATATCAAGGACCTCCTGTGGAATTTATCATAGATCTCGAGAGTTACACTGGAGTGTAACTATTTTCGTTTTGAAAAGCAGTTTTAGCTGCAAATAGCTGGAACGGCAATGGGGGCATCAATGGCCTGCGTTTATGCAAACTTTTTTATGTTTCAATTTGAACAGCAACAGATCTTGGCTCCGCATGATTTACACATATTGGCATACATGCGCTTTGTTGATGACATTTTTATTATTTGGCATGGCAATGCTACCTCTTTTCTAACCATGGTTGAGGAGGTTAATCTTCTCCCTTCCTCTATTAAGCTGACACCAATTGTTCATGCCACCCTCATCCATTTTTTGGATGTGGAAATTATACACAATGGCACTCGTTTGGACTATACACTTTTTTCGCAAACCGACGGATAGGAACACCCTATCAATGGCTGATAGTTCCCATCCCTCTTAGTACTTAAGAGTCTTGCGATATAATAGTCAACCAGAACGCAGGACCCAGCAGATTCAGCAGATGACAACACGGTTTTTGCAAAGAGTGTATTCACAATCTAACCTACAAGGGGCACTAACCCAAGCGTTTCAAAAATTTCGACAACCACATCCAAGTGACCATGAGGATACACCACGCATTACCATACCACTTACATACCATCAGGGCAGCGGTACTTTGGTTAAGCAAATACGCCAGCATTGGCAACTTTTTCGATATGATCCTAAATTACCAGTACAATTTCATCAGCCACCCCGAATTTGCTACAAAAGAACCAGAAACCTCAGAGATCTATTGGTCAACACAGACATGCACTCTGCATATGATCCACAGAGACACTTTCAGAAATTGGGGTGTTTTAGGTGTACAGGATGTGTGACCTCTCGTTTGTCCACCCTTCCACTGGTCGCAGGTTTAAGATCCGACATCGTATCACCTGCACATCGGACCATGTTGTTTACCTTATTACATGCCCATGCGGCATGGGTTATGTTGGCAAGACAGACCTTACGTTGCGAGAGAGGATGCGAGGACATCGGTCAGCTATCACTACGGCATACTGTGATCAGCGTACGGACAAGCCGGTTGCCAAACACTTTTTACAAGCAGGACACAGACTTCCATCATTGAAATTCATCGCCATAGATTACATCCCGCCATTGCAAAGAGGGGGTAATCGCTTCCAACTCCTGTTGCAGAGAGAAACCTTCTGGATTAGGACCCTGCAGACTCTCTCTCCTCAAGGACTAAATGAATATATTTCTTTTACATCATTTTTATATGAACGTTACAAATTTTTTACACTTTAGGCCACCACGGCTCTTACATACATATTTGAGGACACTATACCCATATTACATTATTTGTTCACGTTTGGACACCATTTTTTATTGACATATTTTTCAATAATTTTTCTCTTACTTCACTCATTTTTTTTTTTTCTCACTTCACTTCTTTTTTTCCACCAATCATTTTTTCGGGTTATCAGCCCCTTCTTACCTGTACAATCACATAGGGTTTCTACTCTACGCATACACAACAATTCACATATAACAAGGGCTAGCAGCACATAGTCTCATATTATTTATTTATTCATTTTACAATATTGTATATACTACATTTTATCTGAGAGTAATAGCATTTCACATGTGATGAGGATATATCTGCAATCATCTTTCTCCATACTGTCCCTGTTCAAGTTCTTGCAGTCCTTTTGTTTTTAGCCCACTTAGGGCCATCCTGGTGTTTCCGTTGTTGTTAGGTTTCCTAGACAACGGAATCCACCGTCGCACACCATGACGTGACGATATCTGCGTCACATGCAAGGCGTCCAGAATAGGCGCGCCGGCTACTGAGCATATCAGCATGGCCATGGACGCAGCGGTACACGATTGGGGGGTGAGTCAATAGTTTTAGTATAAATATTTTGTCATTTTGTGTGTTGGGACATACCTTGATAAAGGCTTTCAGGAGCCGAAACGTCGGTCCTTTTTAATGATTTCTGAATCATTTTTTTTGTTTTACCTAAGACCCAGAGTGCTTCCATCTTTTTGGTGGTGTGTGTATATATATATATATATATATATATATAAACACCGCAGAAAAGCCAGCACTCCAGGGATTCTCAAAATTTTCCTTTATTCATTCCATAAGAAGGTCAACGTTTCGGCTCACAACAATGAGCCTTCCTCAGGACATACATGTACACACAATGACATACATCATTTAAATAGATCCTGTAATCAATGTACAAACAATGTTCCTAATCACTCACCACCCGGTGTATCGCAATCCCGGCATGTCCTTCATGTTACTGGGCATGCGCCGACTCCCGGCGCCTGGCGCCAACTTCTGACATCACACCAGTTGCCCAGGCGACGCCAGCCTGTGTACACAGCGCGATTCTTTCAACGCTGGTTACCCACACCTCTCTGTTACCGGGGGTGAGAGTTAGAAAGGTAAAAATAAAAAATACCACCACCACTACCCTCAGCAAAAATATCGGAAAACAACCCCTAACAACAGTGGACGCTGGTATATACTGAACTATCAACACTATTCCCAGTACCCATTATCAGCACTAATGATCCTATCGCTGCTTAGGCTTAAAACATCAGTAATCAGTCTACAAGAAGACTGAGTACATGTTCCTCTCATTGAGTCCATTAGGGTGGACAGTGTCCAATCTATGGCTCCAGTGAGCCTCCCTCTGAAGGAGTATCAATGCCCTATCCCTACCTCTTCTTAATGGAGGAATGTGATCGATTGCTATAAACTTAAGCGAAGACAAAGGATGACCAGACTCCAAAAAATGCCTTGCTACTGGCTTATCAGATTTTCCATCTCTATACGCTATCCTAATGTTCGATCTATGGTTGCGTATTCTTTCACACATTGGGGTGACTGTTTTCCCCACATACATTAAGCCACACGGACAAGAGATTTTATAGACCACATACTCCGTCCTACAAGTAATAGTATGCCGTATAAAGTAACGTTTCCCCGTATGGGGATGTCGGAACTCCTTGGCCGGTATCATATGGCCGCAAGTAACGCAGCCTAAACACCTCTCACAGCCCCAGTTCTGAAATTGCTCTGATCCTTGTCCATAACTTTGGACAGGGTCTGTTTGGACCAATAGGTCCTTTAAATTACGATTCTTGCGACAGCAGAACATGGGTTTCTGTTTGAATAGCATTGGTAAGGACTGATCCTTTTCCAGTACCTGCCAATTCTTCCTTACGACCTATGTAATTTTTTCTGATGCTGTGTCAAAAGTTATGGGAAATTTTAGTCTGTCAGGTTTAACCTCTCTCACCTCAGGATTTCTAGCCCTCCCCAGGGCATCCATTAATAAATCCCTCGGGTAACCCCGACTCACAAACCTTTGAAACATAAGCTGTATTTGGTCCTCCTTAGTCTCTTATTATTATTATTATTCTTTATTTATATAGCGCCAGCATATTCCGCAGCGCTGTACAATAGGCACAGTATAGACAGGGTTACAATACATTGAACAACATTTGACAAACAGTACAGGAGGAGATGAGGGCCCTATTCCCGTAGGAAGGCACAATCTGGGAATTCCCCAGGGTGATGGCATTGAAGCAATGAGGGATTTATTGTCTAACTCAGAGGTTTATGAGGGCCCATGTATTGAATTTGTATTCGAACTTCTTGCTCTCACGTTAGAGAACAATTACTTCAGGTTTGAAGACCAGTGGTACATGCAACGCTTATGTTTCAAAGTCTCTTCATCACTATTGTTACGTATCACCCTCAGGAACTGTGCATAGGGCAATGATCGCCTGGAGTGTTCAGGATGAGCACTAGAGCTATGGAGAAGTGTATTACGATCCGTTGGTTTCGTGAATAAAGAATATTGCAAACGACCATTCTTTTTGATACACTGCTCCATAGCCCTTGCCTCATCGACTGTCCCACTCCAGGCTATAAAAATGTCATCAATAAATCTGACATATTCCACAATTTTATCAGAGTACCGGGTCAGAATGTGATTCTTCTCAAATTTGTACATGAAAGCATTGGCGTACATGGGGCCATAGAGGCCCCCATGGACATACCCGTGCGCTGCATGTACCACTGGTCTTCAAACCTGAAGTAATTGTTCTCTAACGTGAGAGCAAGAAGTTCGAATACAAATTCAATACAAGGGCCCTCATAAACCTCTGAGTTAGACAATAAATCCCTCATTGCTTCAATGGCATCACCGTGGGGAATCACTGTGTATAGACTTTTAACGTCCATTGTTACAAATACCAATTCATTACAGTCCACCACTATGGACCTAATCCGCCGTAGAAAATCCCCAGTGTCCTTAACCCTTTCACTGCTGAAGACGTGTGGGACACGTCCTCATTGATGCACGTTGCATGCTGAGGACGTGCCCCACACGTCATCAGCTGTGCGGGACCCCCGGCGGAGATACTCACCTCTCTGTCCGGGGTCCCACGGCGTTCTGACTTCAGCGTCCTCAGACGCTGAAGTCAAGCTCCTCCCGGCGTAAATGGCGACCCCCGGCAATGCCGGGAGATAGCCTGGAAGGGAGGGGGGGGATCCGTTCGGATCCCTCTCCCTCCCGATCGGGAAGGAGCAGCGGTAAAAGCCAGGCACCGCTTAAAAGGGGAGAGTCTCCCCTTTTAAGCGATGCCTGGCTTTAACCCCTCAAGTGCTGGGTTGCACTTCAGCGCCTTGCCGAATGTCACATCAATGGTCTGAACTCTAGGCTTTTGGATAAGTTTTCTGGGCTTTCTAAAGGGCCTTCTAACAGGTTCCCCACTAAGCCATCTATACACTCGATGTTGTGTGTAATCTTGTTTAACTTTTTCAAACTTTTCCTTTTTGAACCGGACCAGTTCATTCTTATATTTAAGAACCTCTTGTTCCGCTTTAATCATAGCCGCCTCGCCCTCCGTGGATTCAATCCTCACAGCATTTTCTTTTTCAAACTCCAAGATTTTAACCCTTGCTTCTTCAAGTTCCTCTTTCACCTCCTTGATGGCAACAAGCAGGAGGTCTAACGAACACTTATTCAGGACACTCGTCCAATACCTACAAACTTGTGGTTTCAATCTCCCCAGGGTTGGTACATTATTGATTCTAAATCCCCTCGGGATTCGTTTGGCTCTATGGTAGTCCGAAAGAAATAAGCCATGCAGATCCAGATCCACCTCCTTCTTTCTCATTTTCACAAGATCAAAAAATAAATCCTTAGAGGATCGTGAACACTGTAACTGTGTGCTAGATGTGGACCACAGAATGTCATTGGCATCTTCATCTGTAAATTGCAATATATGCACCTGTTCAGCATGAGCACCAGCCTGTTGTAGAAAGTTTTCCATATTCACCATGTGCTGCTGTACAACAAACAATATGTCCTTGGTGGATCTTTGCTTAATCCTTGTTTAACATATCACAGGTGCCGGTGCAACAACCTGGGACAGTACCATGCCCCAAAATTAACAAAAATAATTGTAGCGCTCAATCCCGGAGGAGCCGCTGAATTTGAACCTCGGGTCAGTCTCCCCGCACTAGGGAATAAATATACTCCAGCACCGTCGTGGATTTTATAAATTATATAGTTTACTGAATGAACTGGCATATAATGGGTAACACGGTACCCCTATATATATTTATAGTACTTCGTAATGCGGGAAACGCGCAGCGGAAAAGAAATACAATGCTTCGTAATTTGAGAAACGCGCAGCGGAAAAAGAAATACAAGGCTTCCTAATTCGAGAAACGCGCAGCGGAAAAGGGAAAAATATATCTTTAACCCCCTTGTGGTTGGGGAGTGAGTCCCGTACAGGTTATGTCCCAAAGAATGTAGGTGTGTGTGTGTGATGGTACCCGGGTACAATATTCAACTGGCCAGTGAATTATTTATGAGGTATCTTGGACTAGTCAAGTTGGGGCCCTGTGGGTTTTTTGAACAAACAGCAGCGTGCTTTTCTATTTTCACAACGGCCTGGAAGGCCTCTCACCCATCCGCCAGATACTTGGTGCTCCGCTCGACCCAGGACGTCTCTCCGCTCGATTTTGACTGGGGTTCTATGGGTTACCGGATCCGCTGTCTTGCTTTCCTTTAGCTGCCGCAAGATGTCCAGCTCACCGCCTGCACTCCCTGTCAGATCGATCTGCGGTGCTCCTAACTCGGGGTCCTCCAGCCGGAACCAGCTTCTCGTCCTCAGACCTCACAGCTTGGTATAGACAGATCTCTGCAGGGTCACTGTCCCGATCCCCCAGCACCAGCGAGGTAGCCCCTGCGCTCTGGCCTGGTCACGATCCATAACAGCTCTGCCTGTTTCCTTCTCCTTTCAGCTCCCAGCTCACTCTGAGCATGCTTTCCACGAGGCTGCTGATGCCTTTCCTTTCCTACACACCCACTTCCTGTCCTCACGCAAAGCATCATGGAAAATGTAGTTCAGTTCTTTCCCTGTTTGTCCAGCATAATCTTACCATGGTCTCTGTCTCCCTCTGGTGGCCATTTCAAGTAAATGCAGCAGAACAGTCTTTTTAAACACAGCGCTACATAATCAAAAAGGTTATGCACTCACGGTTTATAGCAATCGATCACATTCCTCCATTAAGAAGAGGTGGGGATAGGGCATTGATACTCCTTCAGAGGGAGGCTCACTGGATCCATAGATTGGACACTGTCCACCCTAATGGACTCAATGAGAGGAACATGTACTCAGTCTTCTTGTAGACTGATTACTGATGTTTTAAGCCTAAGCAGTGATAGGATCATTAGTGCGGATAATGGGTACTGGGAATAGTGTTGATAGTTCAGTATATACCAGCGTCCACTGTTGTTAGGGGTTGTTTTCTGATATTTTTGCTGAGGGTAGTGGTGGTGGTATTTTTTATTTTTATCTTTCTAGCTCTCACCCCCGGTAACAGAGGTGTGGGTAACCAGCGTTGAAAGAATCGCGCTGTGTACACACGCTGGCGTCGCCTGGGCAACTGGTGTGATGTCAGAAGGAGGCGCCAGGCGCCAGGAGTCGGCGCATGCGCAGTAACATGAAGGACCCGCCAGGATTGCGATACACCGGGTGGTGAGTGATTAGGAACTTTGTTTGTACATTGATTACAGGATCTATTTAAATGATGTATGTCATTGTGTGTACATGTATGTCCTGAGGAAGGCTCATTGTTGTGAGCCGAAACGTTGACCTTCTTATGGAATGAATAAAGGAAAATTTTGAGAATCCCTGGAGTGCTGGCTTTTCTGCGGTTTGTGTGTCATTTGAGGCCATAGCTGAGCACCGGGTACTGAGATCAAGTGGTGAACCGTGAGTGCATAACCTTTTTGATTATTTTTATATATATATATATATCCTGACACAGTAGGAATGCGAACCTTCGTGGGCTCACGATAAATAGGAAAGGAGGAAAAGTTATTGCACTAGGACAATCAGAGCGGCAGCATAGCGAGCATATCCTGCATACAAAGTAATTAGTCCACCTGAACTGGACATACACAAGGAAACAGAGTGACTAGAAGCGCTTCAGATCAGTCCTCTCAGAAAGTAACATTACTGCCATAGGAGACCTGTAACGTTTGGCGCCCACTTGGGCCATCGTGGTGCCCTTTAGGCAGATGAGCTGCTGACTTGATACGGACAGATCAATAATACAGGTTCCAGTGCTATACAGGAACCAGACTGAGACACAAGGGACAGGAGGGCCAGGAAGAAAACTAAAGGGATCCCTATGCTGGGAATGATATCTATCTAAGAAACCCTCACAAAGAATAACAGAGCAAGGTGGGCACGAAGGGCAAGGGATAACAAGACAGACAAAAATCCTATACTAAAGAGGTCCTTGTATGTTGGCCTCTGAGTATACTAAACTTAGACAAACAAGGTACATAAAACATAAACCATAGGAATGTTCATAACAAGCAGAGGTTGGCAACTGAACTGGCATACAATGATACAGGGAACAGGCAATAGAGAGATCCAGAGAAAACACTAAGGTCATACACAGGAATGGTTCTCAGCCAGGACAGGTCAGTAACAAGATATCAGAATACAGAGTACTGGGAACTAGAAAGAGAATGTCCAGAAACGAAAGCCAGGAGTCAAAACCAGAAAATACGAGACTTGAAGCTTTTCAGCAACGAGAGTATCAGGAACCAGGAACAGAACACATGAACCAGAACCACCATGGAACTCTACAAACAATGAGGCTCTGTGCTGCTGGGATATATATAGGGAGTGGGTCTGTGTGATTGGGCCATGTGACCCCAGACCAGGAGATCACAACAGAACCCCAGATCAGCCCCAGACAGCACAGCCAAACACACAGGGAAGAACAGACATGGAGGCCCCTCACCACCAGGGGGCATGGCAGGAAAGTGACAAGATCAAAATAAAAAAGGGGGTATTTAAAAATCACTCATCACTCTACGCGTTTTGCCTACAGAGTGGCGTCTCAGGAGTGATAATAAGTATAGTTTCTTTGAAGATACAGCAGAAAAGGTTCACATTCCTACTGTGCCAGGAGATATATATATATATATTGTGACAGTGTGAGGGGCAGGGTTGTAGACCACAGGTATATTAGGAGTCTGAAGAATGCTATTTTCCCACTAAAGGGTTAATTCTGACAGTGCCTAATTAAGACTGCCCTGCCCATATAGGTGTATGCGTGTGTGGTTCCAGGAGACGCGGACAGAGAGAGAGAGAGAGCTGTTGTATGAACAAGCTGTGTGCTGGCTGCAGCAAAGAGAGGAACTCCTGAACTTGAAGGGAAGTACTTTTTGATACCCTGCTCATTTGTTGGCAAGCAGCCTAGCTGCCCAATATATCTAGAGAGTGTATCCTTTGTTTAGTTAGACTCCATAGACGGAGTAGGCGTTTCTTTGATGTTTTGTTTATTTGATTTGCTGCTGTACCCTGCTGCTTTTATGATCGAATAAAAGAAAGAGGGACAAACAAACCTTGCATTCAGGGCCTTTATCACAAAATATATTAGAGATGTGCAATTCGTTTCGTTCCGAATTGAAATTCGGACGAAATATACCACTTTAGTGGTTCCGGAGCATTTTCAAAAACGAAATATCAACCAACCGAAATTTCGGATCGATTTGATGATTCGGCTCATTTCGGCGATTCGGCTCATTTCAGATGATTCGAATCAGTTGGTTTTTCCGCTTTTTTTAGGACTTCATTCGTTTTTTTATTGCTTATTTAAGAATGGGAAGTAGATTGCTACCAATAGAATGAAAGTTTCTTTACTTATTTATTCTTTTAGGATAAACTCCTCAGGCGCAGCTCCACTCGGGGAGCCTAAACCCCTGCAGTGCCTCATGGCCTCTGTGAAACACTGCATGTTGCCTCGCGTCAGCGGACGTTCATCTTCTCCCTCCTCTGTCAGCAGGCTCTCAAGGCTCAGAAATGCTGCCTCCATGCTGGACAAGACATCCGCCCGGCTCCGCGTGCACCCTCTATCCACTCCCTCCGCCAAGTTAGCTATGTTGGCTGGGCGACGGGGGCCCTCCATCGCCACAGCCCTATTCCAAGTAAGTGTCATCGGGGACAGCAGGGGTGCAGAGGTGCGTGGCAAGGCACTCAGATGAGTGCTGACAAGACCTCCCGACCGGGGAGTATTCAGGGCTCCTGGTATGGGGTTCAGTCTGGTGGTAGGCCTCAAGATGGCTGCCGGATTCTCACATCAACCACAAATCAATAGTCTCTGGTCCGGGGGGGGGGAAGAAAGAACAGACCCCGGACATCACAACTCCGGTGGCTAGCTGCCCTGGGTTTCTGGGAAGCAAATTCAGCGATTAAAGTCGTCTGGGGAACCCAGAGAGAGAGAGAGGCGGGTCGGAGCTCCAGAGACCCACGTCCTCTCCCTTCTGCAGCCGGCCACGCCCCCTCCTAACTTTTTTTTTTTAAAGAAACAAGGCTTTTTAACCCATAGGTTTCAATGCAGCATATAAATCCACACACTGCCGGGCAGCCCCTCTCAGCAGTATAATTAATGCAGCATATGAATCCACACACTGCTGGAAAGCGCCTCTCTGCACAATAATTCATATGCTGTATTAATTATACTGCAGAGAGGAGCGGCCCGGCAGTGTGCGGATTCATATGTTGCATTAATTATACTGCAGAGAGGCACAGCCCAGCAGTGTGCGGATTCATATGCTGCATTAATTATACTGCAGAGAGGTGCTGCCCGGCAGTGTGCGGATTCATATGCTGCATTGAAACCTATGGGTTAAAAAGCCTGGTTTCTTTAAAAAAAACTTAGGAAATTCCACCCAAGAAAATCCTAAAAGAATAATTAAGTAAAGAAACTTTCATTCTATTGATAGTAATCTACTTCCCATTCTTAATTTAGTTTTTTATTGCTTATTTAAGTCATAAAAAAGCAAAAAACAAGCGGTTCCGAATCACCCGAAATGAGCCGGATGGCCGAAATGATCCAAATTGACGAATCAATTCGTATCACCGAATCGAAAGAAAAACTGTCCGAAATGATCCCAAACGAAAAAAAAACAAAAAACAAAAAAACCAAAACCCCGTCATGCACAACCCTAATATATATACAGTATATTTATTTTTTTGTGTGCTAGTTTCAGAACTTGGTTATTCACTAACATTTTGACACCTAGCCATAGGGGAACCTTTTGAGTTGTTTTTATCTTTCATGTGTCCTTTATCTGTTTGTGTCTGCCTGAGTTAAGGCAGCAGGTTTTCTTAGTGGCAGTTTATTAACCCCTTAGTGACCGGGCGGTTTTACACAAATCTGTCCTTTAGTGACCGCTGCTGTTTTTACGTTTCTGCGCTGTTAGTGTTTAGGACAAATTTTCCTCTTACTCGTTTATGCAACCTACACATATTTTACACTGTTTTTCTCGTCATTAAATGGACTTTATAAAGATACCATTTTTTTCATCATTTCATATAATTTACTATAAAAAACATTGTGAAATATGACAAAAAAATTGAAAAAACACCACTTTTTCGAACTTTGACCCCCAAAATTTCTTATGTATCAACAACCGTCAAAAAAATTTAATTCCTTAGTAGTTTCTAAATTTAGTTCTGAGTTTAGCAATACCCAATGTTTACATATTCCTCGCTTTTTTCCTTATTTTATGCAACAATAAGTGCAAGTAGCACTTTGCCATTTCCAAAGAGTTTATTTTCAAAACTAGTGATAGTGACATTGTAACACTGATATCTGTCACTAATTCCTGAATAACCCTCCACATATATATATTTTTTTTTAAAGTACACAAATCAAGGTATTAAACTTGGGGTAATTTGACTCTTTTCATGCAAACCATTTTACAACAAATCTATGCCAAAGTTTGAGAAAAAAAAAAGTTTTGGTGATTTTTTTTTGAACGCAATTTAAGAATACATGTACTGTGAACTTTAAGGTTTACTGCCAAAAAGCACCCCAAAATATGTTCAGCCATCTTCTGAGTAAATTGATACCACCCATGTATAGGTATGTAAGGTCATTTGGGGGCTAATAGGCCTTATTTGGGGGGTGCGCATTTCAGTTTTCCAACTTGGAATTTTCACATTTCGTCATCATGCACCCATGTCCTATTTGGGACATTTTTGAAGCCGGCCAAAGTAATTTACCCCCATCAACCATATATTTTTAGAAAGGGCACACCCTAGGGTGCTTCAAAGAGTTGTATTTTAACACTTTCCATGCACTAGCTCTATGTCAAACTTTCAGGTAGTCACTTTTTGTGTTATTTTTCACACACATTGTACTTTAGGCGTGAATTGTCAAATCCAGTTATGGGTTACTGCCAAAAACACCCCAAAATATGTTCAGCAACATCTTCTGAGTAAATTGATACCACCCATATATAGATTTGTTCTGTTTTTTTTGGGGTGCTACGCCAATCTTTTGACATGTGCTTGTCAATTTTCTAATTTGACATACAGTATCTTCTTTGCTTATCTTCTTTTTAGGGGCCTTTTTACATACCCCAATTTTATTAACGTGCATATATTTGGTAAGCTAACACCCCAAAGTATTGTAAATGGAGTGTTTTTATGCCATGGATGCAACCGTTTGCTCCAAACAAATTGGATACTGTTTGGTGGTCATTTTTCATTTTCACACCCACATCAGTTTTGGACTGTGATTTAGGAGACACTGTTGTTTGTTACTGCATGAAAACTCTCCAGGTTGTTTTCTGCAAGGTCTCCTGAGTACACCCATGCCCCCCATGCATAGGTTTGCCAGGATTTTGGGAAGGTTCAAATACAATTTTTATGACTTTGTCATTGGAGTTGAAATTGAGATTATTTCTTCAGCTAGGCCTAGCTTTGGTTTTGGGTCTACCGCATACCCCAGTTTGAATTATTGCCAGAAAATTGTTTATATTTGTTATGTTGACACCCCAAGGTATTGCATATGGAGTGCTTTGATGCCATGGATGCAACGGTTTTAGCCCAAAACATTTGAGAAGGTGTGTGGCAGTAATTTTTTCAATTTTCAGATTTTTACGCCCACATTAGATTTGGACTGTGATTTAGGAGACACTGTTGTTTGTTACTGCATGAAAACTCTCCAGGTTGTTTTCTGCAAGGTCTCCTGAGTACACCCATGCCCCCCATGCATAGGTGTGCAAAGATTTTGGAAAAATACAGCACCAATTGTAGAACATAAAAATGTACGAATAAAATGTAAAAGTCTGGTGCAGTAAAAGAAAAAAAAAACTAAACTGAACTAACTAACTGGAGTGTGAGAAAAAATAGAAAGGAAAAAAAAAAATCACAGATCACGCACAGTGTGATATAGCTTGAAGCAGTCCCCAAGACACAGACCGGGTTGTCCAGGGCATTCTGGGCAGTAAAAGATTGTGTCTCTCCTCTGCCCCCTCTTGAAACACACCCTGCATCTTTTTTGGGGTTTCTGTTTGCCCTTAGTAGGGGGGATTTTATAAATAAAATGTGTAGCCCCAACTCTGTCTCCCATCACCGCCCGGGGAGCATGTGCATCCTGGTACAAAAACCCCGAAATGACCTGGAGCTGAAACTGTAAAAAGGACAGCGTCACTCCGGGGTTTGCCTTTTTGCAGAGCAAAAAGGCATTGTGGGTTGCAATTTGCATCAGGTAAATTGCAACCTTTTTGTACCAGGCCCTTGACTTCCGCATAATCTGGTAGGGCTGGAGCAGCTGATGATCTGCCAGATCAACCCCACCCATATGCCGGTTATAGTCTTTGATGCACACTGGCTTCCTGATGCGCTCAGCTCTGCCACGTACAGAGACCTCCACAGACCTCTCAGTGTGGATGGTGGATAGAAGGTATACATCCTTCTTGTCTCTGTACTTGACCGCCAACAGCTCCTCTTGGCGCAGAGCTGAGGTCTCCCCCTTTTTAGCCGGGTGCGGACAAGCTGTGCTGGGAAACCTACGCGGTTCTTGCGAACAGTACCGCATGCTGCTGTATCAAAACAATACAGCAGCTTGAACAAAGGGACACTCGTATAAAAATTATCAAGATACAAGTGGTACCCTTTGTTCATCAGGGGAAAAAGTAGGTCCCACACAATCTTGCCACTGGTTCCCATGTGTTCTGGGCAACCTGGAGGGTCAAGGCTACTATCCTTTCCCTCGTACACCGGAAAGCCTGAGTATACCCACTCTCGCTGTCACAGAGCTTATACACCTTCACTCCATACCTGGAGCGTTTGGAAGGAATATACTGCTTGAATCCCAGCCTTCCCTTGTATTTCATTAGGGATTCATCCACGCAGATATTCTTCCAGGTGTATAAGCCTCTGCAAACCTGGCGGCGAAGTGGGTAATCAGGGGGCGGATTTTATACAGCCTGTCAAACTGGGGATGCTCTCTAGGAGGGCACAGGCTGTTGTCACTGAAGTGCATGAAACGCAAAATGTTTTCATACCTTCTACGTGACATTGATTGGGGGTAAATGGGGGTAAAGTAGATGGGGCTACTGCTCCAGTAGGAGCGAATTGAGGGCTTCTTTATGATGCCCATCAGCATAGTAAGTGCCCAGAATTTCAGAAATTCTGGCACATCTAGCGGGGTCCATTGCTGCCTTGCCAAGTAGGAGTCTGGCTTCGCAGCACAATGCTGATGGGCATACAGATTTGATTGGGCCACGATGTGGCCCAACAAATCATCCCCCATAAACACCTGCAAAAACTGTGTGGCGGTAAATCCTGCAACATCAATATTGATGCCAGGATTTGCCGTGAAAGGAGGGATATCTGGCCTCTGGCGATGAGGCACTACCCACTCCTCAGCTGGAGCTGTGCGTCTCCTGCTGGCAGGTGGTGACCCAGGATCTGCATCAGAAACATCACTAGATACATCAGCCAGCGTAGATGATGTATCTAGCGACGTCTCTGAGCAGTTGGCGGGGTCGAAATCAGGGTCTGAGTCTGACGCAGATGCCTCAGATTCTGACGCCAGGATGGCATATGCCTCCTCGGCGCTGTACACCCTCTCAGACATTATATATAATAGATTATAAAATTTTATAATTATTATATATATAAACGGATTATTGGTTCTGAGAAGAACCGTTGGGTTTCACAAGAAAATACAAATAAACACCTAAATCTCTCTAAATCCCTCTAAACCTGCCTCAATTCTTCTAAATCTCCCTAAAATCTCTCTAAATCTGCCTCAATTTTTCTAATCTCACTAAATCCCACTAAAATCTCTAACCTGTCAAATCTGATCTCTCTCTCTCGCTCACCAAAACACAAGTGAGGAGAGGGAGGGAGAATCACAGAGGTCAGAGCCAATATTTACAAAATATTGACCTGACAAATTAGAAATTTTATTTTTCTAACTTCTGATTGGATGTTGCTAGCCTGCCTCTCTGATGAGGCAGGCTAGGAACATCCCACTCAGCCCCAAGATAACCCTGCCCTTAGAAGGGCAGCGCCATCTTGGCTGTCAGTTTATTTTATTTTATTAATTTTTATTTTATTAATTTTACTTTTTTCTTCTTTTTTTTTTACACTTTTTTACTCTGCTGGGTGCCTTGATCCCTCGAGGCACCCAGCAGAGCACCTGATCACTCATGTGATCTTTTTTGTACTGAGTGCCACGACCTCGTGGCACTCAGTACTTCCTGCCGCTACCGGAAGTGATCGCTCGGGGGGAGCGATCACTGAGCGGACCGGCGGCAGGTAAGCATATTGCAGGGATGCCTCGATGTCGAGGCATCCCTGCAATATACACAGAGCAGCTGGAAGCGATACCGATCGTTCCCAGCGCTCTCTAGAAGTGCCGGGCACCTCTCCGGGAAAACCGGATGTTGATCGCTCCCGGGGAGCGATCACAAGGTGCCCCGGCACTCCTGTCCGCCATTGCACGGATGCCTGGACTCCCAGGCAGCGTGCAATGGCCCTGGAGCTGCTGTAAGCGATTCGATCGCTTCCAGCGCTCTCTACAAGTGCCGGGCACCTCTCCGGTAAAACCGGATGTTGATCGCTCCCGGGGAGCGATCACAAGGTGCCCCGGCACTTGGAACCGCCATTGCATGGATGCCTGGACTCCCAGGCATCCTGCAATGGCGTTTGAGCTGCTGGAAGCGATCCGATCGCCTCCAGCGCTCAAAACACCGCAGGACATACCATGTACGTCAGCGGGTCTAAAAGAGACCCGCTGCCATGACGTACATGGTACGTCCAAGGTCCCTAAGGGGTTAATTGTGAATTATATTCACCATATTGTGCTTCTAAGCGGTTTTCGATTATAACCTAGCAGCGCTATATCGCTATTTTTCCAATTGGTTGAATGACACTTCACACTTTGTAACCCTACAGGTAGAACAAGCATTACTTCATCAACACACAACCATCATTCCTCCCGCTGTACGCTCTAATCTAGGGATCTCAAACTGACGGCCCCCAGATGTTATTGCCTACAAGTCCCAGAATGCTTTGATGGCCGTGGAATCATGGGAGTTGTAGTTCAGAAACATCAGGGGGGCCAGAGTTTAAGACCCCTGCTCTAATCCATTAACTAATCCACAACGAAATTGGCTTGGGTTAAGATTTGCAAGCGCCTTCAGTTGACCTGGCAGACGTCTTTGTGGTCCCCCATCCTTCACAACCCTCACTTTCAAAACGCCTCCCCTGCCACAATTTTTCACACCCTGGCCCAACGAGATTTAACCCATCGTCATCATTATACTGACGGAGTGTCGGGTTTGAAATACTCCTACACGAATCTGAGAGACCATATTGCCCCCTTAGATATGCGTAAAAAATGGTGCAGCGCCACACAACGTGCATCCACCACTAGGGCATCCCAAATTGCCACTATCAGGATAAAGTGGTTTCCCTTATACCAAGAAACACAGAGTATAGAATATATAACCTGATTTGGCGCAAATAATGCTCTCTGGGTTCCTGGGATCTCACATATACACAGAAGAAAGCGATAAACAATTATGGTGCAGTATAGCTAATACAGGATAATAATAAGTGCGGTATTCAAACGATATCCCACTCACAAATGGAGAGCCCAGACACTGGCTCTGAGTGGGTCCACACGTGTGGGTTGATTGCCTCCAGATTTCTCAGGTGACCCCCTACCTTATAGCAGATATTTCATCCAAATACATGCAATGGAAAGCAGAGAGAAACTCCTTGCACAGATCTGATTAGTTCACAACCTGATGTACAGCTGATTTTGTACTTCCATTTGCAGGAGCTCACATAGCTCTTGACTGAATGCCCATGGGTTTTTTTGGTTTGTAAAACCAAAGTGAAACCGCCAAGGATCCGAAAAAGTAGCACAGCTTGGACAGGAATGGAGATAAAAAAACAAAATTTATTAAAACATAACTAAAATATGCTCCAGAACGTATTTCGCCGCATACAAAGGCGGCTTCATCAGCTGGTATAATCGTCCTGGACCAACACACCCTTATGTAGTGCTCACAAATGATTAATTGTCCCTGTATGTCCTGTCCGGTTTTCTTGATTGATCCATTTTCACTTTAGTTATTGAGCGCGGACACCGCCATTTTGCGCATGCGTCGTTCCACTGCGTTTCAGACGCTGCTCCTTCACTTCCGGTCAAGGTTTTTTCAGCCACGAATAGAGAATTAAGTCCATCTGAAGCACTTATGGCATCCCCGAAACCTCCGCTTTACCAATTTGGCTTCATATTGTATCTCAAAAGAAAGGACACAATTATATTAAAACAATATATAAAAACTAGTCGCCATTTGACAATATCACAATATATCCCGCTGGGTCTCTATTGGCTTAATATTACATTTTAGCATATGTATATTGCTTAAAATGCTCCTGCTTATTTAAACCAAATCAATGCAGTATGTAAAGAAGTGTATTCGCATTAATTAATTTTAGCAGTACTTTTTATACCTATATATACTACATTGTATTAACACAGTGTGTATTTAAAGTGCTACAATTTATTTGTGTGCGAGGATCTATTAATTAATCCTCCCATTACGTCCATACCTTTGTATTAGTGCTTATAGTGTGCGTAATTATTATATTTGCCCCTTAAATTTATCATAAATGGATTGGCTTTAATTACATTATACCATATTAGAATTTATCAATTCATTTATGCACTAAGTAATTAATATATATTTTACTACAATATGATATATATGGTGGTAAATATTACAATAGTGAGTGTAAATATATGTTAGCTAGTATATACAATCAATAAATGTATATAACTAATATAAAGTGATGTACAAATTACAGGCTAAAAGTAGCCTATAACACGATCTGTGAATAAAAGATTGATGTATTAATGTAACATTGTGCTATGATAGGTACTAACTAAAGTGTGAATTAGTGATAAAATTATGGATAAAATGGTCAATATATAATAAAAATTGTGCAAATTAAATTCTGTGATAATGAATGGTTCCTATGCATATAGTAAAAAATATATATTCCTTTTCCCTTCCCCATTCTCATCCTCTCCTTCCCAATTTTCTTTCTTTTTTTTCCTTATATATATATATATATATATATATATTATAGATGTCAAATGGCCCCTCTGGGCATATTTATTAAATAAAGATAACAATCTCTATAGGATAGAATGACAAATCTTAGTGCGATATTACTGAATATGTGTTATGTTTGTTCAATATGTAATTTAATAAATAAATTACTCACAACCTTTCTGAGATCCGGAGAATTATATAGCAATGCATAACTGTTTAGAAAAAATTAACAACCTCAAAATCATTATTCAGACCGCCAGGTGCCATGGTCCCCATTTCATAGATGCTTCACATCTCTTCTTGTCCCAGTCTGCTGACAATATCTTCCTCCACATCTACTTTGTATAACCTTTTAATAGCCATAAACTTTAACCCTATAGGCAAACCTCCATGCTTAATTTTGAAGTGAAATGAAACAGTGTTTTTCGTATAACTTCCTTATATTTCTCACGTGTTTGGAAATTCTTACATTAAGAGCCCTTTTGTGCATCCAATGTATTGAAGGCCACAAGGGCATTCCAAAAGGTAAATTACATTCTTTGAACAGCAATTTAACACTTCCATTATCTGTATCTTTTGATTGCTCTTTTTATCTGTATATTCCGTTTTGCATTCCTTTCTATTACCAGTAGACCTACAGGCCAGACATTGTCCACAATTGTGTAAACCATTTTTTAGGTTGAATTTATTCAAATCTCTTTTTTTATTATTTGGCCTACTGTGCACCACGTTCGTCTTCAGATTGTTAACCTCTTTATATACAACCTTTGGTTGTTCCCCCAATATCACAATAAGATATTTATCTCTCTGGAGGACATGCCAATGTTTTTTGATTATTTTTCTCATGTTGTTTGCTTTGCTATTATAATCGCAAATAAATAGGACCTCCCCTTCTTTTATGTTTTGCTTGGGTTTATATTGGAGTAAATTTTCACGGTCTTCCTGTTTTAATTTACTTATGATTGTGTCCAACTCAAATGCATTGTACCCCTTCTCTATAAAATCTTTCTTTAGATGGTTTGCTTGCTGTTCAAAAATATCGAGGTCTGAACAGTTCCTCCTTAACCATATGAACTGTCCCGTTGGGAACCCTTTGAGCCAAGATGGATTATGGCAACTTGTGTTCCCTATATACGTATTCGTATCGACCGCTTTGAAGAAAGTTTTACATTTGATTAATCCTTCACTAATGTACATTTCCAAATCTAAAAATGTCACCTTTTTTTTTTTTTACTCCATTTCTTATTTAATGTTATGCCCCAATCCTGGCTGTCGAGACTATCTAAAAAGGCAATCAGGTCCTCCTCACCATCTCTCCAAATAAAAAACACATAGTCGATGTAGCACTTGTAAATTGGGATATTTTGCGCCCAGCTACGTGAACCATAGACAAACTGGGATTCCCAGCCTGCCATATATGGTTTGCGTAGCTGGGCGCAAACTTCGTACCCATCGCCATACCCTTCTTTTGCAGGTAAAATTCATCTCCAAACTTAAAATAATTATTATTTAAATTAAAATGGATACTTTCCATGATAAAATCTGTTTGTATATTGTCCAATTTCCCAGAATTCTTTATCTCCTCCTTGACTATTTGTATACCCATAGCGTGTGGTATATTGCTGTATAATGCATTAACATCACATGTGACCGTTATATATTCTTCCTTCCATTTTATTTATTTTAATGTTTGTAACATACTAATAGTGTCTTTTAGATATGACGGTATCTCCTTGACAATGGGTTGAAAAAGAATGTCCACATATTCGGACAGGCAACTTGTGATGGAATTAACTTGTGATGGAATTAATACCTGCCACTATCGGTCTTCCAGGGGGTTTAGTTAAACTTTTATGGACCTTGGGCAGTATATAAAAATGTGTTCTGGTGTGTTCAATCATTAAGTATTGAAATTCATGTTCGGTCAGGATTTCCTTCTCCTTACCATCCTGAAGGACAGCATGTAATTTTTCTCTAAATAGTTGCTATGGGGTTATTTCTAAGTTTACTGTATGTCTCTACATCCCCTAAAATACGTAATGATTCTTCCTCATAAGCTTCCTTAGACCAAATGACAATCCCCTCCCCTTGTCTGCAGGTTTTATTATAATGGTTTCGTCATTATCTAGATCTTTCATTGCTTTCTTCTCTTCCTTGGTAAGGTTATGATTTTTTCTTTAACGGACATCCTGTCTAAATCAGTAGAGACCAGGTTCTCAAACATTTTGTGCTCATCAGAGATGATATGGCGTGGAAAAAATTTAGACTTTTTCTTGAGATTGGCATGTACAAATTTATCCTGATTGGCTATCATATTGTTATCTATTGGAGATTTTGAAAAATATTTTTTTAAACTGTGTTTTCTTTTAAAACATTGTGACGCATGTGACATTAATGCATTATACAGCAATATACCACACGCTATGGGTATACAAATAGTCAAGGAGGAGATAAAGAATTCTGGGAAATTGGACAATATACAAACAGATTTTATCATGGAAAGTATCCATTTTATTTTAAATAATAATTATTTTAAGTTTGGAGATGATTTTTACCTGCAAAAGAAGGGTATGGCGATGGGTACTAAGTTTGCTCCCAGCTACGCAAACCTATATATGGCAGGCTGGGAATCCCAGTTTGTCTATGGTTTGCGTAGCTGGACACGAAATATCTCAATTTACAAGCGCTATATCGACGATGTGTTTTTCATTTGGAATGGTGGTGAGGAGGACCTGATTGCCTTTTTAGATAGTCTTGACAACCAGGATTGGGGCATAACATTATATAAAAAATGGAGTAAAAAAAGGTGACATTTTTAGATTTGGAAATATACATTAATCCTTCACTAATCAAATGTAAAACTTTCTTCAAAGAGGTCGATACGAATACGTATATAGGGACCACAAGTTGCCATAATCCATCTTGGCTCAAAGGGATCCCAAAGGGACAGTTCATACGGTTAAGGAGGAACTGTTCAGACCTCGATATTTTTGAACAGCAAGCAAACCATCTAAAGAAAGATTTTATAGAGAAGGGGTACAATGCATTTGAGTTGGACACAATCATCAATAAATTAAAACAGGAAGACCGAGAAAATTTACTCCAAAATAAACCCAAGAAAAACATAAAAGAAGGGGAGGTCCTATTTATTTGCGATTATAATAGCAAAGCAAACAACATGAAAAAAATAAAAAAACATTGGCATGTCCTCTGGAGAGATAAAGATCTTAATGGGATATTGGGGGAACAACCAAAGGTTGTATATAGAGGGGTTAACAATCTGAAGACAAACTCGGTGCACAGTAGGCCATATAAAAAGAGACTTGAATAAATTCAACCTAAAAAATGGTTTCCACATTTGTGGACAATGTCTGGCCTGTAGGTCTACTGGTAATAGAATGGAATGCAAAACGGAATATACAAATAAAAAGAGCAATCAAAAGATACAGATAAGGGAGGTGTTAAATTGCTGTTCAAAGAATGTAATTTACCTTTTGGAATGCCCTTGTGGCCTTCAATACATTGGACGCACAAAAAGGGCTCTTAATGTGAGAATTTTCAAACACGTGAGAAATATAAGGAAGTTATACGAAAAACACTGTTTCATTTCACTTCAAAACTAAGCATGGAGGTTCGCCTATAGGGTTAAAGATTATGGCTATTAAAAGGGTACACAAAGTAGATGTGGAGGAAGATATCGTCAGCAGACTGGGACAAGAAGAGATGCAAAGCATCTATGAAATGGGCACCATGGCACCTGGCGGTTTGAATAATGATTTTGAGGTTGTTAATTTTTTGTAAACAGTTATGTATTGCTATATAATTCTCCGGATCTCAGAAAGGTTGTGAGTAATTTATTTATTAAATTACATATTGAACCAGCATAACACATATTCAGTAACATCGCACTAAGATTTGTCATTCTATCCTATAGAGATTGTTATCTTCATTTAAAATATATGCCCAGAGGGCAGAGGGCATATAATATACATACACTATATTGCCAAAAGTATTCGCTCACCTGCCTTGACTCGCATATGAATTTAAGTGACATCCCATTCCTAATCCATAGGGTTCAATATGACGTCGGTCCACCCTTTGCAGCTTTAACAGCTTCAACTCTTCTGGGAAGGCTGTCCACAAGGTTTAGGAGTGTGTTTATGGGAATTTTTGACCATTCTTCCAGAAGCGCATTTGTGAGGTCACTGTTACATCCTCAGCCCCTGCTATGTTTCCTTGGGGGTCTGGGCAAGGTTTCTGTGCCAAGGGCTGGTCGAGTGGCATCCGAGGGGGCGGAGCCTAGCCACAAGGAGCCACCGGGTTTAAAACAGGGAGCGAGGAGTTGCCTCATCACCTTGATGTGGAGTTCTGTTCCCGCATCGCTTCCTCTTATTCATATTGCTTATCTGTTGCCGACCCAGCTTGGCTACGATTCCTGCTCCTGATTTTTACCTGGCTCGTCTCTGACCAATCTTACGTTATATGCTATAGAGGTGACTAGTGTTGGCACCGTTGGTTTAACCCCATGCACGCTGCTTGGGGTTTTACTCGATTCAAGGGGAGATTCCCCTCTCGCCCTGGTTTTCTTACTGCAACCTTATCGGGGATTAGCTCCAGGTCTAAGGGTTCTGAGATACGATCGGTTACGCTAGTACCATCTGCGAATATGAAAGACTGTTGGTTATCAGCTTATGTTCAGCTTGCTTGATTTGCCAAACGTACCCAGGCTTGCACGATTCCTAAATGTGTGTGTATCTATAGATCCCGCTAATCATAGGTCACAGAATACCTGATCAAGGTGGTCTGAAAATGTAAAATCTGTCAGTGTGTTGACTGCCCTGCAGTCTGATCAATTCATTGCCTGCCCTAATGAAAATCTCAGTACTGACATCTGTGTCTTGCAATTTGCCGTATTGCTGTGTGCTCTAAGTTGTCCGTTGGTCTCGAAACCTTTGGAGCTTTGTAACAGTTCTGTTGTCTTGTCATACTCCCTGGCTTTGGAGTATAAGTCTGAAAGTACTGTTTATTTCCCTAATATCGAACTGATAAATCCGTCCAAAAGGATCACAACCTCGCTACTCTTGTGTGAGCGCCACTGCGCCCATTACATCACATCAGGGCCTGATATGGATCCGACTGATTTATCAGTACTTATGTGTAAGCTGGGTGAAATCATAGCTAAACAAGAAGAACAAGACCATCGCATGGATCAGTTTGCTCAGGCTTTGGGCCTAGTCATGAATCAATTCAAGAAGGCCTTACCACCTCCTTCTCCTGCGATGGGCAGGTCCAGTTACTGTTTCTTCTACGATTGCTACGGAGGTAGCTCATGTCAGTTTAAAGACTCCTACATGTTTACATGTCTCAATGGGAGTTCGGGTTCATGCAGAGGGTTTATAACCCAAATTGATATTCTGTTTGAATTGAATCCAAGTATGTGTCCCACAGATAGCGCTGAGGTGGGTTATGTTATTAACCACCTAACCGAGAAAGCTCTGCTGTGGGCAACCCCATTGTGGGAACTAAAGAAACCTGTGGTCTATTATTATGCAGAGTTTATGGCAGAGTTACGACGCACAGTTGACCCCGCTAGAAGGGCAACAGGGGCAGCTAGGACTTTGTGGTGTATATCCCAGGGCAACCATCGAGTTGCAGATTACGCTATAGAGTTTAAAAAAGTGGCTGCTGAACGGTCATGGCCTAATGAGGTGCTTGTTACTGCGTTTCTCAAAGGCATTTCTGAGAGTATCATGCACGAATTAGCACCTATGGTATTTCCCAAGGAACTAGAGGATCTGATGGACTATTGTATAGTTCTCAATGATCAGATGCGTGACAGGAGGTCTGTCCGTAGCAAATCTCATAAACCTTCTCAGGGGCCAGTTCTGCTTCTAGGTCTACTCATACTGTCTCTCCTCCCAGACCTGTACCCACTGAACCAGAGCCTATGATATTAGGTCGTTCTGGCACATCGGGAGAGGAGAGACAATATCGCCTCCGAGAGGGGCTGTGCCTCTATTGTGCGGATAGAGGGCATTTTCGTTTACGATACCCCAAGCGACCAAAAAGATCTAATGTGTCGGGAAACGAGCAAGCCTAGAATCCCCTGAGAGACAGGTTCTGGGTACTACTATAGTGTCTCTCGTATCTAGTAAAAAGAGAAAGAAAAGATGTCGCGTTTTTGTGCCTGTGTCCATAGCTTGGGAGAAAATCAAGTTGAACACAGAAGCACTAATAGACACTGGTTTTGCTGCCATTCACCAAGTGCCTCTGGTGGAGAGAGAAGTACCTCTCCTCATTGAAAGTATCGATGGTAGGAAACTATTAAGACATCACTGTACACATGATACTGTGCCTGTCTCTTTTTGTACTGGTGTCCTGCATAAGGAAAGAATCAAATTTCAGATTATCGAATTGCCCACAGTACCCATTGTATTGGATCCTTGGTTGGCTAAACACAATCCAGTTGTTAACTGGTCTATAGGAGAGTTAGAATCATGGGCATCTAAATGTTGGTCTAAATGTCTGGGTATGAGTACTGTGGTGGGCAGTCTTAACGTGGCCACTGCTCCACCACTCTCCACAGAGGTACCTAAGTGGTACAATGATCTTAAAGAGGTGTTTGATAAAGGAAAATCAGAGATTCTACCCCCTCACCGGCCTTATGATTGTGCTATAGATCTGCAGCCAGGCACCATGCCTCCTAGGGGCCATGTCTACCCGCTGTCACAAATAGAGAACAATATCATGGAAGAATATATAAAAGAGAACCTAGCTAGAGGGTTCATTCGTCGTTCTTCCTCTCCTGCGGGAGCACGATTCTTTTTTGTATCGAAAAAGTAAGGGGATTTAAGACCTTGCATTGATTATAAAGGGTTAAACAGAATCACTATACGTAATGCCTTTCCCATCCCGTTAATATCCGAGTTATTTGACCGTTTGAGAGGTGCCAAGATTTACACCAAGTTGGACCTTCGCAGTGCATACAACTTGGTATGGGTCAAGCAAGACCATGAATGGAAGACTGCTTTTAACACCAGGAGTGGTCATTATGAATATCTGGTCATGCCATTTGGCTTATGCAATGCGCCAGCAGTCTTCCAAGACTTTATAAATGATGTCCTGTGGGATTTTTTGCAAGTCTTTGTAATTGTATATCTAGATGATATCTTGATTTATTCTCCAGATGTTGAGAAACACATCATGTCCATGTGTGGACAGTTGCTGGAGAATAAGCTATACTTTAAATTAGAGAAATGTCTGCTCGACATCAGTTCATTTCTTGGGTTACATCATCACACCTGAAGGGTTTGAGATGGACCTAAAGAAGCTATCTGCCATCAAGGAATCGCCATTACCTCATGGTCTGAAAGCCATACAGAGATTCCTTGGGTTCACAAACTATTATAGGAGGTTCATTAAAGGTTTCTCTACTGTGGTGTCTCCAATCACAGCCATGACCAAAAAAGGTGCTCAGTGTGACGGAATGGGGTGTCTGCCTGCGGTCCTGCTCCTATCTGACCCCCCCTTGATGGCGTCCGGCCCGACTACCGAGTGGCTCGGCACTCGGCGTCTCGAGCAACCTGATTACCTGACCTCTTGTTGGTGTGGAGATGGCTGCTGGGCTGATTGGAGGCTCCTTTTCCTGGGATAGACGTGATGTAGAAGGCCGCTGAGTGCCTTCTAGGTGCAATGTGATATGCCCTGAAATAACTCACCAGACGAGGCTGTATGACTTTAAAACAGGGACTGATTTATGAAGGGTTTGGGCAGATGCATTTATACACACAACCCAAAAACATTTTGTAACCCTCAGACATGTCCAGACTTGAATGAGACAATCGGATTTGCATACAATGGCATTCTTACATCAGCAGACTACACAAACACAAAGAGCTAATGCACACAGTAATTAGCATACAATTGAATTTCAACACAGCCTTTCAATCCTAGCAACCAAGGGAAAATATAATACATTTAAATGCATCACACAATTTCACATCTGAATCCACACTCATACAATACAGGATACATGTTAATACCACACACTCTAATAAAAACCACACCAGTAAAACCACATCTAGAAATGAAATAAAATGTTCATACACTTAAACGCACAACCGAAATATAAAAGGAAAAAAATGGTCTTTAAAATTGTCTGAGTTTTAGTCACGTGGCTCGCTGGAAGGAGTGCTCAGGTCCGTTCCGTGACATTTCTCCCCCCCATAAAGTCTGACGGACACGGTTGGACCCCAACAGGTCGAATAGGGGGAGTCGGTGAGCTCAGGTCTCCGGGTTCCCGGGCAGATTGCCGCGATAGTCCATCGGCATTCCCATTCTGAGGCCCGGGCCGGTACTGGATCGTAAAGTTAAACAGTTGGAGGGCCAGGCTCCACCGCAACAGGCGGCCATTTCCCCCCGCCACCCGGTTGAGCCACACCAGTGGATTGTGGTCCGTCATAACGGTGAAGCACCGCCTGTAAACATATGGCTGAAATTTCCTCAGGGCCCAGACCACTCCTTCTCCACCGCGGTGTATCCCACCTCCTGGGGTAAGAGTTTGCGGCTGATGTACGCCACTGGATGATCCCCCCCGTCGTCCCCCACTTGACTTAGCATGGCTCCCAGTCCGAACATTGAGGCGTCTGTATGGACAATAAAACGTTTGTTATAATTCGGAGCTGCCAAGAGGGGGGCTTGTGTTAGGGCGGTTTTCAGTTTCTGGAAGGCGGCTTCACACTCCGGGGACCACAGGACTTGGCGGGGTAGGGATTTCTTGGTCAGGTCTGTCAGGGGTTTGGCGAGGTCGCTGTAGTGGGGGACAAACTTCCTGTAGTACCCCGCGGTGCCCAAGAAGGCGAGGACCTGGGTCTTGGTCACGGGGGTGGGCCATTCTAGAATGGCTTCTACCTTGGCGGGTTCTGGTCGCTGGGTCCCACAACCCACCCGTTGGCCGAGGTACTGCACCTCGGACATCCCTATTTTACATTTTTCCGGTTTAAGGGTCAGGTTGGCGTCCCTGATTCGATCTAATACCACCCCCAGATGGTGGAGGTGTTCCTCCCAGGTCTGGCTGTATATGGCTATGTCGTCCAGGTACGCACAAGCGAACTCCTGTAGGCCATCGAGGAGGCGATCGATTAACCGCTGAAAGGTGGCCGGGGCGTTCTTCATCCCGAACGGCATGACCCGAAATTGGTACAGGCCGAACGGGGTGATGAAGGCCGACTTCGGAGTCGCCTCCTCTGCAAGGGGAATCTGCCAGTACCCCTTGCACAGATCCACGGTGGTCAAGAAATGGCCCTGGGAGATCTGGTCTAACAGCTCGTCGACTCGGGGCATGGGGTAAGCATCAGTGATGGTGCAGTCATTTAACCTCAGGTAGTCAATGCAAAACCGGGTGGTACCGTCCTTTTTGGGGACCAGGACTACGGGAAATGCCCAGGGACTGGCCGAGGGCTCGATAACCCCCAGCTGACAACCACATAGGTGGTTTCTCCCACTTGGGTTACCACCTGATAAGGGCCCTGCCAGGACGCCTGCAGCTTATTCTGCCGCTGTGGCTTCAACATCAGGACCTTCTGCCCCACGAGGAATGAGCGGCTGCAGGCAGAGCGGTCGTACCATGCCTTCTGCTGGGCCTGGGCTGCCTGCATGTTCCCCTGAACTAATTCTGTGAGTTCAATCAAGCGCTCTCGGAGCTCCAGGACGTAACTCAGGACGGGGAGACCTTCGGCTTCCTGTCCCCCCTCCCACTGAGCCCTGACTAAATCTAAGGGACCCCTAACCCAGCGTCCGTACAATAATTCGAAGGGGGAGAACCCGGTCGATTCTTGGGGGACCTCTCGGTAGGCAAATAACAAGTGGGGTAGGTATTTTTCCCAGTCCTTCCTTTCTTGGGTAAAGGCTCGGATTAGCTGTTTCAGGGTCCTATTAAACCGCTCGCACAGCCAGTTCGTCTGAGGGTGATATGGGGCGCTGTGAAGCGCCTTAACACCGCACAGGCGCCAGAGCTGTTGGGTCAGCTCAGCGGTGAACTGGGAGCCCTGATCAGACAAAATCTCCCGTGGGAATCCTACCCGAGAGAACACCCGTATGAGGGCATCGGCAATGGTGTCAGCCTGGATGTTGGACAGGGGCACCGCCTCGGGGTATCGGGTGGCGTAGTCCACCACGGTGAGAATATAGCTCTTCCCGGTGGTGCTGGGGCGAGGCAGGGGGCCAATTATGTCGACTGCCACCCGACTAAAGGGTTCTTGTATGATGGGCATGGGGTGCAGTGGGGCTTCCGGGTGTTCTCCGGTTTTCCCCGTCTTCTGACAAACCGGGCAGGTGCGACAGTACGCTCGGGCATCCTCACTAAGGCGGGGCCAAAAGAACGCTCGGGTTAACCAGTGTCGGGTCTTGGTCACCCCTAGGTGACCGGCGAGGGGAATGTCATGGGCCAGTCTCAGGAGATCCTGTCTAGGGGCCTGAGGGACTATTAATTGCTTATGGGGAGCCTGTGGCTTCCGAGTGCACCCCCCCCCTTGCGGTGTACCTATACAGTAACCCATCCTCCCATTCAATGCTGTCATCCCTTACGCCTTCCGGGCCCTTGCCGGCCCGGTCGCGGTACCTCTCTAGGGTGGGGTCGGTCTGAGTCTGGTGTCGGAGGGTGGCCAGGGAGCTTCACGTGAGGGGGTGGTCAGGTCGAGGGGATGTGGTCTCGTTTGGTCGGGGTTTGGGGGGTTTTGGAGGTTTGGGTTGTGGCCTCACCTGGGTCCCGACTGGAGTGCCGTGGTTGTTCCGGTGGCTCTGTTGCCGTGTGGTCACCGGAGCTGCCAAGTCCGTGGCGTAGGCCGAGACCAAGCATCCCAAGGAGGATTTCAGCCGGTAGTTGGTCTAGTAAACCCAACCTCACGGATCCCTCCCCAGACCCCCAATCAAGGTGGACTCGGGCAGTAGCGAGTCGAAGCACTTTTCCTCCGGCCACGTGGACAGCGACGGTGTGGTTTAGCCGGTTCTTTTTGGATATCAGGTGGGGGTGCACGAGTGTGATGGTGGCGCCGGAGTCTCGGAGGCCCTTGGCGGCCTGCCCGTTGATCCACACCGCCTGTCGGTGGTGTTGGCGGTTGTCGGCCGAGGCAGCTTGTACGGGGTCGGCCTCGTGCAGCATCCCCCATTCTTCCTAGGGGTCCCAATACGGGGATTCAGTCTGGTAACAGTGGGCCGCAGGTGGTGCTCGAGGGGGTCCTCGCGGAGGGGGAGGTTGGTTGGGACAGTTCTGACGGTAGTGCCCCACCTGGCCGCACCCGTAACATTGGATGGTAACCGTGGAGTGGGAGCGGTTTGTCAGTCTGGGTGCGGGCCAGCGAGTCGGTGGCTCCGGGGGAGGGGTGGGTAGTGTGGATCGAAGGGGTGGGGGTCGTTCTGCCCCGTTGGGTTTCCGTGTGTCCGTATACTCATCTGCCCAGGTAGCCGCTTGCTGCACCATCTGGGGCTTCTTATCCCTCACCCACTCCCGTACTGCCGTGGTGGTGTGGTCGAAGAATTGTTCGAGGAGGAACAGCTGGGTGATGTCTTCCACGGTTCGAGCTTTGCTCCCTGCGAACCAGGTCTTCAGGTCTCTTTGCAGCCGGTGTGCCCACTCCACATGGGTAGTGCCGTTGGGCCGGCGTGAGTTCCGGAACTTCATCCGGCTGGCTTCGGGAGTGACGGCAAAGCGGGCCAGTAAGATTTGCTTTACCTGCTCGTAGTCCTGGGCTTCCTCGTCTGGGACGGGTCGATAGGCCTCCGCAGCTCGTCCAGTCAACTTACAGGCCAGAATCCCGACCCAAGCGGAACGTTGAACCTCGTGTATTTGGCACGACCGCTCAAAGTCTTGGAGGAAGCTCTCGATCTCTTCCTCCGCCTCGTTAAAAGTCTTGAAGACCTGGAAGGGTACCTTCCGGGCCGCTGGTCTCTCGAGGTTGGGGCTCTCCACTCTCTGGTATTGGATTTCTGCCAGCCGTAGCTCATGCTGGCGCACCCTCTCCCACTCTTCCTCTTGCGCGATTTCTTGAACAATATTCTGGAAGGTGGCTTCCGTCGGGGCGGCTCCGTAAGCCGCTGCCCGCTGCCGTACCTTCTTCTGGAAGGAATTTTTAGAGATGGGTGCCTGGGGGGGCGCGTCAGTGGTGGGGGTGCGGGCATGGCCCTCTCCCGCTGATCATTGTCCTTTAGCTCTTTCGACCAGAGCATCCTTGGTTTTCAAGCCCGCGGTCCCTCCACGGCTCTCCAGCAGATCTCGCAGAGTGTCTCGTTTACAGCTGGCGTAGGCTGCCATGCTGAGATGAGGGTCTCTTCCGGGGGTGCAGAGAGCTATCCCATCACTTGCCACCAATTTGACGGAATGGGGTGTCCGCCTGCGGTCCTGCTCCTATCTGACCCCCCTTGATGGCGTCCGGCCCGACTACCGAGTGGCTCGGCACTCGGCGTCTCGAGCAGCCTGATTTACTGACCTCTTGTTGGTGTGGAGGTGGCTGCTGGGCTGACTTGAGGCTCCTTTTCCTGGGATAGACGTGATGTAGAAGGCCGCTGAGTGCCTTCTAGGTGCAATGTGATATGCCCTGAAAGAACTCACCAGACGAGGCTGCATGACTTTAAAACAGGGACTGATTTATGAAGGGTTTGGGCACATGCATTTATACACGCAACCCAAAAGCATTTTGTAACCCTCAGACATGTCCAGACTTGAATGAGACAATTGGATTTGCATACAATGGCATTCTTACATCAGCAGACTACACACACACACAGAGCTAATGCACACAGTAATTAGCATACAATTGAATTTCAACACAGCCTTTCAATCCTAGCAACCAAGGGAAAATATAACACATTTAAATGCATCACACAATTTCACATCTGAATCCACACGCATACAATACAGGATACATGTTAATACCACACACTCTAATAAAAACCACACCAGTAAAACCACATCTAGAAATTAAATAAAATGTCCATATACTTAAACGCACAACCGAAATATAAAAGGAAAAAAAATGGTCTTTAAAATTGTCTGAGTTTTTAGTCACGTGGCTTGCTGGAAGGAGTGCTCAGGTCCATTCCGTGACACTCAGAATCAGGTTTGGAGTGATCAAGTCATGCAGGCATTTCAGTCACTCAAGGAGGCATTCGTCACAGCACCTATTCTATGGCATCCAGAGCCAGGCTTGCCATTCCAGCTTGAAGTAGATGCGTCAGAGATAGGAATTGGTGCAGTTTTGTCTCAGAGAGAGCGTCCTGAGGGACCGTTACACCCCTGTGGGTTTTTCTCTAGGAAAATGACACCTGCAGAGAGAAACTATGACATTGGTAATAGGGAATTGCTGGCAGTTCTACAGCCCTCAAGGAATGGCGCTATTTGCTAGAAGGTACTAAGGATCCTGTGATAATTATAACAGATCACAAAAATATTGTCTACATGGGAGACGCTAAACGTTTGAATTCCAGGCAGGCTCGGTAGTCAGTGTTCCTGTCCAGTTTCAATTTCTTGTTGGCTTATCGTCCTGGGTCTAAAAACACTAAAGCTGATGCTTTGTCCAGGCAATTCGAGTCTTATGAACAGCATACGTTCGACCACATTCCCATCATTCCTCATAAGAGGATATTGGGTACAACCGTCCTGTCAAGAGTCTCTAGGTTGAACCTCGATATGCAGGGTTGGTTGGCGAAGTACAATATCGGCAGGTAAATCTCGTGGTCGGTAAATCAGGCAAAGAGTCGATGAAGGGAGTCAAAGGTTAGGTACTGAAGATCTATGAAGAAGGGTCTGGTCCCAGGTAGGAACTATGGAGCTTGCTTGTGTCTATAGGAAGGTTAGACAACAACTAAGCAATGATATGATTGTGTTACTGGTTTATATAGTCAGAGCCCCGCCTCCTTGGTCCACCCCCTCTGGAGGTGGAGTGTGACCCAGGAGACAGGGAACCCAGTCAATCATGCTGAGGTCAAAGACTCATGGCCCAGCCTCCCAGCCGCTGTCATCACCTCCCTGTCCAATCCCTTTGGGGGAACTCCCCAAACAGAGGCGGAGCAGGGCCTGGTTGCTGTGCTGGGGAAACCACGTTGTGTTCTGTTCCCTCTACCGACGATGGGGCTGTGTCTCCCAGTCAGCGTCTTCCTCCTCCATGTGGTTCCAGTGTGAGGTGAGTCCTGACATGTCCTGACCGTGTCTTCTCCATTGTTGGAGAGAATTCAGGCTGTACAAGGTGTTGCTCCTCTGGAGAAACCTCCGGGTAAGGTCTTTGTACCTGAGGAGGAGAGAACACAGTTGATGATGATATACCATGACTCCAAGCCTTATGGACATATGGGGATAACGAAGACCCTAGCCTCTATTGAAAAACAGTTTTGGTGGGCATGTATGCGAAGGGATATCAAGGACTACATAGCCACATGCGAAGTGTGTTGTAGAAGCAAAAATCCCCGGTCCTTACCTATAGGTCTGTTGCAGCCAGTGCCGTTGCCTGAGAGACCTTGGTCCCACCTCTCTATGGACTTCATCACCGATCTACCCATGTCCCAGGGTCATACGGTGATCCTTACTGTGGTAGACAGATTCTCTAAGATGGTGCACTTCATGCCTCTGGTCAAGCTCCCTTCAGCGATTGAGCTGGTGCCAGTGTTTTGTGCAAAATATTGTCAGACTTCATGGGGTTCCGCTGGGAAAAGTATCCGACAGAGGAACCTAGTTTGTTTCTCGTTTCTGGAGAGGGTTTTGTGACAACCTCGGAATCACATTGCGTTTCTCCTCGGCTTATCACCCACAGACAAATGGGACCGCAGAGAGAGCTAACCAGAGTGTCGAACAATACTTGCGGTGTTTTGTGTCTGAAAAGCAAAGTGAAAGGGCAGATCTGTTACCCTGGGCTGAGGTTGCACTAAACAACTCAGTGAGTGAAACTACAGGCCACTCACCATTCCATACAGTGTATGGTTATGATCCTCCAATGCTCCCCTCCGTATTCCAAGGTACTGCGTTGCCAGCCTTGGACGAGTATCTGAATAACCTGGCATCTGAATAACCTGAAATAGACATGGGAGAAGGTTAAGGAAATCATGGAGGCCAATATTCAAAAGCAAAAAATAAAAGCTGACAGATTTAGAGGTCCTGCACTGGTGTATACGTTTGGGGACAAGGTATGGCTGTCAACTAGAAACATCAAATTGTTGGTGCCATCCATGAAGATGGCTCCCAGGTTTATTGGTCCTTATAAAGTGTTAAGAAGTATTAATCCTGTTTCCTATGCCTTAGTTTTACCCCCATATCTACGTATACATAACGTATTTCATGGTAGCCTCTTGAGACCTCTTACCTATAATAGGTATACCAGAGTCACTGCTCCGCCGCCGCCTATCATGTCCCAGGGTGAGGAGGAGTATGAGGTTCGTGCCATCTTGAGGTCCCATGTGGTCCGTGGTGTCCTTCAATACCTGATAGATTAGGAGGGTTATGGGCCTGAGGATCGTTCCTGGCTGCCAGCCAGTGAAATCCATGTGCCTCGTCTTGTTCGCCAATTCCATACGGCCCATTCTTCAGCACCTGGAGGTCGTTCTGAGTTCGACCATCGGGGGGGGGGTTCTGTTACATCCTCAGCCCCTGCTATGCTTCTTGGGGGGTCTGGGCAAGGTTCAGTGCCAAGGGCTGGTCGAGTGCCAGCACCTTGTAATGGCCAAGCAGCGTCTGAGGGGGCGGGGCCTGGCGTGGTCACGAGGAGCCACCGGGTTTAAAACAGGGCGCCAGGAGTTGCCTCGTCACCCTGACATGGAGTTCTGTTCCCGCATCGCTTCCTCTTATTCATATTGCTTATCTGTTGCCGACCCAGCTTGTCTACAATTCCTGCTCCTGATTTTGACCCAGCTCGTCTCTGACCAATCTTACGTTATATTCTATAGCAGTGACTAGTGTTGTGCACCGTTGGTTTAACCCCATGCACGCTGCTTGGGGTTTTACTCGATTCAAGGGGAGATTCCCCTCTCGCCCTGGTTTTCTTACTGCAACCTTATCGGGCATTAGCTCCAGGTCTAAGGGTTCTGAGATACGATCGGTTACGCTAGTACCATCTGCGAATATGAAAGACTGTTAGTTATCAGCTTATGTTCAGCTTGCTCGATTTGCCAAAAGTACCCAGGCTTGCACAATCCCTAAACCTGTGTGTGTATCTATAGATCCCGCTAATCATAAATTACAGGATACCCGATCAAGATGGTCTGAAAACTTAAAATCTGTCAGTGTGTTGACTGCCCTGCAGTCTGATCAATTCATTGCCTGTCCTAACGAAAAAATTCTCAGTACTGACGTCTCTGTCTTGCAATCTGCCGTATTGTTGTGTGCTCTAAGTTGTCCGTTGGTCTCGAAACCTTTGGAGCTTAGTAGCAGTTCTGTTGTCTTGTCATACTCCCTGGCTTTGGAGTATAAGTCTGAAAGTACTGCTTATTTCGCTAATATCGAACCGATAAATCCGTCCAAAAGGATCACAAACTCGCTACTCTTGCGTGAGCGCCACTGCGCCCATTACAGTCACACACTGATGTTGGACAAGAAGGCCTGGCTCTCAGTCTCCGCTCTTATTCATCCCAAAGATGTTCTATCGGGTTGAGGTCAGGACTCTGTGCAGGCCAGTAAAGTTCATCCACACCAGACTCTGTCTCCAATGTATTTATGGACCTTGCTTTGTACACTGGTGCACAGTCATGTTGGAAAAGGAAGGGGCCAGCTCTAAACTCCCACAAAATTGGGAGCATGGAATTGTCCAAAATGTCTTGGTATGCTGAAGCATTCAGAGTTCCTTTCACTGGAACTAAGGGGCCAAGCCCAGGTCCTGAAAAACAACCCCACACCATAATCCCCCCTCCACCAAACTTTACACTTGGCACAATGCAGTCAGACAAGTACCGTTCTCCTGGCAACCGCCAAACCCAGACTCGTCCATCAGATTGCCAGATGGAGAAGCACAATTCGTCACTGCAGAGAACGCATCTCCACTGCTCTAGAGTCCAGTGGTGGCGTGCTTTACACCACTGCATCCGACGCTTTGCATTGCACTTGGTGATGTATGGCTTGGATGAAGCTGCTCGGCCATGGAAACCCATTCCATGAAGCTCTCTGCGCACTGTTATTGAGCTAATCTGAAGGCCACATGAAGTTTGGAGGTCTGTAGCGATTGACTCTGCAGAAAGTTGGCAACCTCTTCGCACTATGCGCCTCAGCATCCGCTGACCCCGCTCAGTCAGATTACGTGGCCTACCACTTCGTGGCTGAGTTGCTGTCGTTCCCAAACACTTCCACGTTCTTATAATACAGCTGACAGTTGACTGTGGAATATTTAGGAGTGAGGAAATTTCACAACTGGGTTTGTTGCACAGGTGGCATGCTATCACAGTTCCACACTGGAATTCACTGAGCTCCTGAGAACGACCCATTCTTTCACAAATGTTTGTAAAAACAGTCTGCATGCCTAGGTGATTGATTTTATATACCTGTGGCTATGGAAGTGATTGGAACACTTGATTCTCATTTGGATGGGTGAGCGAATACTTTTGGCAATATAGTGTATATGTTACGGTTAAAGCCCGAAGTGCGGTTAATCCTAGGATTACCCGGGCACTCCTGACATTACCCAGGCGTAATTAGCAAAAGTCCGAAGTGAAAAGAAGTTACAGAATTTACCCGGGTAATCTGCAAAGTATCCAGAGGCCTCTGGGTACTCCGGTTTTCTGCTCTGTTTTAACCGGGCAATTCGCACATTACCCTAGTGTTGCTGGATAAAGTGTCATGTGCAACGAAACATCTGACTTTATCCGGGTAGTCTGCAAGGTATCCACACGCCTTTGGGTTCTCTGCTCTTCTTGGGTTTTCAGCAGGTTACAGTTGACTGAATTCCAAGGATTACCCGTGTAAAGCTGCAAACGGTTATCTGACTGATAACAAAATGGTGTTTTTTGTTATTTTTAATGAAATTGTATCCAGTCACAAACCACATTAAATAACGGTCATATGACTCTGTGCATTAATTGTCTGAAAACGAATTTATGAAGATAAAAATATTATATAAAGAGTAACCTAATGGTTATTAGGTTTTATAAATTATATATAAGCACATATGACACATAATAAAGATCATGTAACTCTTTCACATTCATATAAAAGAAACATATCCTGTTACTCTGTACATTCATTATATCCGCAATACATTTTAATGTTGGTCTTTTACCATTTTCATTGATAATATCCATAGAGAATAGCAAAATTCTCTTTTACCCAAGCGGGGTTGGATGCTCTGCAGATTACCCAGGTAAAGCTGTGGATAGTCTTCAGATTACCTGGGTGAAGCTTCAGACTTGCACACTATCCGGGTAAAGTGCAAATTTTTCAGCTCTTCCAGACCGTTACACAAGGGCAGTTCGTTAGTCCTAAAATTACCCGGGTAAAATCCGAAATTTTCTTTTTTTTGCAGCTTTACCCGGCGGTTTTGGGTAATGTCAGGATTACCTGGGTAATCCTAGGATTAACAGCACTTCGGGCTTTACCCGTAACATATATATATATTTTTAAAAGGGGAAGGAAAAAAAAGAAGGAAAAAAAAGAAAATTGGGAAGGAGAGGATGAGAATGGGGAAGGAAGAAAAGGGGAAGGTAAAAGGGAAAAGGAATATTTTTTAGATTTCTTTACTATATGCATAGGAACCATTCATTATCACATAATTTAATTTGCACAATTTTTATTATATATTGACCATTTTATCCATAATTTTATCACTAATTCACACTTTAGTTAGTACCTATCATAGCACAATGTTACATTAATACATCTTTTATTCACAGATCATGTTATAGGCTACTTTTAGCCTGTAATTTGTATATCACTTTATATTAGTTATATACATTTATTGATTGTATACACTAGCTAACATATTTACACTCACTATTGTAATATTTACCACCATATATATCATATTGTAGTAAAATATATATTACTTAGAATTTACCAATTCATTTATGCACTAATATGGTATAATGTCATTAAAGCCAATCCATTTATGATAAATTTAAGGGGCAGAAATATCGTAAATCACTAGTATGCACATTAAATATATACAGTCACATTAAGAACACTTTAATTTTAACAGTAGTCATACCGTTATAGGGAGCAAATATAATAATTACACACACTATAAGCACTATAATACAAAGGTATGGACGTAATGGGAGGATTAATCAACAGATCCTCACACACAAATAAATCGTAGCACTTTAAATACGAACTGTGTTAATACAATGTAGTATATATATGAATAAAAGTACTACTAAAATTAAATCAATGCAAATACACTTCTTTACATACTGCATTGATTTGGTTTAAATAAGCAGGAGCACTTTAAGCAATATGCATATGCTAAAATGTAATATTAAGTCAATAGAGACCCGGCGGGATATATTGTGATATTGTCAAATGGGGAGTAGTTTTTATATATTGTTTGAATATAATTGTGTCCTTTGTTTTGAGATACAATATGAAGCCAAATTGTTAAAGCGGAGGTTTCGGGGATGCAATAAGTGCTTCAGATGGACTTAATTCTCTATTCGCGGCTGAAAAAACCTTGACCGGAAGGGAAGGAGCGGCGTCTGAAACGCAGTGGAACGCGGAAGTAAACCGCGCATGCGCAAAATGGCGGTGCCCGCGCTCGATAACTAAAGTGAAAATGGAAGGATCAAACAAGGAAACCGGACAGGACATACAGGGACAATTAATCATTTGTGGGCACTACATAGTGTTGGTCCAGGACGATCATACCAGCTGAGGAAGCCGCCTTTGTATGCGGCGAAACGCGGTCTGGAGCATATTTTAGTTATGTATTAATAAATTTTGTTTTTTTATCTCCATTCCTGTCCAAGCTGTGCTACTTTTTCGGATCCTTGGCAGTTTCACTTGGGTTTTCCAAACCCAAAAAAAACATGGGCATTCAGTCAAGAGCTATGTGAGCTCCTCCAAATGTAACTACAAAATCAGCTGTACATCAGATTGTGACCTAATCAGATCTGCGCAAGGAGTTTCTCTCTCTGCTTTCCATTGCATGTATTTGAATGAAATATCCGCTATAAGGTGGGGGTCACCTGAGAAATCTGAAGACAATCAACCTACACGTGTGGACCCACTCAGAGCCAGTGTCTGGGCTCTCCATTTGTGAGTGGGATATCATTTGAATACCGCACTTATTATTATCCTGTATTAGCTATACTGCACCATAATTGTTTATCGCTTTCTTCTGTGTGTATGTGAGATCCCAGGACCTCAGAGAGCATTATTGTGCCAAATCAGGTTATGTATTCTACCCCCTTAGATATGCACCCAGTGTTTTATTTACAATTGACAAGAATACAGTTTGGGACAGCGCTCTAAAATACACTACAAATGGACAAGAGACAGTGGGTGGACTGTCTCTTGTCCGTTTGTAGTGTATTTTAGAGCGCTGTCCCAAACTGTATTCTTGTTTATTGCATTCTGAGATTTGGAAGGATTATCTCTGGGGATATATATAGCGATCTTATAGTATAAGCGCACGACTCTCTTGTTCTTCAATACATTTTATTTACAATTGAAGCAGTTTCTCCTCACCCAATTGCGCGCTTTATCCCCCACTGACTTGGCTAATGCATTAGACACGCAATTTCTCATGCGCCCCTCATCCCCCCTCCACCTCTGCCGTTTATGCGCTTTTGCAACTCTCGATACCCACCACGACTCCCTGGGCAGCAATATCCCAGATGGGCTGCTACTTTCCCTGATCTCTCCCCACAAAATCTGATAGGAGCCACTTTAGCATCCAGATGCTCGCTCCCCTCTGCTAACTACTGTGACATGTTCTATAGAATACTTTACCGAGCATATATGGCGCCCGACAGAATGGCCCATGCTGGACTTTTACCCAACGCAAACTAAAATGTCTAAAATGTCAATTTGCTCCGGGCCAATTTAAGACACTGCCTATGGTCCGGTCCCTTCAAACAACTGTTTTGAGATACTGTACGACGATTCAGCTTGCAGGTCCTTAGACTAGAAATCTCTTTCACCCCTGAATGGGCCATCTTTAACTGACCAACCCCCCCACTCCCCAACCCTTCTCTAAGTGTCATTGATTCGGGCTCGCCCTCCTAGCAGCGACTGGCAAAAAAGCAATCCTGTCCCAATGGATCTCCGCTTCCCCTCCCTCCTTTCGCATGGTGTACGAGAGGATTTATGCCATATTCCTGTCCGAATGGACTGAGGCTTCCATGCACCAGAATGAGAAGACTCAGTCCTTCTTTACTAAATGGACCTCCTTTATTCGAACTCTTCCGTGCGAGACCAAAGAAACCCTAGGAAACTGTCAGGCAAGCACACGTAAGTCCAAGGGTGTGCTACGGTCGGTTCATACATAACAATAGGTAACCCTTAACCTAGGTGCGATACCAGTCCTTGAGGTGGCTGGGTTACGCAATAGCGAGAGGTGAACCTATAAGGCAGGGATAACAAGCAAGGAGGACAGAAACCAGTCCTTGGAGTGGCTGGTATGGAGACAGGTAAGTATGGAAAAATAAGAGGCGGTAACCAGAGACAGTACGAGGTACCAGAGGGGTCTAACACAATCCAAGGTCGTAGGGATACAACAGAATACTAAGTCAAGTTCCAAAAGCCGAGTCAAAGGAGTATAGAGATACACAGGTCAATATCCAAAAGCCAGGTCATACACAGAAAATCAATCAGAGGTACAAGAAATAAGCACTAAGGGTTAGGCAAGCAAAACCACAAAAGGGCAATGAGAAAAGGCAAAAAAGCACTTTTAAATATCGCGCCCTGCAATCTGATTGGCCATCAGGGTCACATGGTGCAGGGAGACCCACGGTAAAGGCGTGATGACGTCACACGTGGCGTGCCGCCGGCAGTAGCTTAAAGCCGTTGAGACCGGCGGCACGCGCGCATAGGGCTGCGGGGAAGACAGACCCCGAGGCCGCAGGGAGGGACGCCGGAGCCGTGCCAGCCTCCGAGGACTGACAGAAACACCTTCTGCACTCCTTGGTACTCCATACAGATGCTGCGAGGTACCCCACTGATCCTCTGAGACCCTCCCGACCACTCCTTAACTCGTTTCCTTGCCTCCTCCCTCCCGGATACTTCCGACACCCATGCACCACCTTCCCCTGTCGCTAAAGGATGCCATGCCCCACAGACACGGGTGGAGATGTAGGTTTTCAAACTTTATAACCGTATTTTGACCGCCTTGTTTTATACGGTTTATGAATCAACTCCTATGTTCAATTTCGGATGCCGTGATTTTGCATTATACGGTTGACTGTGATTGATGTATAATACGTTTCTGCTTCCACCTGTATTTTGTTCTGTTCCAAGATAAATAAAAATATGTTTAAATAAAAAAAAGAGGCATCTCTAGCATCAACAAAAGAAAGAATTTTTAGAACACGGGGAAATAAACACAAGCCAGTGTTAGTTGTGGGCATGAACCCTGGTAAATATCGAAAAAAGAGTGTGGTAGACACCGGCTACCAAAATAACCTTTATTGGACGAAATACAAAGCAAACACACAATAATTAAAACACATATAAATTGATGGAATGAAAGCCTCCTTGGACCAATAGTAATTTGCCCCTATAAAGGAATTAACCCGAATGGGATTATGTGTTATCAGATCTAAATGATAGCGATCGCATTTAAATGCACATTAAACCACTGCAAAACGACGTCATAGATAGCAATGCTACATAATTCTGAACAGTTGTGAGCAAGGAAGATAGTTTAATGATGAATACACAATTGGATGAAAAAAATACCCTGGTATAAAGTCACAAAAATTCCCTGGTATGAAATCAGATTAAATTCCCTGATATAAAATATAACAATTCCCTAATACAAGAAACAGATTGCAATTGCATAGAATAATTCGAAAATTGAACCAAATTGCGAGCGGACAAGTGTGTACGTAACAAGGTATAAATATATATATAGATGTTGAGATGGTGAGTTGCCATCAGATTGTATCATGTATTGAATCAAGTGCAAACTAACAAAATTGGATAACAGGGTAGATAACAATTATTATGACCCAATTCACATTATACGTCCACAGCTTCCAAAAAAAAAAACAAAAAAAAAAACAGCATTTGGATGCACATTTAGCCACTGCAAAACAACATCATAGATAGCAATGCTACACGATTCTGAACAGCTGTGAGCAAGCAAGGTAGTTGATTGATAAATTCACAATTAGATGAATAATTACCCTGGTGTAAAGTCACAATAGAATCCCTGGTACAAAGTCACATTAAATTCCCTGGTATAACGTCACAACAAATTCCCTGATATAAAGAACGGATTGTAGTTGCATTTAATAATTCGAACAATTGAACCAAATTACAAGCTAGCAGAAATGGATAGCAGGGCGAAATATCAATTATTATGACCCAATTCCCATTATAAATCCACAGCTTCCAACAATATAAGCCAGCATTTAGTTGCACATATAGCCACTACAGAACAACGTCCTAGGTAGCAATGCTAAAGGATTCTAAACAGTCATAGGCGAGACGAATAGTGAAATGATGAATTCACAATTAGATAATTAAATACCCTGGTATGAAATTGCAAAAAATACCTGGTACAAAATCACAATAATTCCCTGGTATAAGAACCGCATTTCAGTTGCATAGAGTAATTCAAAATTTGGACCTAATGCTGCTAAATTGTAGGGGGTGGTGCAACAAGGCAACGAGATCTCAGATTGCTAAGCTAGATAACTAGAATTAATTAGCAGCACAAGCCAGCCGAGCACCCATTATTAAAAGTCAACAGCCAACAACAGAGCACATGTTGCTCAAGGCAGCAACCATCAAAGCTGCACGTACCTTTAGACTAGCCCTCCACACAGCTCTCACTTAACCTCCCTGGCGGTCTAATTTTTTAAAAATTTCGTGTCTAAAAGCGTCTCAATTTTTTTTTAAAGGAAACGTGTTTTTGTACATAGTGAGCCTGTAATAATTAGGAATCACGCACTGAAATCTGTCCAATCAAGAGTTCTTACTGGTTAACCCTTTCGCTGCTGAGGCTTTTCCCGCCTCTGTGCTGAGGTCATTTTTACCGGTTTTGCTCATCATGTTTAAACGTGTTTTGAAGGCTTATTTTAGTATATGACCCAGACATATTATATATCGTTCTTTCCGTCAGACTCGGCAGATTAATAATATGTCATTATTATATGTATACGTCATGACCTGTCTGTATATTATAACAAAAAATGCAATAAAATATGAATTTTCAATAATTTACAGCGTGTAAAGTGTTTTTTTTCCACATTTTAACATGCGAGCAATTGCGGTTATATTTTGTATGGGGTGCGCTTGTTAAAAAAATTAGAGATGGGGTCTCGTTACATTTTTTTTGGGGAAAATTACACGATTTTTAACAAACGCACCGCATACAAAAATCGTTAGTGCAGCATCATTGTTCACATTATAATTGAAATGGGAACAATATTGCTGCATTAACAAACCAAAAACAAGAAAAAAAGTGTTTATTTTTTTTTTATAATTTTTTTAAATATTTTTTTATTTTTATTTTATTTATTTATTTATTTTTACAAACTTTTTTCACTTTCGTGTTTGGTATCGTTGGAACGGCCATGCTCTGGCCGATCCAACAATACCAAACGTTAACCCCTAGCTGCCACGGATCGGGAGATAGGGAGTTCATTGGAACTCCCTATCTCCACCGTTGGTGGCAGTTAGGGGTTAACTCCAGGACTGGCGTCATCGTGCTATGCACAATGACGCCAGTCCTCAGGGGGAGTTCCCGGAGGCTTGGCCGACATCCAAGATGTCGGCCAGCTCCGGGAAAGGATCACGAACCGGCGCTTTTCAGCGCCGATTCGCGATCCAGCTCCCCAGAGGTTAATGCCAGGTACCATTTGGAAGGGCAGGCTGTGCCCTTCCAAATGGTGCCTGGGTTAACCCCCGCAACGCCGCCGATCGGGAGGGAGAGAGGTCCGAAGGACCTCCCCCCCCTCCCTTTCAGGCGCCTCCTCCGCACATGCGGGGGGGGCGCCTGAATTAGGTGTCATCGCGCTGCCGCGATGACACCTAATTTCACCGGCGGCGGTTCCGGATGCTGGGCTGACATCGAGGATGTCAGCCCACACCGGGGGGGCCAGCGATCGGCCGGAACTCGGCCGAACGCTGACCCCAAAGTGAGGACAGCAGCTGCCATGCGGAGGATGCTCTGAGCGCGTCCTCCGCATCGAAGTGGTTAAATCCTTTATAAATAAATAAATAAATAAAAAATAGTAAATACACTGAGTCTGATAAAGTTTGAAACACGAAATAATAATTTATTATCCCAAAAATAATTATCCAAAATAATGCAAATAAATGATATTCAATAAAATAAAAAACAAAAAACACTGAAATCGGTCTGAAAACAAGAGTAAGAGGATGTATGGTCTATTTCTTATCCTGTAGTGCCACCCAGTAGCCGTTCATAAACATTTCACTTTGGATTACAGTATTTTATGCATTGTTTATAAGTTTGCTGATGGTTCCCGCCCACCCTGCACCATGTGACTCGCAGGGAGCCTTCCAGGAAGCAGCTCGCTGCGATCACACTGCGGGGGACAGCGTGGGAGCCAGGAGGAGGCGAGGAAACATCCAGCCCGAGTGTGGCTCAGGGTTACCGTTCGCGGTAGCGAAATTTAACCCCGAGTCACACTCGGGAATACCGGCAGGGAGGTTAAATAGGGAGATCTAAAGACTTAATCGCCTTCCTGGCACCACTAAACTCCTCCCCTCCTGCTTTGTGTAAAGAACAAAATATCTTTTCTCTTTCTTCCCTCCGCTCGCATTACAGAATTCCCTTACGTCTCGTAACGTAGGGTGCACCCACATGGTCTATCATCCACCCATCAACAGAGCCAAGGTCTAAAGAGGGCATAGTGAGTGTAGGAGACAGAAATAAATAAATAAATAAATAAAATTAAACAGGTATTTATTCCTTTATCTCTATATTCATTTTAATGTCATAGGAGAGGCTGATACAAGGCAACAGGCATAGGGATGTCCAGAACCAGTATAATATTCGGTCCCCCACTAAACCAGTGGGTGAAAATAATGAAACAAAATATAATAAATAAATATAAATTAAATTGATTAAATTACAAAAACAAGAGAATAGGAAGATATATATAAGGGTTATGTTAGGATAACCATATTTCTAAAGGTTATCTATACGGGTGCAGCTGGAAAATGATACTAGTAATCAGGATATAATATATACCAATAAACTTCCGCTGATCCCTCATAAATGTAATCAAATATAACCACAATAACATCCTATTACATAGCTATACCTTATAAACTCCCTATTGTCCAGCGACCTCATTATCCAAATAAATTACAAAATGCCTCCCACACTCAAGCATTAGCCATCATGGATTAATTGGACCGCATAACAGTAGAATAGGAGACAAATTTTATTGGGCTAAGAGAAAAAAAAACAAAGAAAAATAAATAAAAAACATTATAATAAGGGGAAGAAAGAGGGGAGGAAAATGGAAACCCGAAGGGACAAAAGCTATAATAAATGGTGCCTTATTGCCAAAAAAGCATATCGGACTGTGGAGGGATAACTGTAAGAGGCCTGGAACAGAAACATAAAAATTGTGTAAAAAATTAGTTATTAATAAACGGGGTAAAGGTGAAACCTTCATTTAACCCTGCTGGATACAGAGTATTGAGTTTGTATATCCAAAACGCTTCTCTACGGCGTTATTTAAGATCAGTTAAATGGTGTGGACCAGCATGGACTTGTTCAATCACCTGAAAGCGCAAATCATCCGCGTTTCCATTATGGTCTGTTTTGAGATGTCGAGCGATAGGCGTATCACGTTTTGTACAATTTGTATCTAATAGCGTCTCTATCAGTAGCTAGAGCGCATTGATAGGCTTTTTTAAGACATCTGTTCGGATAGCCTTTATCTCTGAACATTTTACGCAAATCTTGTGCTTTTCTATGAAACTCTTCGGTACTAGAGCAGATCCGACGCAGTCAGAAGTATTGTCCCACTGGGATACCCATTTTAAGGGGCAGTGGGTGGAAACTCCCCCAATTTAGAAGGCTATCAGTTGCCGTGGGTTTACGAAATAGAGTGGTTAATCTGAGCGGTATGTATCTCTTTAGTAAATTTGAGATTCAAATCATTGTTATTAAGTCTCTCAACAAAGGAATCGAAAGTCTCTCTAGTCCCAGTCCAAATAAGGAATACATCATCGAATGTATCGCCTCCATACAGAGATACAGGGGTGGAATTCCGCCATACTTCTGCCAAAGACAATATGTTCTTCCCACCAATCTAAAAAGAGATTGGCATAGGCTGGTGCCATGGACGTACCCATGGCGGTCCCAGTGGCCTGGTTGTAGAAGGTGCCTTCAAAGATGAAGTAATTGTGGGTGAGTATAAAGTAGATCAAATCAGACACAAACTCCGTATGTTCACAATGTATAGCTCCTCTATTGGATAGAAATGTTTTAGTAAGACGTACACCTAGATTATGGATATTGCCCCAGCTCACTCATGGATATGCCCCAGCAGCTCATGGATATGCCTCAGCTCACCTGCCGCTGCCGCGTTAGGCTCCCTCTGAGCGTGCGTCCGGCGGCAGGAAGCTTGGGCACTCGCCTAGGGGAGCCACGTGACCGCGATCTCGCGAGATCGCGGTCACGTGGCTCCCCCAGGCGAGTGCCCAAGATCCTTGCCGCCGGACGCACGCTCAGAGGGAGCCGAATGCGGCGGCGGCGGCAGGTGAGCTGGGGCATATCATGGGGCATTCGCTCCATAAGACGCACTTTTTGGGGGGGGGGGAAGTGCGTCTTATGGAGCGAAAAATACGGTAGGTATCTCTATCCTCGAGTATATCAAGGGCCATGCGTCTGTACATGTCCACAGACATTAGTACTATATTACCCCCTTTATCGGATTTCTTAATAACCGTATCCCCATCTTGTTGTAAGTCTCGAAGGGTTACCTTCTCTTTATTGCTAATATTGGGGGGTATACATGTATAGACATCTTGTTCATTTAATTTGGAGATATCATTACACACCAGGTTACAAAATATCTCAATACAGCTAAATTCGCTAAGGGCTGGTGTAAATTTACTCCTCAAATGTAACTCGGTGTAGCCTGATTCATTAGTATGACTCTCGTCCCAAAGGCTTAATAAGGTCTCTAGACATTCCAAATCATTTGCGCCCAAACCAAAATGTTTGGCATTTTTTTCTTTTTGAATCTGATGAAATTTACGTAGTGCCAACTTCCTCATAAATAGGTGTATGTCTTTAACCCAAATAAATTTATTAAATCGTGGTTTGGGAATAAACGATAGACCCTTGGTCAAAACTGTTTCTTCAATGGGAGATAACACTCTATTAGAGAGAATAATAAATCGAGACTGATTTAGTATTTCGTTCTTTTTCTCCTGGTGTTGGTTCTCCGCCCCCTGTGTGGGATTTCTACTTCCCCTCCTAGACGCTGATCTAAAAAATAAGCACTAAGGGTTAGGCAAGCAAAACCACGAAAAGGCAATGAGAAAAGGCAAAAAGCACTTTTAAATATCGCGTCCTGCAATCTGATTGGCCATCAGGGTCACATGGTGCAGGGAGACCCACGGTGGAGGCGTGATGACGTCACACGCGGCGTGCCGCCGGCAGTAGCTTAAAGCCATTGAGACTGGCGGCACGCGCGCATAGGGCGCGAGGAAGGGCTGCGGGGAAGACGCAGACCCTGAGGCCGCAGGGAGGGACGCCGGAGCCGCGCCAGCCTCCGAGGACTGACAGAAACACCTTCTGCACTCCTTGGTACTCCATACAGATGCTGTGAGGTACCCCACTGATCCTCTGAGACCCTCCCGACCACTCCTTAACTCGTTTCCTTGCCTCCTCCCTCCCGGATGCTTCCGACACCCATGCACCACCTTCCCGTCGCTAAAGGATGCCATGTCCCACAGACACGGGTGGAGATGTAGGTTTCCAAACTTTATAACTATATTTTGACCGCCTTGGTTTATACGGTTTATGAATCAACTCCTATGTTCAATTTCGGATGCCGTGATTTTGCATTATACGGTTGACTGTGATTGATGTATAATACGTCGTGCTTCCACCTGTATTTTGTTCTGTTCCAAGATAAATAAAAATATGTTTAAATAAAAAAAAGAGGCATCTCTAGCATCAACAAGGGTAAAAACCCGTACTTTAGGTAGTTTGTGCAAAACATCGTCAAGTGACATTAAGTAGTGTGACCATCTCAGGGCCATATTCAAAAACTTGGGATCAATGCAAATTCTGATCTTCTCAGGCTCCCTAATAACTATCATGTTCCTTATCCAATCCATAGGCTCTGATACTGAAATAAGATGCCCTTCAGCTTCATACTTATCCAGTTGCGCTTTGACCTGCGGGTTAATGGCTACTGGCACATTGCGTGGGGCACATTGTACTGGTGGAATGGTAGGGTCAAGTTCAAAATGAACCTCTCCTGGAACAGATATTATGGGGCCATCAAACACATCACTATAGACTTTGAGGAGTTGCTGTTTTGTCAGTGGCCTAGTCAAGGATTTCGCAGACAGATTATCGACATTATAGAGCTCAGCATCAGACCCAGGTGAACTGCATCAGACTCCGGTGCTCACATGTTGAACCAGACAGTAGCGGTTTCTGATCGGGTTCCACAATCTCAAATTCAAGTTTGTGCATATGGCCACATATGCAGCATTCTGTTCGGAAACGTCCCAATGATTCCATTAGCTCCCCTGAATATAATTTCAGTTTGGTGCCACTAGGCTGAAGAGGTGCCCTAGGTGCCAGTTTAATTTTGTCTTTTAAACTCATGACATTACATGTTGCACCCGAGTCCAGCTGGCAGGGTTGGCATATATTATTTAGAAATAATCAAGAATGCTTGAGCAAATCTAGATACAAAAAAATATATTAAAACATACAGTAGCGTAATTCCGCATAAAAATATTGCTCAATTTAGGCCCCCCGAGAGTTGCACTCACAGGATATTTACTATAATTAGGCACATCAACAATAAGTTGTTACCCCACTTTGGACATTCAGGAGGATCTCTGGATTCGCCGGGCTAGTAGACGTGGATCTCCATTCAGCTCTCCTGATGCAGTGAAGGGTTCAACCTTTGGTCAGCAGAAGGTGCAATCACCAAAACAGCCGCTCAGTACCTGGTCAGTCGAAGGACTCGAACACTGACTGGTTAGTACCGAAAATTTATTGAAATAAAAAAATAGAATAAAAACACCATTGATTCAACACGTTTCGTGGTATACAACCACTTCCTCAGGAATCTAGGTGTCCACTGTTCCTTCGCGGATTTTATAGTCTTTCTTGAACGCCAAGAGGAGGAGACGTTCTTTGAGCAACAAAAAGATATGTATATTATGCTGTAATCTTGTCTGTGAAGGGTTGCCACATTCACTCTTGGTTTCATATATTATTTAGTCTGAGGTTTACAAACCATTTTTGTCCTTTAGATTGTACAGCACCAATGCATTCCTTCGTGTAAACCACATCAGTGCTAAGCAAGTGTGCATCCTCAAGATCTGACCTGGGCTCTACTGCGTGAAGTTTCCTTGCTTCTATTTTACTAAACACACTCCAGCAAAATGATTTAATCTACCACATGCTCTACATGCTCTTTAGCTCGTATATGCACATTGCCACACTACTTGCATGATGCAAGCGTGCGCCCAGGTGAGTTGTGTAGGTGAGTTTTGTGCTGAAGCTGGTGCTGGTGGTTCTTCAAGCTTGGAGACTGTCTGTTGCTTGGAGACTGCAATAATACTGTCAGTCTGTTTATCCTGCTCCATAGCTCTCATATGTTTGTCAGTAAGCTCTGCAGTACGACATATCACAATTGCTGCTTGTAGATCTAAATCATGTTCTCTTAATAGGCGTCGGCGTGTGCTTTCACTAGTGATACCTAGAACTATTTTGTCACAAATAAGTTCATCTCTCAGAGACCCATACTCACAGCTTGCAGCTTTTTCTCTTAGCCGTGTGACAAAGTTATCTATTGTTTCACCTTCTTGCTTGCAGCAGCCAAATATATATCTTTCATACTTGGCATTTTTAGAGGGTCTGAAAAAAACCTTCTAATGCATCCAGGATAGCTATAGGCTAATGTCAGACGAATGCAGTCTGAGCACACTCTGTGTGCATGCATAACGGACGGACGTACTGACGGAAGATATTGTAGACATCACACGGTCCGTTTTTATTAACGGATGTAGAAAAAAAAGGGAAATATGGGAATCAAAATTAAAATTAAATGACAGGTACAGTCAGCCAGACCCAAAAAACTTCTGAGCGTCAACGTGATGGACGCTGCAAATGCGTTGCGTCTGACGTCGCGTCATCTAGCACACAGGCCGCTACGTGGACGCGGTGCACTCTGGGCGTCCGTCGTAGCGTTTTACATCGAGACCTAAATGGCGTCCGTTGCCACCTGCGTGGTGCGTGCTTACTTCGGTGTGCACGTACTTCATGTGTTGGTCTCTATCGATCACAAATCAATGCCATGACGGACGATAAACTGCGGCGACTTCGGTGATGACTGCGTTCATCTGATGCTAGCCTTAGTGTCCCTCTTCTGCATCTCTGTGAGGTTCAGATTATGCTTGAAAACATGAAGGCATTCACTGCCCATCTCTCTCCTTAGTGTAGAGTGTAGCTGCTTGCACTGCTGCAGGCATCCCATGTAATCCTGTTGCTAGGGAGTAATCTTCAAACTCAGCTCTGAAGTTATCCCAGTTACTGCTGCAATCCCCACTCACCCTCATTGTCTCAGGTAGTGGAATGCTGTGTGCAGCTGCCATGATGCTGGTTTTCTCGCTTCCAGTGGTCAGCTTTCAGTACAGGACTACAATCACTACAGGAGGCATAGTCAACTCTAAGGCCTCTCACTGCAAGACTGGCAAGCTTTCAGCGTCCCACGAGTAGAAGCAGCGCAGATTCAAGTACTTCTGACACCATGTTTTATATGGAGAATAATGACCGTAGAAGCCATTAGTGTACAGAAGTCATGTTCCTAGAAGACAATCCACAGAACATAACAGGAAACAAGTGCCATAGAGATGAATCAGAGTTGCATATAAACTAAACATAACACTCATAATAGTGAGGGCCAAGAGCTACTACACACACATACATTAGGGGGGTTTGCTGGAGCTGGGGTAGTGCAATGTGTTTGGTAGCATGTGAGTTGTCACACTGGTAACTGCAGCCAGCACTCTGGAGAAGCTGTAAACTAAAAAAGGGGGGGGGCTGCCAGGCAGCATGTAACCACACATACGGTCTCTCCTCCACGTCCTGCAGCCAGGGGCACAGATTCTGATCTGTATCTAAGAAATCTGCAGGAAAGTACAACCTACAGGGCTGGGCCTGGTCCCTGGGTCTGGGCTGGGCCTGAGGCCTGGGCCCTGGGGTCTAGGCTGGGCCTGGGGTCTGGGCCCTGGGTCTAGGCTGGACCTGGTCCCTGGGCCTAGGCTGGGTCTCCTCCGGCTCCTGCAGCAGACTAGCAGAGACACAGTCAGCTCTGGACTCAGAGCCCGATACCGGAGCTGTAAAAGGGCGCCACCGCTGCCGACGGACCCCCAGCGGCCCGGGACCACCCCCGGGCCCCTTACGGCAGCATGGGACGTAATGCCCTGATGGCGGCCCTGACAACCTGCAAACATAAAGGTGGAAGACACCGGGAGAAACTGAAAAGTCTGAAATAAATGACTATTCCTATACTTCTTACAGGTCTCTTCATAATACTGATGTACCTTGGTTTTATTGATCCTGGAGGAGTCCCTAAATAGACCCCCTTGGATATATGGAGGAGACCCTAAATAGACCCCCTTAATATATGGAGGAGCCCCTAAATAGACCCCCCTGAATATATGGAGGAGCCCCTAAATAGACCCATCTGAATGTATGGAAGAGTCCCTAAAAAAGACAACCGTACACCCTGAATATATGGAGGAGCCCCTAAAAGGACACCCGCACACCCTGAATATATGGAGGAACCCCTAAAATGACACTCCCACACCTTGAATATATGGAGGAGCCCCTAAAATGACACCCACACACCCTGAATATATGGAGGAGCCCCTAAAATGACACCCACAACACCATGAGTATACGGAGGAGCCCCTAAAATGGCACCCACACATCCAGAATATATGGAGGAGCCCCTAAAATGAGACCCACACACCCTGACAATATGGAGGAGCCCCTAAAATGACACCCAAACACCCTGAATATATGGAGGAACCTCTAAAAGAAAGAACATTAGGAAACAGTGTTGTCACCCCCGTCCAATCTGCTTCTGTATGTAAGAAAACACTCTGCCCTGGAAACTATAATATAGGTTATTGGAAATCTTTATCACACACTTTGGGGGTGTATTCAGTGACCCTCAGCCTTTGTCGAAGTTGCAGACAACAGTTAAAATTGCTGGTGCTGTATCTCCTGTTGGCGTTTTACAAAACTTAAATCCAAAGAGTAGCAGAACAAGCTGCTTTCACAAAGACAGCGTTTATTGAATAACCCCGTTTTATCCAAATGTATATTTTTACTCTAGATATGTGATAAAAGCCCTGTGTATGGTCACACCGGCATTCAAGTGTCTCAGTTTTTCCATGTGAAGCGTCAGATGGTATGCATGCAGACATAGCTACAACTCTTCTCACACACATTATTTTTATAAACACCTACGAAAGCTACTTGAAACGCACACTTCTCACAATCCCTATCCCTGTGTCACACACACATTTTATTTAGCACCACACTCAAAGTAGTGCCCATCTGTCCCCACCGAGGATAGACCAAGAAAATAGAATGCAAGGTAATTTGAGGGGAGAAATGTATACAGTGCTAAAACATGTGGAGAGGGGCATAATTTAGCGTAGGAATGCATTCATATATGTGAAAGTGCCTCTGTATATAAGTGAGTGTATGTGAGTGAAAATACATGTGCTACGAATTAGTAGTTGGGACATGTGGAGGAAAGGGATATGCTGGTGCCTTGTAAATTGTACTCATCCAGGGCTCCACTATTGGCAAGGGTGAGGGAAACTACTGGAGAAGGGAAGGAGGAATAGGGCGGACCCCTGGAGAAGTGAGACAGGGAAGTGGTGACTGGGACCAGTCTCACTAGGGGAATGGAAGAGTTGACTCAATCTGGATGCCTGGGGTAGGGAAATGGGGACCCTTGTTTTTGCACCTCAAAAAGTGGCTTTATTGGGGGCGTGGCCTAACCGCAGCACATGGAGGATGTGTGAGAGAGGAGCTCCTGCACCGGATCCTCTACATCAGCGGAATATAAAAGCGAATCGGCCCCCACTCGCTCAATTTCGGGGGGGAACAAGTGCTGCCCACCATGGCTACCTCCAAAGGGGGAAAAAAAGCATCAAAATCTGAGTTTTTTACGCCGCGCGCCATGAAGCTGAAGGAAGCTGCAGCTTCTCAAGATGGCGGCGGCTCCTCTCCAGCTTCCCCGAGCGCGATGGAAACAGGAAGCGCCGCAATACCAGCTAACTCCAATCTGGAAACGCTTATGTCTCGTATGGCTGACATGCTTGGAGACGTCTCCGCAACCCTAACAGCCAGGCTGGATGCAGTGGCGACAGCCATCCGCAGCGACATCAAGGAAATTGGTGAGAGTACAGACAGACTGGAAACGAAGATGTCTGAGGTTGCAGATGCCCACAATACCATGGCTGAACAAGTTGAAACTCTGGAGGACAAACTTAAGGTGACTATGTTAAAATTGGCAGACATGGAGGACCGCTCACGATGCCATAATTTAAAAATACGAGGCATCCCGGATTCTGTCACCTCATCCCAACTTACTTCCTACGTGACAGGTTTGTTTCAGAGTTTACTTCCAGACGCTACGCCAGATTCGTTGTTATTTGACCGCATACACCGTCTGCCGAAACCTCCGTCAGCCCCAGTGAAAGCCCCTCGTGACGTTCTTCTGCGCCTCCATTATTTTAAACCACGTGAGGATATACTGAGGGCATTACGGGAACCAGGGGCGCTACAACCTGAATATAATCACATATCTGTATACCCCGACCTGTCCAAGGCTACTCTTCAGCAGAGAGATTTTAAACACATCACGGCGATACTTCGAAATAATAACACCGGCTACAGATGGGGTTTCCCGACTAAACTGTTGATCTCACGCAATGGCACTATCCATGTGGCGGCTTCTGTGGAGGAAGGTGACAAGCTGCTTCGGGACTTGGGTCTCGGAGATGATCCTCCCCAGCCTAGGAAACAAACAGCGCCTCGTCGGTTGGATCCGGAATGGCACAAACGCTGACTGGTTAATCCTGGGTCATGATGCCCCTTTCCGAATTCCAATGCCTGGTTCCTCCAACAATATTTTACATGGTATAGGCTAGGTCACTGAGAATCCGATGTTCAATCTGTCAGACGAGCATTAAGCCCCCCCCGGGTTGGCGAGTGAGCCAGAATGCCAAGGGGATCGCTTGGTGAGCATTGTGCGGGTCTGGCCCTCCGTACCCAACTCTCCCTCCTCGGCCGAGGAGTCTGAGAAGTGCCCCCGAATTTCGGGACTTTTCACAGGAGATGTACCCTTATGGGTTTGTATATAATGTTTTGTTTACTTGTTTTTTGTTTCCAAGTTACAATCGTACATTGCGATGGTGGTTCTTTATTTCCGGAATGTTATTTAATTGTTTTTGCTCCCTTCCTCAATCTCAGGATTGATCTATTCGATGTGACTGGTTCTTTTTTCCCACCTATACGTTGAAACGCCCCATAAATACAACAACCTCTGGCCTAGTTAATCCCCGTTCCATGACGCAATTAATGGAAAATCTATGAAAGTAATAACCTTTAATGTTAAGGGCTTAAATTTGCCCGTAAAAAGGCACTCTTTATATCGTGATCTCAGAGCTCATGATGCAGATATTGTATGTCTTCAGGAGACGCATTTTCGCCGACTAGATCATCCCAAGCTATATGCCCCCAATACCTAACACAGTATCACTCCACGTTTAAAACTAAAGCACGAGGGGTCACCTTGCTGATTCACAATAGAGTGGCATTTCAAATGCACCGTATCCTTAAAGACCCGAAAGGTCGCTACATAATATTAGTCTGCACTTTAAACTCGAGAATTTATACTCTAGTGTCAATTTATGCTCCCAACGCTGCCCAATCACAGTTTCTGTCCCAGGTTTTGCAGAAGGTAACGGATATTCAATCGGGCACTCTTGTAATCTGTGGAGACTTAAACATGGGACTAGATCCCTTAAAAGACCGCTCGTCCACGGTTACTTGTAGACAGCATGGGACCTCCTCCCAGAGATTTCGCCAATTGTTACATAGATACATTCTTTACGACGCGTGGCGTCTCCTACACCCCACCGAACGGGATTATACATTTCGATCAAGAGTCCACAATAGCTATTCTAGAATAGATTATTTTCTGATATCGGGCTCAGCCCTTCCATACACAATAGACTGCTCTATACTGCCCCTTACTTGGTCTGACCATTCTCCAGTGATATTGACGTTAGGCGACGCTTATCAGACTTCTGCCAGGCCCCCTTGGCGACTTCGAGATGACCTTTTACTTCATGAACCGGCGCGAATAGCTATACAGGCAGCCTTAGATAACTATTTTAAAGAAAACGTGACGCCTGATGTCAACCGCCTTACTATCTGGCAGGCCCATAAGGCTGTAATAAGAGGGGAATGTATAAAATGGGCGACTCATCTTAGGAAGCAATATGTATCACGAAGACTGGACCTACTTACTAAATTACAAGATCTAGACACGCGCAATAAAACGGCCCCGTCACAAGAAATAATAGAAACTATAGATTCCACTATGGGTCTGTTGAGGGATTTGGAGGCGGAGAGCTATTTCAAGGCATTGACTAAGCGCAATGCTATGTATTACGCCCTTCGAAACAAACCTGGTAGATTCCTAGCTCGCAAACTTCAACCGGTTAACACGCCCCGTAAACAAATTACCCTTAAGTCCCCCAATGGACTTATCTACAACCCCAACATTATAGCGAATGAATTTGCCACCTATTACGAAAGCCTATACAATTTGGATGCGAAACACACAGTTAAATACCCTACGGTGGCGGATCTAGATACCTACCTGGAGCGAGTTCATCTTCCCTTGTTGTCCCAGACACATATAGCAAGTCTATCCTCACCCATACTGACAGAAGATATTTTGAAGGCCATTAAAAATCTCCCTAAACGGAAGGCCCCGGGCCCTGACGGACTGACAGGGGTGTATTACTCCACCTTTGCCTCCCAACTAGTACCTCATTTAAGTGCGAGCTTTGACGAAGCGTGGGAGAGCGGCTCCTTCCCAGTAGACATGCTGAGAGCATACATTATTACCTTGCCCAAACCGGGTAAAATTCCTGACCGTTGTCCCAACCTACGCCCTATCTCCCTGCTTAATATAGATGTTAAAATATTCAGCAAATTATTGGCCAACCGACTTCAACATAGTCTTCCCACTCTAATAGGTCTAGATCAGGTAGGGTTTATATCAAGACGCCAGGGAGCTGACAGCACTAAAAAACTGGTTAATTTAATTGGCCTGATGGGACGTAGGGACTCTTCCAGCTTGATTTTGTCACTGGACGCAGAAAAAGCCTTTGACAGGGTTAACTGGAATTTTCTGTATCGAGTATTACACAAGTTCGGATTTCCACCCTCCTTTATAACAGCGATACAGGCTCTGTATGATTCTCCCTCTGCTAAGGTACTCTGTAGTGGGTTTGTGTCAGAGGAATTTGTAATCACTAATGGGACAAGACAGGGATGCCCACTTTCCCCACTTTTATATGCCCTGGTTTTGGAGCCTTTGGCGCAAGCCATACGTCAAAATGATTCCATTTGCGGAGTACAAGCAGGCCCGGTGACTTATAAACTCAACCTATACGCGGACGATATCCTTTTAACCTTGACTGACCCTGATCTTTCCCTCCCTTCCCTTCAACAAGAACTGGACTTGTATAGTCAGGTTTCATATCATTTGGTAAACATATTAAAAACCCAAGCACTCCCGGTTAATATATCCCCTCACCACCTGGACGCCCTCCGAGCCAATTATAGGTTTGATTGGCGAACTGATTATATTGTGTACCTGGGTCTTAAAATAGCTAGAACTCCAGAAAAACTGTTTAATTATAATTATGATAGATTACTGTCAGAGGTGAAATCACAATTATATCAATGGAGACTTCGGGAGATCTCGTGGTTGGGCAGGATGGCGGCGGTGAAGAGGATGATTTTCCAAAAATTTTGTACGTTTTCCGCACTCTCCCCTTGCAGCTGCCCATGTCCTTCCTAGATACCTTACAATCTATTATAATGAGATATATTTGGAACCAAAAACAGCCCAGAATACCGAAAAAACTATTATACTACCGCCACAGGGATGGAGGCCTTAACGTTACACATATCCATAACTATTATTGGGCCACATGTTTGGCATCACTAGCTGAACTGGTTCACACCCACCCTATGCCTCAATGGCTGGTAGTGGAATATATTCATATTCCCGGACACACTTTGGCCGACTTATTATTTGTGCCTCGTAAAAAGAGACCACGTCTGCCAGAGGTCCTACCCTCCACGATTCTGTACCTTAAGGCGTGGGACCGATATGCCCACTTATTTCAAAACTACAAACCATTATCCATGGCCACACCTCTAACATCTATTTCATATTTGCTGCCTCACTTTAGAGCTGGGCCTTGGATTCAATCGGGGGTCACACATCTGCACCATCTTTTTTCGCTGCCGTACGTCGTGTCCTTCCACACTTTACAAACGAAATTTAAAGTACCATCCTCAATGTTTTTGTCATACATGCAACTCTATTCCTATTTTAAATCCAATGCAATAATATCTAATTTACGTACCACATTGCCGCTCCTCTCGGACACTGAACTTTTTTGGCTAGACCCGCACACCACCACGAAACCCATCTCGTTGTTTTATCGATTGCTCAATACACCGACTGGAATAATACGCTGGAAGTTTCACAACACTTGGGAAAAAGACCTTTCTCTGCAATTTACCCCCTCGCAATGGGCCATGGCACATTTGTTTTCGTCTGGAGCCTCGAGGTGTGCAACGCTGATCGAAACGCAAAGAAAAGTACTATACTGTTGGTATTTTACGCCCTCAAGGATTAGTCGTTTTGCCCCAAACGCTTCGGACGTCTGCTGGAGATGTTTGTCTGCCCCGGGCATGATGGGTCATATCTGGTGGCACTGTCCACTGATAGCACCATTGTGGAAAGATATATCTCTTCTTGCATCGGAAGTCTTGGGCAGTCAGATACAGTGCGCACCGGAGATCCTATTGCAGGGAATGGTCCACCTTCCTCGATCACACCTCAAAATGTTATTTATAATTGTCTCTACGACGATGTTGCTTATTGCCCGGAACTGGAAATTGACCGTCGTCCCAACGCAAAGACAGATAGCAACGTTATTATCTCAATATCGTTCTTTCGACTCTAAAGCTAACTCGGCGTGGGGTTTTCGCCCCCCTAAACAGGATCCATGGGCTATATGGGATATTCATAAAATTTACAAGGCATGTGGTTTGTGATGACATTGATAGTAGAATTACGGCTCTAGGTTACTTTCACACGAGGTATAAGGAGAGCTTCTTGTGCACTCTCTGCCTCAGAGAAGTTGCCTTCCCCTGCTGATCCTGAGATCCCCTCCCTTTTCCGGTTTAAATTTTTTATTTTTTTTTATGTTATTTTATTATAGTTATTTGTCATTACAAAAATGTTTGAGAGCTACAGCTGCACTTAAACTTGAATATTTCATACGATTGTTGTATGTTATTTACAGGGATTACGATGTACACACCTCTCAATAAAAAAAAATATTTTGAATTAATAAAAAAAAAAAGGGTGTTTGCAAACAACACCTGCATGAAAATGCCTGGAAATAACATATAAGGTCTTCTGAATATTAATAATAAAAAGGTCTGTTAAAGAAAAAAAAAGCCATTTAAAAAAAAAAGTGGCTTTATTATTCACTTTTCAATAATAAAGTGAATGATATTACTGCTTTACCTCACCTTCTCATTTCCCACAGCCACAGTAAGTATGGAGGGGATGGAGCAATGCGTTATTACACATTGTTTCGTCGAAAACTTAATCTGCTGCGAAGAGTTCAGGGGATCCTTTGAGCCACTGCATCACCATTTTGTACTCTCCACAAGGTCAAGTGAAGCATCACTGGGAAGGATAGAGGCTGGCCTTTCCGATGTTATCAAACATGACCATATAATGTGTAAAAATAAAGAAGTAAAAAAAACAAACAAATGCAAAACGTTTTTGTTTCTCTCTGTTCTAAAGCAGTGTCATTATTCACTTATAACGCAAACAATCGCTGCACTAATTCACCTTCTCATTTCCAACACTGCGCAAATTTGAAAGTGATGGCATAATGTGCTACTATGCATTATTTCATCTAAAACATAGGAGGGGTGCTAGGGGAGGACTTGCCCCCAGGCACCTCATGACCTTGCTACACCTCTGTCCCCAGGAACTGGTTGCTCTCAGCTCCCCAGGAACTGGCTGCTCTCAGTGCTCCCCAGGATCTGGCTGCTCTCAGTGCTCCCCAGGATCTGGCTGCTCTCAGTGCTCCCCAGGATCTGGCTGCTCTCAGTGCTCCCCAGGATCTGGCTGCTCTCAGTGCTCCCCAGGATCTGGCTGCTCTCAGTGCTCCCCAGGATCTGGCTGCTCTCAGTGCTCCCTAGGATCTGGCTGCTCTGTGCTTCCCATGATCTGTGCTGTCTACTTCAGGCAGCCGAGTGTCAGTCGCGCACTGTCCCCACAACCTGCAGGGAGGAGGTGCCGCCACAGTGAACAGTCACACTGAGGCCACACCCTAAGCACAGCCCCGTGCCCACTGGTTGTGTGAGACGAGGACAGTCACATGTCTGTCTTGCATCAATGTATGGGAGGCCAGCCTCCCATGGAGTCGTTTTTTCAATGGCTTGGACCAATGGTACTTTCCCATAGGTCCAAGCTGTTCCATTGCCCTCAGTGCCTCTCTGAGGCACTGAAGAGCATAGGTTCAGGAAGTAGGCAGAGCCAGACGCACGCTGCAGACTTCCCAATCTCCTGGCTGCTTGAGCGTAAGCACGCAATTATCGTAGCGCTCAGCTACGCAAATTGCGTAGGCTCAGGGAGGGCAGGCTGCCGCTGCTGTGAAGAAATAATGTGCGCAGCGGCAGAGATGGATGGTGGGGAGGCGCGCGGCAGGTGAATTTGTTACGTTTTTTATAATATTTTATTATTCATTCAGTAGTGATTTAAATTAGAGTTGCTTTGTCTACCATCATCCCAGACTTTGAGACACTTTGAGACTTTGAGCAAGAAGCATCCCATTTTCCCATAAGTTCTAATTAATTTCATATGTCTCAATTACAGTTTATTCTGTTGAGGTTTTGCCTTAACAGCACTTTCGTTTTCACTAGTGCTGTGATTACTGAACTATTTTGGAAAGAATCCCTGTTTGTTTACAAAATTTTGCAAAAAAGTGCATACATTGTAGAATATTGCACACGTTGTTTTGTGGAATAGATTATGTTTCAGAAATTCAACTTTTTTTGGTTTGCGACTTAATGACCTAGGAATATTGTGGGTCCTGAGGGTCCACAGGTTGAGGACCACTGCCCTAGACGGGTGTTGAAAGCAGTTTTCCACTCATCCCCTTCCTTGATTCTCCCCAAATTATAGGCCCCTCTGAGGTCAAGTTTGGAGAATATTTTGGAGCCTTTCAGACGATCAAACAATTAAGAATGCGTAACCCATTCCACTCATTTTATGCAGGTCACGAAAGTCTATACAAGGGCGTAAGTCCCCCACTATCTTTTGAACAAAAAAGAATCCTGCCCCACAGGGCTTTTTTTTCAGGCGGTACGTGCCAGTATGCCGTACCAGCACCTCACTGCCAGCAGCCCAATCCTTAATGTCGACGCCTTCCTATTCAACAGCTCCGTTATCGGACTCCCGGAGTTCGAATCTGGAGCTGTCTGGTCGGCGGCGGCAGCGCAGCAGCGTGCCTCCCACACTCGTAACGTGAGTCTGGGAGCTGCACGCTACATTGGTGCCGCCCCCTCTCGCTTGACCTGCGAGATTCACGTTGGTGGGTTCAACGTGGCATCACACACGCGAGAAGAGGCGGCAACAGCACAGAGGATGGGAGCGAAGCCAGTGCGGAGGAGCAGCGGAGGCCAGATCTGGTGAGTAGTGATGGGGGGGGCTGGACTGGACCTGCCTAGTTTAAAAAAACCAAAAGCAGACTTGTCTAGAAACAAAAAAAGGGGACCTGCTTAGAAACAAAAAATGGGGGACTTGGTTAAGAAGAAGGGAGGGGGCCAAGGGGGGTGTAATGAAGAATGGGATTGGCTGTGGTTGTCAAAAAAGCTGTGGAGCTCTGTGATACGTTCATACACACCACACATTACTGTGAGTTTTATTGCTACATATTCCTGGGGTGTATGGGATATATAGTTATGTATGTGAACGTGTGGCTGTTTGTGTAAATGCATGTATTGATCTTTAAACAGGCTGCTGTGTGTAAAATTCTGCACCTGTGTCCTTGTCGCAGTCCGTTGTTGACCCCTTGCCCTGCACCCAAAAGGCTGGTATTGCTCCTAGAATCGCCACATTATCTGCTGCTTGCACTCCACAAAGTAAGAATGACAGCACGCATCTTGGTAGCATCGTGAGGTACGCCCCTGGGTGCACTTAATATGAGAGAGGTAAACTATGGTTGAACAGGAGAATTACTGAAATTCTACTTTTAGAAGTGTTCCGAACTCGTAAAATTGCCTCTGTCCTTAAAGGGTTACTAAAGGAGTATTTATTAGGACACGAAAAATAGTCCTAATAATCCGTTTTCCCTGGGCGTGAGAGTACTGGCAATGGCACGTATTGATGTCCAGTGTTGGACTGCCTGTGCAACCGCTGTAGGGTCCAGGTATTGCCTCATGCTACCAGTAGTGACACGGACCCTAGCCAAACTAGTGAAAAACTGTCAGAAAAGAGGAGTATGGAAAAAAAAATGTCAGTGGCCTCCACCTGTAAAACCATTCCTGTTTTGGAGGTCGTCTCATTGTTGGTCATCTAGTGCACCTGTTGTTAATTTCATTAACAACCACATGTGGTGAGAGTTTGCAGCCAGTTCCTGGAGGATGAAGTAATTGATACCAGTGAATGGCCTCCACGCTCGCCTGACTTAAATCTAATAGAACACCTCTGGGACATTATCAGGGTTATTCAAAGAGAATTGAAAAGTCACCGCACGTTCGGTGACTTTTCGTTCTCCTCAATTCAGTGCTATTTGGTGATCCCATTTCGGTGACCCTGCGGTGTAATCAGCAAGCACCACAGGGCCATCGTAGTGCAGGGAAAAGCTGCCACAAACCCGCCGAACACTCACCGCACAACCCGGCGAACGCACACCGAAAACTGCAAAAACATCTGGATTAACCCCGCTGAACACACTGGAGAAAGCTGAGCAGCCGCCGATCACAGTGCAGAGCAGTCGCCGGAAAAAGCCGACACCGCAGACGAATGGAGTGGAAAAAAAACAAAACAGTACGATTGAATGTTTGAAAAGTGAAACGCTGTTTGCAAAGAAACTACAGAACGAAAATGTCTGTAATTTACACATAAGGTCCAATGAATGATAATAAAAAGGGCTGTTACAGAAAAAAGAAAACACGATTAAAAAATAAAAGCGATCAAAATGTTTTGGAAAAAAATCCTGAAAAATGCCTAAAAGATCCAACAAATCTATACATAAAGAGACCTTTTACTGCAGAATATTATAATCAACGGTTTATTAGACATTAAATTAAAACGGGAATATTTTTAACATTGAAGCCTATGGGATTCGCCTGAATAAACCCGTCGAATCAAACCACCGAACAGCAGGGCAATTCGGAAACTTTTCACTGCCGGTTTTTGTTCTCTGAATACACGAAGCATGGCTTCTCTATTGGGATTTCACTGTCCTGGAACAGGCAATGTGTCAGGATCCCTGGCTGTAACCATCCTGGAACCCCCCCCCCCCCGGTGGTGAACTTCAGGTTCTGCTCCTGCCTTGCAAACAGCAAAGCAATGTAAACAGTTAAACACCAAACACGTCACACACACCAGAAATAAAGGCACCACGCCCCAGCCAGACCTTTGCTGGTTCATACAGCTCATGTCCTGAGAGAGTGAGGTGCTGTTACTCACTGCTCTGCTTTACCAATCTGTCTCTGTTATTCCTGGTTCCTGCGATTTGTTTCCACCACGCTTCCCACCATCCTGCAGAATTCATCTGGTCAATGGAGGTTTGGTATCGGACGTTGTTGTAGGTGAAAATTTGGGATCTAGTGATCACCAGTCAGTATGGTTTAATATAAGAACAGGGATGGAGCCGCACCACACAAAAACAAAAGTTTTAGACTTTAAAAAAACAGATTTTTCTAAAATGAGATTTTGTGTGAAGGAGTCATTATCAGACTGGAGGAGTTTAAAGGGAGTCCAGGAGAAATGGGATTATTTAAAGGAAGCATTATTGAAGGCCACAGGCAATTGCATTCGACTTGTTAGCAAAAACAAAAAAGGGAAGAAACCACTGTGGTACTCTGCAGAAGTGGCCAAAATAGTGAAGAACAAAAAGACAGCATTCAATAGTTATAAAAAAACTCAGAGTGAAGAAGATAGGCAAACCTATAAGATTAGGCAGAAAGAGGCAAAGCAATTTATAAGAGCTTCCAAAGCACACGCAGAAGAGAAAATAGCTCAGTCAGTAAAAAAGGGGACAAAACATTTTTTAGATACATAAACGAGAAAAGAAAAGTAAAACAAGGATTAGTTAGATTAAAAACAAAGGAAGGAAGGTATGTAGAAGAGGATAAAAGTCTCGCTGACTGCCTCAATGAATATTTTTGTTCAGTCTTTGCAGAAGAAAAGGAAGGAAAGGGACCTCAGTTAGGAGGAAACACTAACGAGACAATTACAGATCAGTTTACAGAGGAGGAGGTTCTACAGCAGCTGTCTAAAGTAAAGACAAATAAGTCAATGGGGCCTGATGGGATCCACCCTAAATTATTAAAAGAGCTCAGTGATGTAATAGCAAAACCATTAACAGATTTATTTCACCAATCCTTGCTAACGGGAGTCGTCCCAGAAGACTGGAAATTAGCAAATGTTGTGCCCATTCACAAGAAGGGTAGTAGGGAGGAATCTGGGAACTATAGGCCAGTTAGTCTTACGTCAGTAGTGGGGAAATTAATGGAAACCATGTTAAAGGAAAGGATTGTTGACCATCTAAAAACACATAGATTACAGGATCAGAAACAACATGGGTTTACCTCAGGGAGATCATGCCAAACTAATCTTATTGATTTTTTTGATTGGGTAACAAAAATAATAGACACAGGTGGTGCAGTAGACATTGCTTATTTAGATTTCAGTAAGGCTTTTGATACTGTTCCGCATAGAAGGCTTATCAACAAATTGCAATCTTTGAGCTTGGATTCCAATATTGTTGAATGGATTAGGCAGTGGGAGTGACAGGCAACAGAGGGTTGTGGTAAATGGAGTTTATTCGGCGCAAGGTCTTGTTACCAGTGGGGTACCTCAGGGGTCAGTACTTGGACCCATTCTATTTAATATTTTTATTAGTGATATTGCAGAAGGTATTAATGGAAAAGTATGTATTTTTGCTGATGACACAAAGATTTGCAACAGGGTTGACGTTCCTGGAGGGATCAGCCAAATGACAAATGATTTAGGTAAACTAAAAAAATGGTCGGAGCTGTGGCAATTGAGTTTTAACGTGGATAAGTGCAAGATAATGCACCTGGGACGTAAAAACCCAAGGGCTGAATATAGAATATTTGATACAGTCCTAACCTCAACATCTGAGGAAAGGGATTTAGGGGTTATTATTGCAGAGGATCTAAAGGTAAGTAGTCAATGTAATAGAGCAGCAGGAAATGCTAGCAGAATGCTTGGTTGTGTAGGGAGAGGTATTAGCAGTAGGAAAAGGGAAGTGCTCATGCCACTGTACAGAGCACTGGTGAGACCTCACTTGGGTACTGTGTGCAGTACTGGAGACCGTATCTCCAGAAGGATATAGACATCTTAGAGAGAGTTCAGAGAAGGGCTACTAAAATGGTGTACGGCTTGAAGGAGAAAAGTTACCAGGAAAGGCTTAATGATCTTAACATGTACAGCTTGGAAAAAAGACGAGACAGAGGAGATATGATAGAAACATTTAAATACGTAAAGGGAATCCACAAGGTAGAGGAAGGGAGTATATTTAAAAGGAAACAAAGTAGCAAAACAAGAGGACATAGTCTTAGATTAGAGGGGCAAAGGTTTAAAAGTAACATCAGAAAGCATTATTTTACTGAGAGGGTGGTGGATACATGGAACAGTCTTCCAGTTGAAGTGGTAGAGGCCAAAACAGTAATTGAATTTAAGCAGGCATGGGATAGGCATAAGGCTATCCTAAACAAAAGATAAATCCAGGTAAAGTATCCATGTAATTGGGCAGACTAGATGGGCCGAAAGGTTCTTATCTGCCGACATTTTTCTATGTTTCTATGTTCCCATATTGCATCCCCTTCCCAACCATACCCACCTGGTTATCCATGCAGGAGACTATACTGGGTTCATACCCCCCACATCCCGGTGCCACCCTGGTACCCTGGGCCTGACAGAATGAACCAGTCACAACTAAATGGACCCGCAGTCCTGCAATCAACCCTGCTATGTCTCCAGGAGGTGCTGAAAAGCCTTGCTGCGATGGTGGAGAGGTTGCTGTGCAATCTACAGGGAGACTCACCTAAGGAGCGTATACCTTCAGGTAGCAGGTACAGAGAACCATTGTCCCCTGAAGAACGTACCAGGAGACTGGCAGACCATCTCGGCCTGTATTGCGGGGCAAGATCGCATTGGATATTAAATTGCCTAGAAAAAAAACCCAGATCTGCGGTTGTCAAACCAGCACCAGCTCCAGTTTCTAAGCCTGCTACAACTCCCAAGCACGCTCAGGTGCGTAGACCTCTGAAGCAGCCCCAGGCTTCCAGGCCTGCTACAGCCACTGTGTCTACGCCTGCTCCAGAAAGACCTGCTGTACAAGTGCTCCAGAAAACCTCCTGTGCCAAAGAGGTCTCCAAAACCTGCACCCCCACCTAAACCTGCACCTAGAAAACCTCCGGTACCCAGACCCACTCCTAGGAGAGCTGTACCCCAAACTACGGCGTCGCTGAAGTCCAGCTCTGAAGAGTCTGACAGCTCCATGGATATGGAGGACTCCATACCCTTGCCCAGGGAGCCCGAGCTTGATCCAGTTCCTCCTATGGACTTTGAAAATATACCGGTGGAACCAGAACCTCCACTCCCTATGGAGGTTATGTGTATACATAGTCCAGGTGCAACCACAACTCCCACCACTCTCAGCCAGCACGATCCGGACATCCATGGAGTTGAAGGTACTGGTTACGACTCTCTGTGTGATTTCTTGCCGTTTGGCCGCCTCTCCTCTGATTATTTGGACCTAGAGCAGGTACCAAAGGGTACTGTCAGGATCCCTGGCTGTAACCATCCTGGAACCCCCCCTGGTGGTGAACTTCAGGTTCTGCTCCTGCCTTGCAACCAGCAAAGCAATGTAAACAGTTAAACACCAAACACGTCACACACACCAGAAATAAAAGCACCACGCCCCAGCCAGACCTTTGCTGGTTCATACAGCTCATGTCCTGAGAGAGTGAGGTGCTGTTACTCACTGCTCTGCTTTACCAATCTGTCTCTGTTATTCCTGGTTCCTGCGATTTGTTTCCACCACGCTTCCCACCATCCTGCAGAATTCATCTGGTCAGTTCCCATATTGCATCCCCTTCCCAACCATACCCACCTGGTTATCCGTGCAGGAGACTATACTGGGTTCATACCCCCCACATCCCGGTGCCCCCGGTGCCACCCTGGTACCCTGGGCCTGACAATGAACAGGCACCGTATGTGCAGGCAATTCGCCAACATTTGGCAAAATGCCTGCTCTCTGGATAGCCGAATGGCCAGAAAAGGTAACCGGACGCTGAATTTCACTGTTCGGTTACCTTTCGGCCACAATTTGGATCTCTTTGAATAACCCTGTATGTTTCGGTCCATCCGACGCCGCCAGGTTGCACCTCAGTCTGTTCAGGAGCTCAGTGATGCCCTGGTCCATATCTGGAAGGAAATACCCTAGGACACCATCTGCTCCTCTTAGGAGCATGCCCAAATGTTGCATGCATACAAGCATGTGGGGGCCATACAAACTACTGACTACCATTTTGCATTGCTGCAATGAAATTTCTGCAAATTGGACTAGCCTGCTGCATCATTTTTTCACTTTGATTTTTGGGGAGTCTTTCAATTCAGCCCTCTGTAAGTTCAGAATTTTAAATTTCCATTAAACAAAGTGGCATCCATTCTTGCCTAACACATCACCCAGTCCATATCAGTATAGATATCCGGCATTATATTTTCCCCCACTGAGATCTGAAGTGTTTTCAAAGTGTTCCTTTAACCCCTTAGTGATCAGGCAGTTTTACAAAAGTCTATCCGAAAGTGCCCGCTGCTGTTTTTACGTTTCTGCTCCGTTTGTGTTTAGGTCAAATTTTCCTCTAAGGCTGGGGTCAGACCAGCGCACTTTTAACGTGCGTTCTGGCACACATAATTACGGCCGCACTAGCAGCAGATGACGGGCAATGACGGCCAATATACGATGTACGGCCGCACAAAAGTCCGGCCGTGCAACGCAAGTGGAATTTGAACGCATTTTTTTGAGAACGCTGAACCGCTAGTACTGACGTACTGAGTGCGCAGCTGCGGCATAGCGGCGTGTTTGCGTGATTAGGAGATGTCAGACACTGCTAATGTCCAGCCTACATAACGTCCAGACGCAAAAAGAGTTTTATTGACAATCCGTACAAAATCACGCCCGAAAATGCGCGTCGTCTGACCGTTTTTGCGCATTCCGTGAAAAAATACGTCAATGCGTTCGGACGCACTTTTTCACGTTCGCGGGGAAAAATGCTTTCGTCTGACCCTAGCCTTACTCGTTTATGCAACCCACACATATTATATACTGTTTTTCCCGCCATTAAATGGACTTTCTAAAGATACCATTATTTCCATCATATCATATAATTTACTATAAAAAAAATTATGAAATATGATGAAAAACAATGGAGAAAAAACCCCACACTTTTCCAAAATTTAATTCCCAAAAGCTACAACCTGCCAAAAAACACCCCGGCTAAATAGTTTTCAAATTTTGTCCTGAGATCAGAAATGCCCAATTTTTACATGGTTTTGCTTTTTAACCCCTTCAATGCTGAGCCATTTCACCTATGTGCACTGAGCTCATTTTGACAGTTTTATGCTCATCATTGTTAGATGCCAGCTTAAGTCCTATTTTATTAAACCCCCCCGACAAATTTTGTTTTTAAAAAAAACCTTTTTTTTTTACATCAAACCATGTTTGGTATCATTGGAAAGGCCATGATCAGGCCTCTCAAGGATATACTGTAAAACATGACCCACTAGCTGTCACGAATCAGGGGATACAAAGGATCCACTTGGCAGCTAGGGGGGTTAACTGGCCCACTGACGTCCTCGCACATATGGTGAGGATGTCACTGGGTGGAGGGTGACCCGGAAGCTTGGCTGACATCGAAGATGTCAGCCACCTCCGGCTTTGAATTGTGATTCGGCGTTGATTGGCGCCGAATCGTGATCCGGCAACAAAATGGTTAATGAGACTCTCCCCTTTCCAGTGGTATCATTGTTTGATTCTAGCTTGAACGGTTATAGAGAGATAGAGGGCTCCGAAATAGCCCCCCCTTAAGTTCTTACTGCAGACGCTGGGGGGCACCTGGCGATGATGTCATCACGCACCGTGATGACATCATCGCACCTGCCAGCTGCCTGAATAGGTGGGGCAGGCTTCCAGCCTGCCAGACCGCCGCGGGTGCCCGGCGAGAGAGATGAGTATAGGGAGGGAGGGAGGTTAGGAGACCCTAAAGTATGTACGACAGCGGGTCTAAAGGAGACTTCCCGATCGGAAGTACTATGTACGTCAGCGGTCGGGAAGGGGTTAAATTTGTTTGAGCAGGGGGGCAGAGCTGACTGCAGTGGAGTGTGGACACATTTCTACGGAGAATTGAAATGGGTGTAGTGTCTGTATGGCGCCACTAGATGGCTCTATTGGCATAAAATAGCCAAATAGGAAAATAAAAGGAAATGGACTGTATATAAAAAAACTAAAAATAAGTAGGAGACTCACTGCGTGAGAGGACTGTATTGACCAGAAATAGAATAAAAAAAGGATAAAAAATTATTATTAAGCAAAAAATACATATGGAACCACAAAAAAATGTGACATCCGTGAACTTACAAAGGACGTGACTTAATAGTAAAATGTGTACTGCAAGAAAAAAAACAAAAAAAAAAACCCACAAACAATAAGATCAAACAGTGTTAAATGTAATGAACTCAGCAAAAATAGATGATTTGTAGGTAGCTCTAAGGCTAAAACACCATAGATATGGGCTGAACACAATCAGTGAGCAAGGTGCTCTATAAAAGGGCGTGGTAATTTGTCCAGATGCTGGAAATAAGGCATAGTGCTTGATCCTTGTGCTGCAGTTAAAATACTAAGCAAAATACAATAAATAAGTGAAAAAAAAAATTATTCCTTTAAGTCCATAAAAACGAATAAAACAATTAAAGGTGAAAAAATGAAGTGAACAGAAAAAATGGAATAAAAAGATAGTCCATACATAAAAAGAAAAAAAGCTGTTTATACTGGCCAGATTCGAGATGCAGCAGCCGGGCTGTCCAAACAAACGGCAAATCCCCAAAATTGTTTAGGTATAAAGATGCAGGTTACAGAGCTGGTGTCCGGCGCTAGCACTCACAATCTTCAGTTTCAATAAAAGATATTCAGCCAGGGATCGAGTCCTCAATGAAACAGTTGATGGAGGTGGAAGGAAAAAAGGGAAAAAAATGCAAGGGAGGAATTAAGTGCAGACTGTATCGTCCCAGATAGGAGTGAAAAATAGGAGATATACTCACATATTCTGGTGCCGATTTAAATAAATGGGCACCAAACAGAAGGCAGATCGGTGGATTTAAAACAAGGGGCACCGATTCCCCAACCTCAGGTCCACAAGGCAGGAAACCAGATCCTTAGAAATATCTATTCAGGATGCCGAAGGAATAAATCACCCAGGATCATACAGGGTGGAAATTCACAATCGGTTTTATTAAAACAATAAATTAAATACACCGCAAACGCGTTTCGCTAGAAGTAGCTTCATCAGTGGGTGTAATCATAACAGTACAATGAATCACTATAAATAGCTGCGTTGCTCATATCAGTTCCCGTAGCACAGCTTCCGGGTGATTAGCCTAATTGATTAATTTGAATATAGACAGAGGAATAAATAAAGTTACATTGGAAAAAAAAAAAATCAATAGTAGCAAATAATAAATGATTTTAAACGAACATAAAAATGCAGGGGTACAATAAACAAGGCATACAGGTATCATATAAATAAGTCAGCACATATACTGTGATAATTACGGGCAAAAACAAGGAGAATAAAGGAAGCAATGTGATCCTAAACACCTGTTGATAGGATCGTAGTGCGTGGAGAAAATGACAATCAGGGTAAAATATACAAACAGAAGTTCTCAAACAGCCTCCCTAATTTAAAACGTGGGGAGATAGTATAGCTCATTAATCATATACAGCGCCAAATAAGTGGCCAAGTTCAGCAATAAGAACAGAATCCATTATTACGTATCCATTTTCTGTTCTTATTGCTGAAAAACAAACAGGGTTATTCAGAGAGCGTGAAAAGCAGGAGAATGACTGGAGAATGACTGGAGAATGACTGGAGAATGAAAAATTCTAGGTCAAAATAGCCAAACCAGAAAAATTCTCTCATCTCACTTTCCAAATCGGTTTTTTTGACCTAGAATTTTTCATTCTCCAGTCATTCTCCTGCTTTTCCCGCTCTCTGAATAACCCATAAAGTCTTTCAAATAAATATACTTAAAATTAAGGATTTTTGTTCAGTTCCTAGTTCTCAGGTCTGTTCCTTTTGTACCTCAACAAAGCATAGAGTGAAATACATTAATAGTGCAGAATCCGGGTATGTAAGAAAATAATATTTTTAAGTAAGGTCAAAAACACTCACATACTATGGAGACACACTAAAACCTGGCTCTAGTTGTACACGCAGTCGGCCAACTTAGAGGGGTGGCTCAACCTTTTCCTCGTCACTTTCTTCCTGGATATGGTGGCTCACAGGCAAGTGGCTCCCAAGAAGGAATACAGAAGAGACAAAGCTCTCATAGCGTAATTAGTCTCACTAGGTATTAATGTAATTTAGCGCTTAACCCCGGAGGAGCCGTTGATTAAACCTCGGGATAGTCTCACTGCACTAGGAATTATTACACACCAGCACTGTTGTGGATTTTCTAGTTTTATATATTATACTAAAAGATAAAGGCCCCTATTACACTGTTCGCGCAAATGCGCTCGCGCAGCGCAATTTTTTTGCGCACGCGAAAAAAGTTAGCGCGCGCAAATTAACGTGGTATTACGATCCGAGCGCATTTTTTCAGCCTTCAACTTTTTTCGAGCGCAAATCCGACGCGCAAAGCCGGACGCAAATGACCGTTGCTTGCAGGAATCGGTGGGCAGACTGTTGTTTCATGGGATTCAGCCAATCAGAATTAAGAACCACCATTTGCTAAGTTTCGGTTGTTGCGCCTGTCAAAGTCAATCTGCGTATATGTGCTGCAACAAAAATAAAAAATTAAACAATTTATAAATTTTATTGTTCGGGTATGTGTAGAATGTGTAACTGTACTGTGCTGTATTTTTTTTTTTTTTCCAGGTTAATTTCGTTTCGGCCAGAACGTTCAGATTGTAAGTTAACACCAGGTTTTCAAAGACGTTAAAATGATGCGCACAAACGTCGTGCGTTACATTTTGCGCTAAGATTGTAATACCATGCGCGCATACGCGTACTAACGCATTGGCGCTCACAATGTTAAGTATAGGATGCGCGCAGGAACTTGCGCTCGTGCTGGGTTCGCGCAGGGTCACTCACGTTGGGCGTTGGACGTTAACGCGCATCGTTTGCGCGAATGTCGTAATACGACGTTATGCTCTAATGGTTTTTTCCTCGCACGCAAATGCGCTGCGCGAGGAATGTAATAGGGGCCAAAGTGTCATAAAATATAAATGCACGTTGAAGGAATTTACAGGATGCGTCACGCGGGAAAACCATGCAGCGGAAAAAGAATGGTTAACCCCCTCAGTTCTGGAGTGTAAGTCCCGCAAAATAGCTCAAAATATATATATACAAAGTTTAGGGTACCCGGGTACTGTGTTCGACTGGCCAGTGAACGAAGAAAGCAATCTTCGACTAGTCACCGTTGGGGCCCTGTGAATTTAAACAATATTGCAAGCGTGCATTTCTGTTTTGGAACTGTGGCCTGGAGGCCTCTCACCCATCCGTCGAACGAAACTGTCCAGCACTCGATGCCTCGACCAAAGGATCTTTCTCCGCTGTGTACTGGGACTCTGTGCCACCGAATCTGATCCCTGCTTGCCAAATCTCCGCAACTGGAACAATCGATCCGCCGCCTGCACTCCCAATCGATCGGTGCGGCCTCCTAACGCGGGGTCCTGCCGGAACCAGCTTGTCCTCCAAACCTAGGTAGGTCACAGCACAATTTCTGTCCCGATCTCCAGCACCAGTAAGACAGCATCTGCACTCCGGCCTGGTTGCGATCCCTGACAGCTTCAACGTGCGTCCTCCACCTTTCACTGCTCCGCTCACTCTGCCCATGCCTTGCACGAGGCTGCTGATGTCTTTCCTGGCCAGCACACCCCCTTCCTGTTCCTCTTGCAAAGGTTTCTGGGAGATGGAGTTAGTTTTTGTCCAGCATAGTCCACAATGTCTCTAGCTCTGGCTGCCACTAGAGGGAGACATAGTCCAATACACCAGAGCACAATCTTTTAAAGCAGCGCTACAATAGTGTAGTACAGAAATATACTCACCAATGCTGGAGCCTGTGATTTGATTAGGCTCATGTGTTGCCCCTTGGTGCTTTCAGAGGTAAGCACCTAACCCCTTTATGTCCTGGGTGTGATGGGTCAGCCGCTGTGTGTGCTCACGTGATGGGGAGTAAGTAGCATAGAGAGCAAGCTTTCTATGCAGAAAAAGCAATCTCTCTTTATTTGGTATATAGGTCTAGTCTACACTGGCTAGTAAAAACAAATATTACATAAAAGACAAAAAAAAAAAGATAAAAAGAACAATAAAAAAGAGGTCATAAAAATAAGTTAAAAAGTAGGTAAAAAATAAAGAATGGTAGTTTCCTGAGATGCGTTTCAGCAAATAGCACTTGCCTTCATCAGTCAGGGATGGTTAACCCTTTCGCTGCTGAGGCTTTTCCCGCCCCTGTGCTGAGGTCATTTTTACCGGTTTTGCTCATCATGTTTAAACGTGTTTTGAAGGCTTATTTTAGTATATGACCCAGACATATTATATATCGTTCTTTCCGTCAGACTCGGTAGATTCATAATATGTCATTATTATATGTATACGTCATGACCTGTCTGTATATTATAACAAAAAATGCAATAAAATATGAATTTTCAATAATTTACAATGTGTAAAGTGTTTTTTTTTTCACATTTTAACATGCGACCAATTGCGGTTATATTTTGTATGGGGTGCGCTTGTTAAAAAAATTAGAGATGGGGTCTCGTTACATTTTTTTTTGGGGAAAATTACACTATTTTTAACAAACGCACCGCATACAAAAATCGTTAGTGCAGCATCATTGTTCACATTATAATTGAAATGGGAACAATATTGCTGCATTAACAAACCAAAAAAAAGAAAAAAAAAGTGTTTATTTTTTTTTTTTATTTTTTTTTTATTTTTGACAAACGTTTTCACTTTCATGTTTGGTATCGTTGGAACGGCCATGCTCTGGCCGATCCAACCATACCAAACATTAACCCCTAACTGCCACGGATCGGGAGATAGGGAGTTCATTGGAACTCCCTATCTCCACAGTTGGTGGCAGTTAGGGGTTAAGTCCAGGACTGGCGTCATCGTGCTACGCACGATCACGCCAGTCCTCAGGGGGAGTTCCCGGAGGCTTGGCCGACATCCAAGATGTCGGCCAGCTCCGGGAAAGGATCGCGAACCGGCGCTTTTCAGCGCCAATTCGCGATCCAGCTCCCCAGGGGTTAATGCCAGGCACCATTTGGAAGGGCAGGCTGTGCCCTTCCAAATGATGCCTGGGTTAACCCCCGCAGAGCCGCCGATCGGGAGGGAGAGAGGTCCGAAGGACCTCCCCCCTCCCTTTCAGGCGCCTCCTCCGCACATGCGGGGGGGGCGCCTGAATTAGGTGTCATCGCGCTGCCGCGATGACACCTAATTCCGGCGGCTGCGGTCCCGGATGCCAGGCTGACATCGAGGATGTCAGCCCGCACCGGGGGGGCCAGCGATCGGCCGGAACCCGGCCGAACGCTGACCCCAATGGGAGGACGCGCTCAGCGCGTCCTCCGCACAGCAGCGGGAATGCTGAGGACGCGCTGAGCGCGTCCTCAGCATTGAAGTGGTTAAAGAGTCCAAGGTGTATCTGCTTTGTTACCAGTAGGAAATAAGTAAAGGTTAAAGTACATGGTGCATGATGGGACTTTTATGTTAACTCCAGTTCTATGTGCACTTTGAAGGAGAAAACAGAGGAGGCAGAGTAAGTCAAAGGAAATTTTTGTTGTTTATATGGCAGAGTTAAACCCTTTAACCTCGAGACGTATAAATGCAAAATATAAAGAAACATCAACTATTAAAGAGTGTTCCACATATTTTTAGGTGGCTAATGCAGATAGTGAAAATTGGAGAACCAGTAATACATATAATTACAACTGTGGATCTGGAATTTTTTTATTTTTTTTTAAAAATGGCCTGGAGTGCAGGTGCTCCGTCGAGGAGTGCCAGATCGTCGAATAATGCAAGAGGCGCTCTGCGCATGCGCAGGGTACACCTACGTCACACAAGCTGTCAATCAAGCAGACGATCAGCTGGCTTCTGTGAAGTAGGCTCAATCGGGCACGAGTGTCGGATGGCGCTTGCGCAAGCAGACACACAAGGGAACCAGCTGTCCCAGCGTCTCCCCCAGGAGGCAGCCCCCCCCCGGGAGCTCACACAGGGAGGGAGGGATTGTATCAGCCACCCTGTTACAGCACTTCTCCCCCCCACTGAGAGTCACAGACTCCGGGAGGGGATTGCGGCTTTCTCCCCTGGGGGAAGCTTGGATTGCAGGAGACCCAGGGGTCCTTTGGACCACTGTATCTCCGTCCCTGAGAATCACAGCGGGCTGTTTGAGATGTCATTTGAAAGAGCAGAGTCTGTTCTTTCTAATGAGATCCATCATGACTGGATACAGTTTACAATTAATCACCAATAATTTATTAAATAAAAATTACTCTTTTTACACAGGTTTCACACTGACTTTTATTTCATTTTCTCTTGGTTTTATGGTATTTTAAGGTTATTTCAGCTGCACTAGCTGTAATGGCATCTCAGGGGTTAATGGGGAGGCTGTGTGTTAATCACAATGTTTTCCCCTGGTTTGGTGGCATTTCAGGGGTTAATGAGCGGTTACTATTTTATATATTCCCGTACATTTATGTTATCAATTAATTTCATTGAATTTTCCGTACTCTCATGTTCGTCGCCCTCCGGCGAGTTTAATTCCCTGACCCTGCGGTGAATTCAGCATCCACCGCGAGGTTCCACGGAATGTGTAGCAGGGATACGCCAATAAACCTGATGGAGGCAGCCGATGAACCGCTTTACAGACCGTCGAAAGCCACCGCAATCCGCTGAACATAGCTGCAATCCACTGAACAGAACATCGAAAGCCACTGCAACCCACTGAACAGACTGTCGAAAGCCACCGCAACCCACTGAACAGACCGTCGAAAGCCACCACAACCCGCTGAACGTAGCTGCAATCCGCTGAACAGACCGTCAAAAGCCACCGCAACCTGAACGTAGCTGCAATCCACTGAACAGACCAACGTAAGCCACCGCAACCCGATGAATGTAACTGCAATCCGCTGAACAGACTGTCGAAAGCCATCGCAACCCACTACATTTTAGTTTCAGTCCTTTTTGTGATATTACATTGATGAGTGAAGGAGACCAGCAATGAAGAACACAACATCGCAAAGCTACAGAAAAGGTTTATATGCGTAATCCATCCCGACCCCTACCCGAAAATCTGACAGTGATAAAGCTCCAGAATACTCACTCGCAGCACAGACAGCCAGCACAGGAGAGGAAACCTTTACTTAACCCTTGCATGTCTATGAGGCAGACAAGATGATAAAAGCAGCTGGAGAAGGAAACCATTCAAATAAAATCACACTGAAAGCTAATGACAGAGGAGGGCTGGATAGTAAAAACCCCTTTATAACAAGCAGTGCTGGGAGAAGAGAGGGACTTTATAAAACGTGTGTTATCTCCCCTCCCACTCTGCATAATAGGGGCTTAGGTCTGATACATTTTATATTATCCAGGAACACTATCCCCCTTTCCTCATCTATAATACACGTTTTATATAAAGTCCCTCTCCTCTCCCAGTGCTGCTTGTTATAAAGGGTTTTTTACGTCAGATACATTTAGTATCCAGCTCTCACAGTTACTCTGTCATTATGAGCCTTCAGTGTGATTTATGTGAATGTTTTCCCTGGATTTAAAGTGCTTTATTTTATTATAAAAATAAATTTGCACCAGTCATCTCTTCTCTGAGCTTTCAGACCGATTTACGTTAATATTTTCCCTCTCCCCTGCTTTTATATTCCTGTCTCTCTCCCCCACAGAGATACAAAGTTTAAGTAAAAGTTCCCTCTCCTATGCTGGATAAGCATTGTATTCCGAAGTTCTGCACCCTCCACATGCCAATGCAGTAGGTCCTACTGAGTAGGATGTTCTATACAGAGAGGGGCATTAATTAATGCAGGAGGATGTTCTATACATTATACAGAGAGGGGTATGAATGCAGGAGGATGTTATATACATTATACAGAGAAAGGTATAAATTGAGGAGGATGTTCTATACAGAGAGGGACATTAATTAATGCGGGGGGATGTTCTATACATTATACAGAGAGGAGCCTTTTTTTAGCCCTTTAAATCCAGTGGCTGTGAGTGCTGAGATCGGCTGCTTATTATATTATCTTTCAGTACAATGTATCAGGCTCAGCTGTTACAGTAACTGACTGTAACAGCGCTCAGAGTTTCAGTAAAACAAGGAAATAATATTGTTTAACCTCTTGTACATAAAAATATTATTTACTAGTTTTACTGAAACTGAGCGCTGTGATAAGCAGCAGTCAGTTACTGTAACAGCTTTGCCTGACACATTGTGCTGACACTACAATAGTAATTGTATCCGCTGGTTTTCGGATGAATGAAATTAGTTTTCATACTAAAGAACTGAAAACAAATTTCTTTAGCAACTAAATAAATTGCATTTTAGGACTAATCCATTAGTTCAAAACATAATTTTGTACTGTGCACATGTCTACTGAACAGGCCGTTCAAAGCCGTTGCAAACTGCTGAACGTAGTTGCAATCCACTGAACAGACTGTCAAAAGCCACTGCAATCCACTGAACAGACCGTCGAAAGCCGCTGCAACCCGCTGAACGCAGCCACAATCCGCTGCAACCCGCTGAACGCAGCCGCAATCCGCTGAACAGACCATCGAAAGCTGCTGCAATCCACTGAACGCTGCAGCAATCCGCTGAACAGACGAATGCCACTGCAACCGCTGAACAGACCGTTGAAAGCCTCTGCAATCCGCTAAACAGACCATTGAAAGCTGCTGCACCCCGCTGAACAGACCATTGAAAGCCACCGCAACCTGCTAAACGCAGCTGCAATCTGCTGAACAGACCGCCGAAAGTCGCTGCAATCCGCTGAACAGAACACAGAAAGCAGTCGCAATCCGCTGAAAGCCTCTGCAATCCGCTGAACAGACCATTGAAAGCTGCTGCTCCCCGCCGAACAGACCATTGAAAGCCTCTGCAATCCGCTGAACAGACCATTGAAAGCCGCCGCAATCCACTGAACGCAGCTGCAATCCACTGAACAGACCGCCAAAAGCCACCGCAACCCGCTAAACGCAGCTGCAATCTGCTGAACAGACCGCGGGAAGCCGCTGCAATCTACTGAACACAGCAGCAATCCGCTGAACAGAACACAGAAAACAGTCGCAATCCGCTGAAAGCAGCTGCAATCCACTGAACGCAGCCGCAATCCGCTGAACGCAGCCGCAATCCGCTGAACGCAGCCGCAATCCGCTGAACGCAGCCGCAATCCGCTGGTCACAGCCGCAATCCGCTGAACAGACCGCAATCCGATGAACGCATCCGATGATCCGCTGAACTGACTGCCGAATGCCAATAATCAGCCGGCCAAACTGGGAGTGGAGAACTGCAATACACCCATGGAGAGTAGCAGGGACCCCAGGCAGGAGTCTGCGCTCACACTCACGAAGCCCCTGCCCCAGGTGCAGGTATCAGATAGCCAGCCCCCCAAATGAGCTCCACCTCATCGTCGCCGCGCTCTGACGTTACTGCACAGGCGCCATGCGGTTCTACATTCAGAATGTAATGCACCACTGCAATGACATCAGGATGGGGTGACGATGAGGTGGAGCTCATTCGGGGGACTGGCTATTGGAGGGCGAGCCTGCTGGAGCCGAAGAAAACTACACCTCCCGGCGTGCTGCACGGAGCGAGGGCGCATGCTCGGTTTTATACCAATCTTCAATGACTGACTTATACAGAGCCTGCCCTCCGGCCACGACTGATCCCACCTCTCGCGAATCCGGGAGTTCCTGAAAGGTTTGCGGGCGTCAGGAAAAAACATTCACTTAAGGCAGACTCCCGAAACAGCTCGGAGACTTAGGATCCCTCCCAATGGGGGCAGTAACAGTGATATATAAAGGGTATTTTGCCCACATGCGGAAGCTCGTCCAGGTAACCGTGATATATATCGGGTATTTTGCCCCCACGCGGAGGTTAGTCCATGTAACAGTGATATAGAAAGCATATATTGCCCCCACGCGGAGGCTAGTCCATGTAACAGTGATATAGAAAGGGTATATTGCCCCCATGCGGAGGCTAGTCCATGTAACAGTGATATAGAAAGGGTTTATTGCCCCCACACGGAGGCTAGTTCATGCAACAGTGATATAGAAAGGGTATATTGCCCCCACGTGGAGGCTAGTCCATGTAACAGTAATATATAAAGGGTATATTGCCCCCACTCGGAGGCTCGTCCATGTAACCAGGGCCGGTGCTAGGCTATTTTGCGCTCTAGGCCAGACCAGCTACTTGCGCCCCCCCAAAAAAAACAACAAGTGACATGTGTGAGCGTATCACAGAGCTCCACAGCAATAAAACTCACAGTAATGTGCACTGTGTATGAGCGTATCACAGAGCTCCACAGCAATAAAACTCACTGTAACAGGCGGTGTGTATGAGCGTATCACAGAGCCCCACAGCAATGAAACGCACAGTAACGGGCGGTGTGTATGAGCTTATCACAGAACTCACAGCAATAAAACACAGTAATGTGCAGTGTGTATGAGCGTATCACAAAGCTCCACAACAATAAAACTCACTGTAACAGGCGGTGTGTATGAGCGTATCACAGAGCCCCACAGCAATGAAACGCACAGTAACGGGCAGTGTGTATGAGCGTATCACAGAGGCCCACCCAAATCCACTACACATACACATCCATCCACACACACATCCATCCACACACACACATAAACTTACCCTCACAGCCCTGGTTGAGACCTTGCTGAAAAGCTTGTTAGAGGCCTGGCTTCGGGCCTGGTGGTCTCCCCAGGCCTCGGGGTCTCCTCGGGCCTGGTGGTCTCCTCGGGCCTGGTTGTCTCCCCAGGTATATCCCATACTGGCCACTTCGCTCGGCCAATGCTCTGATACTATCAGCTTCACGTACCCGAACACCCAACTCCCGCCTTTAAGACTTCTCCCGAGCTGCCCCCTTTCTATGGAACTCCCTCCCCCGTAACATCAGACTCTTCCCGTCTTCCCAGTGCTTCAAGAAGTCTCTGAAAACACATTACTTCAGAGAACCCTATCGGCTCACTCCATTATTACCCAACTGTATATTTCATAACTCTATCTTCCCACACAGCCCGCATGCACCACTGCTACTTCACTTACCCTATTATCCCTCACCTAGTGTCTCCCCAGGCCTCTGGCCTGGTGGTCTCCTCGGGCCTCGTGGTCTGCCCAGGTGGTCTCCCCAGGCCTTCAGGTGCCTGGTCTCCTCCTCCCCTTCAGGCCGTGGGGGGATTTCCTGGTGAAGGGGGCAGGCCGCTGAGGTGTAGGGGGCGGGAGCCGGGCAGCTGAGGTCTAGGGGCAGGCGCTGGCCTGCTGAGTGAGGCGGGTGAGTGGCGTTGCTGTGTTTTGCGGCGTGCTCCAGGGCCGTGCTGTCCGGGCAGGGGGTGCTTCATGCCGCGGCCTTTGACAGGGCGGCAAAATGCCGCTCCTAACAAAGAGCCGCCTGCTGCATGGACGGGGCGGCCCTGCCTGTGGAGCTGGGAAGCGCCCTAGGCGATGCTGCACTCTAGGCGGCTGCCTAGCTCGCCTAGCGGTAGCGCCGGCCCTGCATGTAACAGTGATATGGGAAACTTTTTTCTGCGTTTAAATGTCTTTTAATCGTTTTCTCCTTCTTGCAGATGGAGTTCTGGAGTCACTTCCGGAACATTTCCAGATTAATGGACTGTGGGGGGTGGTTTAAATGGCGGCTTTGGGGAAAGCTTCAGGTCGTCGCACAGTCCGGTGTTTTTACAGACTCAGTAAATCGCCTGAATCTCTGCGTTTGTGACAGTTATGTGGTTTTTCCTCCCGCAGACGCAGGGCCTGGGCACCGCAATCAAAATCCTCAGAAACCCAAAATGCAGATATCCCGGAACAAGGACCATGGTGCAGATTCGACCTCGAGTGACAGCACAGCGTAGCTCTCTTCAACACCTTCAAGCGGTTATTTTTTGCATACATGATCTGGGAGGGCCGGGAGGTGTCGCTGGCGCTGTGCACTTCTCACTGCTGCTGGGTGTCGCGGATCAATGCCAGTCTGTGTGGGCAGAAGGATCAGACTCGAACCAGCAAGGAGTCAGATGTGAGATTCACTTGTAAAGGTTCTTCGTCTTCCCCAGACAGCCAGAAGGTTCTCGATCAGTCTTTATGCTGTTAATGCATTCTGCCAGCCACCCCAGCCCTCACAAATCGCCCACAAGTCAGCTCAGTGCTTGCTTCCAGTATCGACCCTGCTCAAGAGCTTACAATCTAAGAGGAGAGGGGTGACACATTAGGGGAGGGATAATAGGGTAAGTGAAGTAGCAGGGGTGCATGTGGGCTGTGTGGGAAGATAGAGTTATGAAATGTACAGTTGGGTAATAATGGAGTGAGCCGATAGGGTTCCCTTAAGTAATGTGTTTTCAGAGACTTCTTGAAGCACTGGAGAGACGGGAAGAGTCTGATGTTACGGGGGAGGGAGTTCCATAGAAAGGGGGCAGCTCGGGAGAAGTCTTGAAGGCGGGAGTTGGGTGTTCGGGTACGTGAAGCTGATAGTATCAGAGCATTGTCCGAGCGAAGTGGCCAGTATGGGATATACCTGGTAATAAGGGAGAAGATATAGGCAGGGGTGCGGTTGTTATTATTATTATTAATCTTTATTTATATAGTGCCAGCATATTCTGCAGTGCTGTACAATGGGCACCATATAGACAGGGCTACAATACATTGAACAACATTTGATAAACCAGTACCGGAGGAAATGAGGCCCTATTCTCGAGGGAACTTACAATCTAAAAGGTTTGGGGTGGAAACAGGAGAGGACTGCAAGGGGAAAGCGAGGGACTGCGAGGTGAGAGCGCTGGACTGCGAGAGCGCTGGACTGCGAGGCAAGAGCACTGGACTGTGTGAGCGATGGACTGCGAGGCGAGAGCGATGGGCTGCGAGGTGAGAGCGATGGGCTGCGAGGTGGGAGCGATGGGCTGCGAGGTGGGAGCGATGGGCTGCGAGGTGGGAGCGATGGGCTGCGAGGTGGGAGCGATGGGCTGCGAGGTGGGAGCGATGGACTGCGAGGTGGGAGCGATGGACTGCTAGGTGAGAGCGATGGACTGCAAGGTGAGAGCGATGGACTGCAAGGTGAGAGCGATGGACTGCAAGGTGAGAGTGATGGACTGGTGGGAGTGATGGACTGCAAGGTGGGAGTGATGGACTGGTTGGGGCAGTGAGGTGTATCAGTGAGTCGGGTAGTCGGCTTCCCTAAATAGGAATGTCTTAAGGGAGCGTTTGAAGGAAGGGAAACTAGGGGAAAGTCTGACAGTACGAAGGAGAGCGTTCCAGAGGATGGGAGCTGCGTGAGAAATTCTGCAGTCTATTATGGAAAGAGGTGATGCGGGGAGAAGCTAGGCGCAGGTCACTGTTTGACCTTAGGGAGCAGGCTGGGGTGTATTTAGTGATTAGTGAGGACAGGTAGTGGGGGGCTGAGCCAGTGAGAGCTTTGTAGGTCAGGGTAAGGATTTTAAATTTAATTCTGTAGTGGATGGGGAGCCAGTGAAGGGACTCGCAGAGGGGAGCGGCAGAGGCAGAGTGGCGGGTGAGGTGGATGGGGAGCCAGTGAAGGGACTCGCAGAGAGGAGCAGCAGAGACAGAGCGGTGGGTGAGGTGGATGAGCCTGGCGGAGGCATTCAGATTGGATTGTAGGGGAGAGAGGTGGGAGAGAGGGAGACCAGCTAAAAGATTATTACAATAGTCAAGTCAGGAGATTATAAGGGCGTGGATGCGTTCCTTTGTGGTGTCAGCGGTAAGAAATGGCCGAATTCTGGAAATATTGCGTAGTTTGTAGCGGCAGGAGGGGGAAAGAGACTGGATGTGGGGTTGAAGGAAAGAGCAGAGTCGAATGTAACTCCGAGACAGCGAACCTGTTTGATGGGAAGATAGTGATACCATCGACCATGACCGAGAAGTCAGAAGGTGGGGAGGCATTAGAGGGAGGAATTAGTAGGAGCTCAGTCTTGGACATGTTAATTTTTAGGTGGTGAGAGGCCATCCAGGAGGAGATGCCATCCAGGAGGAGATGCCAGATAAACAGTCACTGACTTTGGAAAGGACAGGAGGAGAGAGATCAGGAGTAGAGAGGTAGATCTGAGTTTCATCAGCATAGAGGTGGTAATTAAAGCCAAAGCCGTAAATGATTTTGCCCAGGGAGGAGGTGTAGATAGAGAAGAGCAGAGGACCTAGGACAGAGCCTTGAGGTACACCAACAGATAAAGGCAGTGAAGAGGAGGAGTTAGCAGCAAAAGACACAGAGAAGGACCTGTTAGACAGATAGGAGTCAATCCAAGAGAGCGCAGTGTTACCCTGATCTACAGTGTCAAAAGCGGCCGAGAGGTCAAGCAGGATGAGAATAGGCCAGTGGCCGTGTTTTTTAGCAGTTAGGAGGTCGTTGGTGACTTTGGTGAGGGCAGTTTCGATTGAGTGTAGGGGACGGAAACCAGATTGCAGGGGGACAAGTAGGAAATTGGAGGACAGGAAGAGGGAGAGGCGGTTGAAAATTATATTTTCTAAGAGCTTAGATGTGAAGGGAAGCAGGGATACAGGACGATAGTTGGATGGAGAGTTGGGATGGAGGGAGGGTTTCTTTAGTAAAGGGGTAATGTGTGTGTGTTTGAAGGCAGATGGGAAGGAGCCGGTGGAGAGAGATAGGTTGAAGATGTGTGAGAGCAGGGATGAGGGAGGAGGAGAGTGGAGGTATCAGATGTGAGGGAATGGGGTTGAGCGGGCACGTGTGAGATGTGAGGAGGGCAGTAAGGAAATGACTTCCTCCTCAGTGGTGGGGAGGAAGCGGCAGAGGGTAGCAGGGGGGACTTTTGGGAGTGGAGGTGGTGGATAACTATCTTGTGTTGGGATGTTGCTTCTGATAGAGTTTTATTGAGGAAGTAATCTGCCAGCTACTGAGCGCTAAAGGCAGATGAGGGGGAAGGTGAGGGTGGGTAGAGGAGGGTGTTGAAGGTGGACCAGAATAATTTAGGTTTGGAGGACTGAGTGGATAGAAGAGATGAGAAGAAGGCTGGTTTTGGCCAAGTGAACAGCAGAGGTGTTTGAACGCAGAATAATCCTGAAATGAATGAGATCAGCTTCAGAGCGGGATTTCTTCCAGGCAACCTCTGCAATGCGGGAGCATCTTTGCATGTAGCGTGTCTGGGGTGTGTGCCAGTGCTGAAGCTGGCATTGTGGGGCCTTAATGAGTCGAGGAGGAGCAAGCGTGTCTAGTTCAGAGATAAATGTAGTATAGTGGTCAGTGGCAGCATCAGGCAGGTGAAGGTTGAGGTGTGTGGGAGATGTTGAAGTAGATTGGAGAATTGATGGGGGTCCACAGCATGGATTTCTGCGAGTGTGGGTGGAGGAGCAGGGTTTTTAAGTAGTCCAGATAGGTTGAAGGAGAGAAGGTGGTGATCAGTGATAGAAACGGAGCAGGGGTTGGAAAAAACAAGGTCAATAGAGTGACCTTCACGGTGGGTAGGGAGGAGGGAGGATTGTGTACAGATCATCAATGGGAATGTTGAAGTCCAAGAATTAGGCATGGGAGCTTAGTAGACAGAAAGTGGGAAAGCCAGGTAGTAAAGTGGTCAAGGAACTGGGAGGTTGGTCCCGGTGGGTGGTAGATGACTGCCACCCTGAGAGCCAGGGGAAAAAACAGGCGGATGCAGTGTGCTTCAAAGGAGGAGAAGGAGAGAGATGGGGGAGGAGGGAGATGCTGGTAGGTGCAGGTGGGAGAAAGCAGAATTCCGACCCCGCCACCATGTCTCTTGCCCGGTCTGGGGTTATGGCTGAAGTGTAGACTGCCATGAGTGAGAGAGCAATGTAAGCAGTGTCAGAGGGAGGTAGCCAGGTTTCAGTAAGCACTAGGAGGTTGAAGGGGTTGGAGATAAAATGGTCATGGATAGCTATGAGTTTTATGGAGAGCTTTGTACATGAGGACCAGTATAATGACTTGGATTCTAAAAGGAAACAGGAGCCAGTGTAGAGGTTGACAGAGGGGGAGGTGTGAGAGGTGCAGGGGGTGAGGTTTTGAGTGGAGCGGGAGGTGAGGTGTGAGAGGTGCGGGAAGTGAGGTGTGAGAGGTGCGGGAGGTGAGGCGGGAAGTGAGACGTGAGAGGTGCGGGAGGTGAGGTGTATAAGTCTGGCACAGGCATTCATATCAGAATGCAGAGGAAGAATCTAGGATCTCGAGGCCAGAGAGAAGGAGGTTACAGCAGTCAAGGCGGGAGATAATAAGAGGTTGGATGAGCATTTTAGCAGAGTCCTGATTAAGACAGTGACAGATGCGTGCAATGTTTTTTAGGCGGAAATAGCAGGATTTGGTGAGTGACTGAATGTGAGGAGTAAGGAGAGATCAGAGTCTAGGAGGACCCTGAGGCAACGAGCCTGAGAGGTAGAGGCAATAGTGGCACCATTCACCTGAAGGGAAATGGGCGCAGGAATGTTCGTTTTAGAGAGAGGGAAGACGAGAAGTTCAGTTTTAGAGAGGTTAAGCTTTAGGTAACAGGAAGTCACCCAGTCGGAGACAGCTGAGAGGCCGGCAGTAACACAGTCCAGCACGGGAGGAGAGAGATCGGGAAATGAAAATGTAGATTTAGCTGTCATCAGCATAGAGAGAATATTGGAATCCATAGGAAGAGATGAGATTGCCAAGAGAGGCTGTATAGATTGAGAAGAGTAGGCGACTCAGAACAGAGTCTTGAGGTACCCCAACAGAGAGGAGTTGGGGGGGAAGAGGCACCAGCGAAGGAGACACTGAAGGAACGAAGAGAGAGGTAGAAAGAGAACCAGGAGAGAGCGTAGTCACTGAGGCCAAGCTGACGCAGCGTGAGGAGCAGGAGAGGGTGGCCAACAGTGTCAAATGCAGCAAAAAAATCGAAAAGAATAAGGAGGGAGAAGTGACCTTTGATTTTGGCAGCAACTAGATCGTTCGTCACCTTGGTCAGAGCAGTTTCAGTGGACGCTGGGAGCGAAAGCCGGACTGGTGCGGATTGAGTAGAGAATTAGAAGTGAGATAACCAGTGAGCTGGTTATAGACCAGACGTGCTGATATTTTGAAGGGCATAGGGGAGGAAAGAGATGGGTTGGTAGTTTGAGAGGGAGGTGGGGTCAAGAGATGGCCTCTTTTGGATGGGGGTGATCAGAGCATGTTTGAAAGCAGAAGGGAAGACTCCAGAGGAGAGGAAGAGGTTAAAAATGTGAGACAAAGCAGGGACAGTGACTGGTAGAACAGACCGAGTAAGGTGAGAGCGATCAGATAAAGTTGACAGGTAGTCGTGCAGGAGGACATGAGAAGTTCTGAGACATCCTCCTCCGAGACCGGAGAAAGGAAGACATAGTAGAAGAGGGGCCAGGGAGTCAGTGGAGGAAAATGGTTAAAGGAGGAGGGTAGGGATTTCTAGGTAGAGGGGGTTCCTGGGTGGACTCTCCTAACATGCCATCGGGCCAGGTGGGAGACAAGGGTGCCTTCCCGGGGCCCCTCTCTACCTCCTGGGAGCAAGCTCCCACCGGCCCAAGGATTTGCCGGGAGGACCCCCTCTACCTCCCATCGAAGGTATGTTTTTGTCATTGTGTTTTTAGTGGGGATGCACTGATGCTAGAATCGCTGTTGGTGCAAATGCCCCAATACATATACCGATACTGGAAGCAAGCACTGGGCTGACTTGTGTGCGGTTTGTGAGGGCTGGCAGAATGCATTAACAGCATAAAGACTGATCATCAAGAAGCTTCTGGCCATCTGGGGAGGACGAGGAACCTTTCCACGTAAATCTCACAGCTGACTCCTTGCTGGTGCGAGTTGGATCCTTCTGCCCACACAGACTGGCATTGATCCGAGACACCCAGCAGCAGCGAGAAGTGCACAGCGCCAGCGACACCTCCCGGGCCTCCCAGGTCATGTATACAAAAAAATAAAGTACTAACCGCTTGAAGTCATTGAAGAGAGCTACGTTGTGCTGGCACTCGAGGTAGAATCTGCGCCACGGCTCTTGTTCTGGGATATCTGCAATTTGGGTTTCTGAGAAGAGGATTTTGAATGCGGCGCCCAGTACCTGCGTCTGCAGGAGGAAAAACCACATAACGGTCACAAACGCAGAGATTCAGGCGATTTATTGAGTCTGTAATACACCGGACTGTGCGACGACCCTAAGCTTCCCCCAAAGCCGCCATTTAAACCACCCCCCACAGTCCATTAATCTGGAAATGTTCCTGAAGTGACTCCAGAACTCCATCTGCAAGAAGGAGAAAATTATTAGAAAACGTTTAAACGCAGAAAAAAGTTTCCCATATCACTGTTACATGGATGAGCCTTCGAGTGGGGGTAATATACAATTTCTATATCACTTACATGGACTAGCCTCCACGTGGGGACAATAAACCCTTTCTATATCACTGTTACATGGACTAACCGCCGCGTGGGGGCAAAATACCCGATATATATCACTGTTACATGGACAAGCCTCATCGTGGGGGCAAAATACCCTTTATATATCACTGTTACTGCCCTCATTGCGAGAGATCCCAAGTCTCCGTGATGTTTCGGGAGTCTCCCTTAAGTGAATGTGGGTTCCTGACGCCCGCAAACAGTTCAGGAACGCCCGGATTCGGGAGAGGTGGGATCAGTCGTGGCCCTAGGTCAGGCTCTGTATAAGTCAATCATTGAAGATTGGTATAAAACCGAGCATGCGCCCTCGCTCCGCGCAGCACACCGGGAGGTGTAGTTTTCTTCAGCTCTAGCAGGCTCGACCTCCAATAGCCAGTCCCCCGAATGAGCTCCACCTCATCGTCACCCCATCCTGACGTCATTGCAGAGGTGCCACGCGATTCTCCTTACATTCTGAATGTAGAACTGCGCAGCGCCTCTGCAGTGACATCAGAACGCGGCGACGATGAGGTGGAGCTCATTTGGGGGGGCTGGCTATCTGATACCTGCACCTGGGGCAAGGGCTTCGTGAGTGTGAGCGCAGACTCCTGCCTGGGGTCCCTGCTACTCTCCATGGGTGTATTGCAGTTCTCCACTTCCAGTTTGGCCGGCTGATTAACGGTGTTCGGCAGTCAGTCTAGTGGATCATCGGCTGCGTTCATTCAATTGTGGTCTGTTCGGCAGATTTCGGTTGCTTTTGGCGGTCTGTTCAGCGGATTGCAGCTCCGTTCAGCGGATCACGGCTGCTTTCAGCAGATTGCAGCTGCTTTCTGCGGTCTGTTCAGCGGATTGCAGCTATGTTCAGCGGGTTGCAGTGGCTTTCGACGGTCTGTTCAGTGGGTTGCAGTGGCTTTCGACGTTCTGTTCAGCGGATTGCAGCTACATTCAGCGGATTGCGGTGGCTTTAGACAGTCTGTTCAACGGTTTGCGGCGGCTTTTCAATGGTCTTTTCAGCGGATTGCAGTGGCTTTCGACAGTCTGTTAGGCGGATTAAGGCTACGCTCAGCGGATTGCGTTGGCTTTCGACGGTCTGTTCAGCAGATTGCAGCTACGTTCAGCGGGTTGCGGTGGCTTTCAACGGTCTGTTCAGAGGATTGCAGCTACGTTCAGCAGGTTGCGGTGGCTTTCGACGGTCTGTTCAGTGGTTCATCGGCTGCGTCCATCAGATTTATTGGCGGATCCCTGCTACACATTCCGTGGACCTCGTGGTGGATGCTGAATTCACCGCAGGGTCAGGGAATTGAACTCGCCGGAGGGCGACGAACATGAGAGCACGGAAAATGCAATGAAATTAATTGATAACATAAATGTAAGGGAATATATAAAATAGTAACCGCTCATTAACCACTGAAATGCCACCAAACCAGGGTAAAACATTGTGATTAACACACAGCCTCCCCATTAACCCCTGAGAAGCCATTACAGCTAGTGCAGCTGAAATAACCTTAAAATGCCATAAAACCCAAGAGAAAATGAAATAAAAGTCAGTGTGAAACCTGTGTAAAAAAAGAGTATTTTTTATTTAATAAATTATTGGTGATTAATTTTACACTGTATCCAATCATGGTGGGACTCATTAGAAAGAACAGACTCTGCTCTTTAAAATGACACCTCAAACAGCCTGCTGTGATGCTCAGGGACGGAGATACAGTGGTCCAAAGGACCCCTGGGTCTCCCGCAATCCAAGGTTCCCCCACGGGAGAAAGCCGCAATCCCCTCCCGGAGTCTGTGACTCTCGGTGGGGGGAGAAGTGCTGGGACAGGGCGGCTGATACAATCCCTCCCTCCCTGTGTGAGCGCCCGGGGGGGGCTGCCTGCTGGGGGAAACGCTGGGACGGCTGGTTTCCTTGTGTGGCCGCTTGCAGGATCCGACGCTCATGCCCGATTGAGCCGACGTCACAGAAGCCAGCGTTTCGGCCACTTGATTGACAGCTTGTGTGACGTAGGTGCACCCTGCGCATGCGCAGAGCGCCTCTTGCATTATTCGACGATCTGGCACTCCTCGACAGAACAGGCCAGTGGCAGGATGTGCGGTTTATACAGCTAAGGGGTTTAGAGTAGTGTCTTTTACAAATATTAGGTACAGCTAAATGGAAACTGTAAGTCACAATTTTAGTCAATGCAGTGGCTAGTGAAATGTGCCAGCTAAAAATGCATATGGCTTGTCACGGAACGGACATGAGAGCTCTTTTCAGCGAGCCACAGGACTAAAGATTGAACCCTTTTTAAAGACCATTTTTCCTGTTTTCGTTTTGGTTTTGCGTGTGAGCCTATGGACCTCTTATTTTATTGCTAGATGTGGTTTTATTGGTGTAATGTAATGAAAATGTACCCTGTATGATGTGACTGTAAAAGTATGAAAGGAACCGTTTGTATGTGTTTTTCCCCGTCACCATTTTGCTCATCCCAGCATGGTTTCACAGAACAAAGGATCTCATGCCCCAAGATGGAGGATGCAGCGGGCCAGAGGATTGGAGGCTTTTCCAAGACCTCATCTGCCTAATCCCTGGACAATGGGAAGGCTGATAGGGAACAGGAGGCTCGGAAAGGAGCCAATCAGTGCTGGTTGTGTGGGTGGGGGAGTTGGTAATCTGTTTGTGTGAAGTTGTATAAATGACCCTGTTGAAACCCATAAAATTCAGTTCACTGTTTTAAAGCATACAGCCGCGTCTGGTGTCTTCATTTCAGAGCTACAATCACTATTGCAGGAGACACTCAGCGGTCTCCTGCATCACCACTCAACCCAGGAACGGGATCCCCAAGGCAACACCGCACCATCTCTCCAGACGCCGGACCAACGCCATTTCATCCTCCAGGCCGCTCGAGATGCCGAGTGCCGTGCCACTCGGTAGTCGGGCCGGACGCCACCAAAGGGGGGGGGGTCAGATAGAGCAGGACCGCAGGCGGACTTCCATCCCACCACACTGGTGGCAGCGGTGGGATAGCTCTTTGAACCCCCACAAAAAGCACTATGCATGGCAGGGTACGCCAACTACAAAAAAGACACCCTGCGGGGCATCCTGGAGAGCCGCGGAGGCACCCCGGGCTCAAAAAGTAAAGCCGCCCTGATCGAGGAACTGCAGGAAATGGACCAGGGAGCCGTGGGCACGCCAACCTTACCACCCACCCAGGCATTGGTCCCAGAAGATCCCTTCCAAAAGGAAAGTGTGGCAGCGGCTAGCCCTCTTCGGAGCCGCCCCGTCAGAAGCCGCTATACACAACACCATCCAGGAGGTCCGGCAGGAAGAGGAGCAAGAGAAGGACCGTCAGCACGAGCTGTGGATGGCGGCGCTCCGAGCAAAAAGGACTGAATACCCTGCCCCTGAACCCTACCCCGTAGAACCCTGGTTCGAGGTTGACGGCTCGACTGGAGCTTCATCCAGGGAATCTACACCCCCCAGCGATACTTCTTTTTGGACTTAAAGCTCGCCTGGAGTTTTAATTGAGGAAACCGCACATCTCAGCGACCCTTGGATGGAGGTTTACAGCCCGCCTGGAGCTGCATCCGAGGACGCCACACCCCCCATCGAGTGGTGGTGCCACTGTTCCAGCACCCTCGCAGACACGAGGGCTGAATTCCCGAGAAGGCTACAGGAGGGCCTGGATCGGTATCATGGATCTACAGTTGAGCCCTCTGGGCCCGAGTGGCGGGACGAGATCCGCCAAGAACTCTGGTACGAGGCACTGTATCATGAAAGGGACTACCATGGTGTCAATGTTCCCTCCGACGCTGCCATCTACCAAGTGCAGTACAATGCCAGAGCAGCATTCCTGAAAGGCCAACCCCCAGAGGAGTGGGAGGCAGAGCTCCAATACCTGGTTCAGCAGGAGATCGCACTGGACGCCGCTTACCGGGCGTCCCAGTGGTTAATAGGCCCCCTGCTACCCGCACCATCGACGGCGCCTCCACCGCAGGCCTCCACTACGGCGGCACAGGGCTGCTATACGAAAGGATGGCCAACGACCCCGGGTTTGGAGAAGAGTCGGAGTGGCTGTTGGAGGAGATACTGGAACGCCGGGAAGAGGAACTCTCATACGAGAGCAAGGACTTCGAGATAGAGGAACTGGAGTTCCTGGTAGAGCGCGAATGGGAGCTTGAGAAGGCCTACAGAAGGTTGTTGGACGACGCTCCGCAGTCAGGCCTAAGCCCCATGACCTGGGACTGTCTGGCCAAAGAAGCAGACAGTCCAAGTGACACGGAAGTATTGGAGCCCGAGATGCTCCCATGGGTCCCCGTCGGGACCACAGTAGACGAGCCGGCCAGGTCGGAAGAAGCACGGCAGGTGCCAAGCGACCAGAATGGGCCACGTAAAGGGTCCGAGTGGCCCAGAGAGGAAGTTATCCTCCCGCCCCCGCAAGAAGACACTCTGCCAGTGTCCGCTTACCCAGCAGAAGAGCTGGCAACGGGGCAGAGTGCCGCTGGCCTCTGCCCATCCTCCACCATCTGCCCCGAGGAGCAGAAGGGGGATACCCTCGAGCTGCTTATCCCACAGCCGCTTACCCCATCCAACCCCCTGGACTTTGTTCCTGTACCCACCTCCCCAGCAGAAGAGCTGGCAACGGGGCAGAGTGCCGCTGGCCTCTGCCCACCCTCCATTGTCTGCCCTGAGGAGCAGAAGGAGGATTTACCCGAGCTGCTTATCCCGCAGCCGTTGACCCCATCTGACCCCCTGGACTTTGTTCCCACACCCGCTTACCCAGCAGAAGAGCTGGCAACGGGGCAGAGTGCCGCTGGCCTCCGCCCACCCTCCCTCGTCTGTCCCGAGGAGCAGAAGGAGGACTTCCCCGAGCTGCTTACCCCGCAGCCGTTGACCCCATCCAACCGCCTGGACGTCGTTCCTGCGCCCACTTCCCCAGCAGAAGAGCTGGCAACCGGACCGAGTGCCGCCGGCCTCTGCCCAACCTTCACTGCCTGCCTCGGGGGAACAGAAAGAGGATACACACGGGCTGCTTAGTCCGCAGCCACTGACCCCACCGGAGATGGAGGACGCCATTCTCCTGCCCGGGGACCCTTCCTCGGCCTTGAACCCCCCCAGCCGACGCGCTGGCAATGGGGCAGAGCCTGTTTCAACTCTGCCCATCTCCACACCCCTTTGGCCCAGAGGCCCCATGCAGCCACTGTTTTTTCCAACGGCTGACCAGGGCACTCGGGGCGCGTGCATTTAGCACCCATTTTTCCCAGGTGCGCGATACCTCCGGAGGTGGTACCCCTCCCCGACCACAGGACCCTTATTCCGGAGGGGGTACCCCCAAAGACTTGTACCCCCAACACGCCAGGCACTGCCGCAAGGACAAATGGAGAAGCCTGGTGGCTCGCCTCCTTCCCTCAGACTATGGGCCACAAAGACTGCTCCGACTTCCCCGAGTCGACCCATGTGGGTCCAACCGTGTCCGTCGGACTCTAGAAGGGGGGAGAAATGTCCCGGAACGGACATGAGAGCTCTTTTCAGCGAGCCACAGGACTAAAGACTGAACCCTTTTTAAAGACCATTTTCCTATTTTCGTTTTCGTTTTGCGTGTGAGCCTATGGACCTCTTATTTTATTGCTAGATGTGGTTTTATTGGTGTAATGTAATGAAAATGTACCCTGTATGATGTGACTGTAAAAGTATGAAAGAAACCGTTTGTATGTGTTTTTCCCCGTCACCATTTTGCTCATCCCAGCATGGTTTCACAGAACAAAGGATCTCATGCCCCAAGATGGAGGATGCAGCGGGCCAGAGGATTGGAGGCTTTTCCAAGACCTCATCTGCCTAATCCCTGGACAATGGGAAGGCCGATAGGGAACAGGAGGCTGGGAAAGGAGCCAATCAGTGCTGGTTGTGTGGGTGGGGGAGTTGGTAATCTGTTTGTGTGAAGTTGTATAAATGACCCTGTTGAAACCCATAAAATTCAGTTCACTGTTTTAAAGCATACAGCCGCGTCTGGTGTCTTCATTTCAGAGCTACAATCACTATTGCAGGAGACACTCAGCGGTCTCCTGCATCACCAATCAACCCAGGAACGGGATCCCCAAGGCAACACCGCACCATCTCTCCAGACGCCGGACCAACGCCATTTCATCCTCCAGGCCGCTCGAGATGCCGAGTGCCGTGCCACTCGGTAGTCGGGCCGGACGCCATCAAAGGGGGGGGGGTCAGATAGAGCAGGACCGCAGGTGGACTTCCATCCCGCCACATGGCTAATATTGGATAATTCGAATGATATAAAATATAGGAGGGATGGTTATGGACAGAGAGGCAAGTGTTAAATATGAAAAAGAGGGGGGATGGGAAGGGGGGACTGTTCTAATAGGCATGCGGATGAGATACTGGCGAAGGCAGCAATAGCTATCTAATAGGGCTGTAAAGTAAGATAATAAGGAGGTCCTGCTAATCTAATCTAGAAAGGGAACAGGCAGAGTGCTAGGATAGGGAAGGGGTCATAGGGAGGTGGTCACTATACCGGGGAAGGAAGAGGTAGAAGAAATGTAACTAGGCAACCCAATAGGATAATTTGATATTCAGAGAGCTTTAAAAGGACAATATAGTTAATCTTAATCCATAATCCTAGTGTGAAAGCTGGGGGCAGATAAAGTGCTGGAGAGTTGGATATTATCCATCGTTTAAAAAGTGGCACAGTGTGAAGTCGATTTTTAATCCATTCGGTTGTAATAAATTCATTAGGTATATCCACCTCATCTCTTCCTTGCCTAACATTTTTTCAAAGTTACCACCTCTCCAAGAGGGGTCCAATTTCTTAACTCCAATATAGACTAGACCTTCAGGATTTTGCATATGTTTTTGTTTGAAGTGCAGAGATACGCTATGATTCTCAAAGCCCTTCTTTATGTTCCTGATGTGTTCTTGTATCCTCACGTTTAATGGTCTAGTGGTACGACCGAGGTGTTTGAGACCGCAGGGGCAGATAAGCTTCCTTTATCTTGATGTCCCTCCCATTCCTAGGGACTCCTGTTGTAATACTTTCTGGCTTCTTGTGTTTCTGCAACTCAGTTACCACATTGGTGGAAACCTTTTGTGATACTGAAATAATTATTCTTGCTTTTATATTTTTGGTTGTGGGTTAGTTTGACTTTCAAATTTTTTACCCCCCGACATATGATTCTTGGGTTCTCTTGCAGGACTTTGTTTAAAATGGGGTCTTTTCGTAAGATAGGCCAATACTTCTTAATCGCCTTCCTGGTTTCTCGTGTTTCGTATTTTGCCTTCTGAGTTCTCCCTTGTTCTTTTTCTCTTGCCTTGTTTCCTTATTATTCTTCCTTGGTCCCCTTTCCTTTCTGCTTTTGGCTTACTGGTGAATTTATCCATGTATGACCCAGCCTGTTTATAAACTCTGTGTTATGATAGTCACTTGAGACGTGGAGTGCATGGATCTAGCGATGCAATTGAGAAGTGTGGGCCTGATGTGTTATATTGTTGTTTTCCAGCCCTCTCCTATGCTGAGGTCACCCTGTACCTATAATTCTTGATACTGGGTCTATGTGTTTTTTGTGCCCTATCCCTCCCCGGATGTCTGCGTTATATTATTATTACCTTATACATTTATTGCAGAGTGTCGTGTGGTATAGACATATCTGTTTTCGCTATGTGTTATCTGTACGTAAACAAATCCTGTTTCTCCAGGCTTCCATGCAACCACCCAGGATCTGGCTTAAACCAGATCTCTGCCCCTTCCTCAGCCTTTGTTACACCAGGGCATGTGTGTGTGTGTGTGTGTGTGTGTGTGTGTGTGTGTGTGTGTGTGTGTGTGTGTGTGTAAGGGGGAAGCTATTGGGAGGCTATTCAGTATGGAAACGCTGGACCGTGTTTTACCATTGTATTCTGTACATCCCTGTGTGTTTTGCCATTTGTAAACCCTGAAAAAAGTCATTCCCTGTTTTGTTTTCACCCTACAAGGAGCCCTGGCTATTGACTGGGTGGGTTTGGCCCAGAATTAGTACTCCTTTGGGATACTGACAGGCTTTTGCCTTGCTGTGTATCTAACCTTGTATGACCCAGCCGGTTTTACTTTTTGTATTTCACGATCTTTATTTTGAAATAAAGGTCTGAGCAAAAAGGTGGCCACACAGGTGGCCATGGTGGCCACTCAAATGGCTTGCCTGGGTCACCCCCAGTGTTCCCGCGCACAAAAAAAAGGGGGTGTATGTCCGGGGCCCCAGCAATCCAGAACCAAACCAAAAGATAGGGTACAGAGAGTGGTCATAAATGGTACTTTTTCAAGATGGACACCAGTGGTAAGCGGTGTCCCTCAGGGGTCTGTTATAGGACCAATACTATTCAATTTATTTATAAATGACCTTGAGATAGGCATTGAAAGTCATGTATCAGTGTTTGCAGATGACACAAAACTAGGAAAAGTAATACAATGTGAGCAGGATGTTACTTCGCTGCAGAGGGATTTAGATAGATTGGGGGACTGGGCACTTAAATGGCAGATGAAATTTAATGTAGATAAATGCAAAGTTATGCACTTTGGAGTGAAGAACACACAAGTAATTTATACCCTAAATGGTACGGAGTTAGGGAAATCCAAGCAGGAGAAGGATTTGGGAATAATCATAGACTTCAAACTAAGTAACAATGTGCAATGTCAAACAGCAGCTGCCAAGGCCAGCAAGGTATTGGCATGCATTAAAAGGGGAGTTCACTCACGGGATGAAAACATAATTTTGCCTCTGTATAAATCAATGGTCAGGCCGCACCTTGAATATGCCGTGCAATTTTGGGCACCGGTCTTAAAAAAAGATATTATAGCGTTAGAAAAAGTGCAGAGACGGGCAACTAAATTAATAAGGGGAATGGAAGGGTTAAGTTATGAGGCAAGACTAACAAGCTTAAACCTGTTTAGTTTAGAGAAACGGCGCCTTAGAGGGGATCTGATAACCTTATATAAATATATACGGGGCCATTATCAACCATTGTCTGATAACCTATTCATTAACAGGACTATACATAGGACAAGGGGTCATCCATTTAGACTGGAAGAAAGAAAATTTAGCTTAAAGCATAGGAAGGGTTATTTTACGGTGAGAACAATAAAGCTGTGGAATTCTCTGGCTGTTGAGGTGGTTGGGTCTGAGTCTGTACAGACTTTTAAAAAACGACTGGATGACTTCCTGCAGACACAGAATATTAAGGGTTATAATATTTAATATCTGGGTAAAAGCTTCTTGATCCAAGGAGAAATCTGACTGCCATTCTGGGGTCAAGAAGGAATTTTTTCCCAGGATGTTGCATATTGGCAAGCATTTCAGACTGGGTTTTTTGCCTTCTTTTGGATCAACAGCAGTAGGTTATGTGGGAGAGGCTGAACCCGATGGACGCATGTCTTTTTTCAGCCTATATAACTATGTAACTATGTAACTAAAGAGTCTCAGGAAGAGAGTCACAGAAGTGGGGGGGGGGGCATCAGCAGCCCCAAATATACACCCCGATCCGGACAAGAGTCCTGCACCAAAGGGAGCGGGGGGAGTGGGGATACCCCCCAGTGTCCCAGGGTAGAGGGAGAAACTGGGTCCTCACCGCCAAAGGGAGGCTCATCAAGTATCGAGACCGGCGTTCTGGGGAACTGGGAATTTCAGGCTCCTCAAGCAAGCAGCCAGTGCATGATGCAAGGGGGGGGGGTAGGTAGGCCGCCGTCTTGCCCTCAATCACAATCCAGGTCTCGGGGCAACAGCACACGCAGCTTCTCTGTGGGGGTCGGCAAAGCATCAGACATCTCCAGCAGCAAGACAGAGGGCAAGACAGCAGAAGGCCCAGTCAGATCACAGCCGTCACCGAGCTTTTAGCTCCTCTGTTGTTTCCGCTGCAGGAACCACTGCACTCATCCAAATTAGGATCACCTCGCTGGCCCCCCTCCATGTAAGGGACTACAGTGCTCGGAAATTCTCCATCAGCTCCGCCAGCATCCCCCTTGTAAGCGACCGCAAAATCCGTGTCAGACATTGATAGAGGGGGTAAGGCGACCCTAAGGAAGAAATGTAGAGGGATACTGTGCTGCTGAGAGAAAAATGAAATAACACTTTTATTCATGCATAAAGCAAAAGACAACCAGGACGACAACATTAAAAGTCTCAATAACCTTTGACAACAAATTAGGTACCACATTGAACACAAGAGGCTGAAACCGGAATAAGCTGAAGTATAATTGCAACATAAAGAGTATACTTGGACCTGGCTCATTTCTCTGTACACACTTTGTATGTCACTCTCTGTATACTCCTGATGACGCCAATCTTCATGGCAAAACGTGTAGCATAATGGAGTGAAGCTTTTTGCAATTTTATCCATTTTTATTTTGTTGTTCTCTGGTAGCCTTTTTGTCATCCTAATTGCTGCAGCCCTGCATATGCTGGTTCGGCTCCCAACGCTGGCTAACTGCAGAACTACTTTCTCTACCCTACTGTAACAGAAGCAGGCCAGAAATTAGCTGCCATCTTGTCCTGCAGCAATCATCTTTGGTTGAGCTAAGATATAAGTATTTGTAGATAGCAATTACTAGCTGGTTTAGAGAAGTTTGCTTAGGTTTTTTTTTGATATTCCTGGAACTTGCTGGCATAAGCAATTAAAATAGAAAGATTGGCCTGAACAAATAGTGGGTTTCAGAAAGATGATTTAGAAACATTTTCAAGGCCAGGAAGTTGTAACTGAAGACAATGCCCCTATTAGACCATATGTGTCTTTATCAGGATAGGGAGGGGAGCAGCCTCCAGAGAAGGGCACGGTAACAGAAACAAGCTGAACTTTAAGATTATCAATTTGTTTTAATTGCTTGAGAAACTGTTGAATTGTGGAATGTCTTTGTGTGAAGATGAGGGGATGGCACAGTTGCCCTGGGAAGGGCAAAGTCGTCCCTGGGTGGGTTGTTGGGATGTACCTTTTTATGTATTCATGTATAAAAATTAAGACCCAATTTGATATCGTCACTCAGTCTTCGCGATTCAATCCTGACTGTGACTTGACGTCAAATAAAGTACGCCTTTCCTGCTATTGACTAGTGTCCGGGTTGTCATTGTCCACACCGGGCCAACCTTTCTCCCGACAGAACTGAGTGGATTCCCGCTACACTACTATACCAAGATACTCTTTATGTTGAAATTATACTCCGGTTTGGAGTCTTTCTCTTGCTTTCCTATTATTGTGGACCCATGAGGGCCCGCTTCTCTGCTCTATTAGCTTAAGTAGGTTAGAAGTGTGTGGGTACCCAGGAACTTTCTGCAGTGTTACCTGCTTGCATATATGGACCTTAGTAGGCCATATTCCTTTTCATGTCAGACACATTGAGTCAGTCTGGTGTTCACAGTGGTACCTAATTTGTTGTCAAAGGTTACAGAGACTTTTAATTTTGTCGTCCTCGTTGTCTTTTGCTTCACACATGAATAAAAGTTTTATTTCATTTTTCTCTCAGCAGCACAGTATCCCTCTACATTTATTCATGTTCCACTGTTACCCCCTTATTTTCCACACTTCATACTGTCTGCAATGAAACTGACGAGGGGTTATCACCCGTGCTCTCTGACTTGCTTAATTAGCACATACCATATATTTTCTACGACCCTAAAGAAGGCCTGCGTGGAGGAAAGTCGACTGGGTACAGCAGCACCCGAGGAATACACCACCCGGCCAGGAGCAGTACCCAGGGCACAGATACATGTGTGGCTGGAAGGTAGTCCAGCACTGGCTCCAAAGTCATCCAGAGGACCCAGAACCCGTTGTGACACTCGTCTCCCACCTCCAAGGCACAGGATCTTCTGAATGGGGGTCACGAATCAGACGGAGGGATGCTAAAACGTAATAAAAGGTGAATGCCACCCAGAGAGCTCAGCGAGAAGTGTCCATTCTCGTCAGTAGTCAGCTCGTTTTACAACTCAGCCTTTCAATCTACTCAGTTATTCTGGTCTTTTCATCTTTTCTCTTCGAATAGATCCGTCATTATTAAAAGGACTGGCTTCTTAGCTTAGCTTCTTGGTGGTCTTCAGCGTTCTGGGCCTTCCCCAATCATGACTTGTATGAAAGGGTCACAGGCACATAACTCTGAGCCGAGACAATAGGCAAGTCTGGATAATCTACAGCCCAATTACAAACTAGAGCTACCCTTGCATACTACCTTATGAAGTTTCTGGTCTTTGCCTTTTGAGGATTGTTAACGATTTAACGCCACAGGGTTTCAGTCCCACTGCTGGTGTTTATGGGCCGCGGCCGACCCGCCCACCAGCTGGCACACATCATCCACTGCTGCAGGATGGCTTGAACTGAGACCGTCCCCCAGCAGCCAATGACACTTGTGGCACATCAGCCGACTTATGGCACGTCAGCTACGTAGGCAGGCCTGAGGAGGGGCCCGCCGCAGCAGCTGAACAGTAGGGCGTAGTATGTGGCTGTGCCACACCAGGAAAGTTGGCATTTTCCCTTTTTTGCGCTCTAATTTGAGGATAATGTTGATAGAGGACAGCAGAAATTAAGTATTATTTATCATACCACAAAGCCACAACATGGGGTGTACTGAATACAGCCGTCTTCTATCAAACAATCAATAACTTATCTTTGGGCTTTGAAATGCCCTCTCTTTAATCTTAAAAAGTATGATTTTTTGTATAAACCCCTTACCAAAGAAGGTGTGTATGAGCCCCTCATCTCCAAAGCAGTCTTGAGTAAATAGTCCACTTTCCTCCTGGCCAGCAGATGCTGAAAGGTTCTCAGGCTGAAAGCTGTTTGTACTAACATCAAATAGGCTGTCACATCTCAATCCTTCTACCCTTTCACCTGTAGACAGAAAAAAAAAAAGTTCATCCTGAATTACATTACAATTGTAACTATGCATCAAGCCAGGCAGGAAGGTTGCCTTTCACAATGTCACAATCTAAACAGGCAAAGAATAATAAAGAGGTTATTCGCTAACCTCCGAATTGCCCCGGACTGTAAATTTCACCGGTCGGTGCAACTTCATGAAATATATGGGAATTGACAGCAAAATACAGTGCAGTTCAGCAGCACCGAAAGTGCCCCATAGAAGACTGTCATGTCTTCCATTCACAGAAAGACGAACTGCACCAAAATTCCAGTGACATTCCCTGATTTTCGTTGTCTCAGTTCAACAGGTTTAAAACAGGCAAATCCCATTAGGATGCAATGTAAAAACGTAATATCTTTTTAGACGGTTTATGCTTTTTAAATTTCTGCAAAAACCCCTTTTTAATTTTTTTAGAACACCTTTTTGTATATTTTTTTATTTTTAGATAAAATTTTTGTTTCTCAATTTTATTTAAACGGTGTTTTTTATTCTTTAACATGCTTTTTAATTATTTAGACTAAATAATTTATTATTTAGATTTTAATATTTTTTTGTTGGTTTAAAGGGGTTTTGATGGTTTACTATTATTGATGGTTTATTAGGAGAATAGAAGAGTTCTGTTTTGTTTGCAGTTCGGTGGAATTCGCCAATGCCAATTTGGTGATTTCCGCTGACGTCCAATAACTACTTCGGCTACTCCAGTTTCGGGAAAATACGGTGACCATTTGTTAAATCGTGAATTCACAGTTTTTGCGCCGAAATGGAACGAATCGCAAAGCACTGAAATTGCTTTGTGAGCAAAAAGGATAATGGGAAGATAGATTGTTGTTTTGGCTTCCTCATCTAATTAAATGCTTGCAAGGTGGTTCCCCGGCCATACAGTCCAACAGATAACATAAAATGTGTCTGGGTGACATTCTGGTAAAGCATGATCTAATTAGACATAACTAAATATTTTCTAAAATCCTCACAAAAACCCATCATGAATTAGGATAGCTCTACCATAGTTCTCTGGAAGTGTAATGTCCTCTGGTCTGCTGCGGTTCAGCATAAAGTGGTCATCGGTACAGCTAAAATTCAAAGGGGAGGGGAAGTGGATAGAAGAAAAAAAAGCAGCATTATTCTCAAATTTAAAGCTTACCTATTGACTAGGTGAGAGAAGGTCATTAGTAGATTTGTTTTCAACACACAAAGTTTCTAAAAATGAAAGTCTTACAGTGACAAGTGTTCTGAGTGTCTTCTCCCTGTTTGGATGGGGGTGTTTGAGGGCTGTTTCAGCCTCCTGAGTGCATGGGGATTAGCTTCTCCTTGAACCTCAGCTCAGGTTCCAGGTACAAATGGTACCAGCATTAGCAGTGGTTTTTAATGCATTCTGCTTTGACAACTATTGGATTGGCCATCTCCCCGTAGTCACAAACAGCAGCATGTCACACCCAAGCAGAGCAGAGGCTGCTTGGCGATGGAAAAGCTACTCATTTGAGACTGTGAAGTAAAGAAATGGGGACAGCGCTTCACATTTCACAATTTGTTCTGGTGACGGGAGCACCACAGTGTGGGAATATAGCGAATCCTTAAAAGTGTATATCTAGCGCCATGGAGTATAACCCCTCTACTCCTTTGAGACTGTTTTAACCTCGCCATCCTATTCCACTTTTAACCCTGGATTATTTCTTTACATAGAAGACCCCCATACAAATATTAATTTGCAACTTTAAGGCTAGGGTCAGACTGAGGCAGTGCGAACGCGCGTGCAGCCGCACTTAATCACGGCCGCACTAGCAGCAAGTGCCAGGCAATGACGGCCAATATACGAAGTACGGTCGCACAAAAGTCCGGCTGCGCAACGCAAGTGGAAAACGAACGCATTTTTTCGAGAACGTGAAACCGCAGGTACTGACGTACAGAGTGCGCTGCGTCCGCTAGCGGCGTGTGTGCGTGATTAGGAGACGTCAGACACTGCTAATGTCCGGCCAACATAACGTCCAGACACAAAAAGTGTTTTATTGATGATCCGTACAAAATCACGGACGAAAATGCGCATAGTATGACCACTATCACGTATTCTGTGAAAAAATGCGTCCATTCGTTCGAACGCACTTTTTCACAGACAACATAAAAATGCGTTCGTCTGACCCTAGCCTAAGGAGAGAGGTGCAATTGTAAGGGAAAAAAATATAGATAGATACTCTATATCTGGCAATGGACTGTCAAATTCATGGAATACTTCTGGTAGAGTGATGGTTTTATATGAGGCCATCCGTTTGTCTTCTGTTAGGTCCAAGGCTCCTAGATAGGTATAGACATAAGCTGTAAAACTAGACTTTTGGCAGCAGAATTGTCATTTTGCACCAAACACCAGCTTTGAATCACCTGGACGGAAGGACATCTTCATTTTGACAAACGCTTCATTGCAATCAGCTAGCAGATATTTCACTTTTCTGTTATAAATTCTGACCACACCAAGGAGTAAGTGGCCTGATGTCCTCAGCGCAATATGGAGCTGTAAAATTCAAGAGAATTCTCTCAGGTCAGGTAAAATGTATTTTATGTCTACTCATACACAATAAATTCGGTATCGGTTTTAAAACATTCTGAGAGAAAAAAAACAAGCAAACTAAACAGCAAATACGTTATTATGTTTAGGGCTGAAACAACGAATCGCTAATAAGAATAGTTTGTCAACTATCCTCATTATCGATTCAACAGTCTGTGTGCTGTACACAGACTGATTTGAGTCAGGCGATGTAAAACTTTAATAACCTCAGACTCTACGTCGGAGATTGGGGAAGATGTGCCGCTACTTTACTCTGTATGATTTAGGCTGGGTTCACACCTAAGCGTTTTACAGCACGCTCCTACGCGCTGTAAAACGCTCAAACAGTGAAATACCATTATTCCCTATGTGGGCATATCACACCTGGCCGTTTCTCAGCGCGCATGAACGCGCTGATAAACGCCCTACGTCCAAAGAAGTGCGGGAGCTTCTTTGGGGCAGTTATCAGCGCGTTCGCGGCCATATCATAGCCGCGAACGCGCTGCAACGCATGTTCGCGCGTTTTTTTGTATGCGCGAACGCGCGTAAAAAAAACGCGCGCATTGCGCGACGCCGTGGTGTGAACCCAGCCTTAAGTTCTAGGGCTAGGTTAAACATAGCCCATTTTGGGTTTTACCTTACTTGGAGCTGAAGTCCTGAGCCACCATGCAACACTCCCTGCGTCCCTCTTCAATCTGGTCCATTCCCCCAAACTCCCCCTCACACTTGGTCCCTCTCCCCACTTAGGGCACCATCATGTGCTGTAAGCTAAAATGGGCACGTCAATTTTGCTTGTGTAAATTTCCCTTTAATCGTCCCCATTTTACAAGTAGATTACGAGGCGGTCACTGAATCTAGCAGCCTGCCCCGCAATGGCCACTAATCCTCCAGGAAAACACGGGGCAGCGCCAACGTACCGCTGCAAGTATCCACTCCTGGAGCCCACAGGACTTCATTGAGGGTTGTGCTGCCGGTTCAGCTGACCTGCAGGATCTCGCACTTGTGAGATCCTGCAGGTCCACGGAATGATTCGTGGATGGAGACTGGGGACTCCCCCCCCGTCTCACTCTGCTCCTGGCGGCCAGAAGCGACGGATAGGGCAGCCGTTCTTGCTGCGGGATGGTGCAATTTTGTGGCAAATTGACTATTCAGAAAGACTCAGCTCTGATGCGTGGAGGCATGAACTCAAGACCTCTGAACATGTCCTGTGGTATTTGGGCACCAAAACATCTTGGATGTCAGCCCCGCCTATGGGGCCAACATCTTCAGGTCAGACTCTGCCCTTTCCAGCGGTGCCTCGCTTTTTTTTTACTTGCAGTCATTCAAGAGGGAGAGGGGTCCAAAGGACACCCCATCCCCTTTCAGTTTCTCCCCTGCAAGTGTCGGGGGCGCCTGAAACTGATGTCATCGTGCCCGACAATGACGTCCGTGCAAAGTCAGTGCGACATAAAACCGCTGGGCCGGCTTCAAGGAAGCCAGACCGACGTGGGACCCCAGCCAGAGAGGTGAGTATAACGAGGTAGGTTAAAAGGACCACAATATACATAGTACGTCCCTAGTCCTGAAGGGGCATTTTCCCTATGAGGTACTATGTACGTCAGTGGTCCTTATGGGGTTAAAGGACATAACGTGCAGGCTACGCCTTGGTCATTAAGTGACCGTTTTCTCAGGACGTACCCTGTACGTCATTGGTCCTTATGAGGTTAAATACCATTTGACTGTTATTAACTTACAGAGTCAAGAATCTGAGAGGTAAAAAATACAAAGGGGTTACTGACTAAGTGGTAAATTAGGGAATAATTGTTGAAATAACAGAGATAAAAAATATTTTACAATTGGACCATTTTGACCCTAAATTTGATATTAACCATTTTTCCTTGGTTCAGGTGGAAAGAAGTCACACATAACTTGTGAGACATTATTTTTAGACAATGATGTACAGGGGTATTTATACTGTGGCGATTCAAGGCCACTCAGTTCACAACTGTTCAAGATGTATATAGGCTATCTTTGCAAGAAGTTTTCAAAGATCATGGTCAGAGACAGAAACAAAGAAATAAAAAAAGTAAAGAAAAATGAAGACGAGAATGAGAAGAAATGGAGAGAGATGGAAGCTAAACATTTTGGTGAGTTAAAAAAAAAGCTTTTCAAAACTTTGTAAGAATCCCCCTATGCACTTTAATTTGTGGGTCTTTACCATCCCGGTCATTTTTTAGACTGACTTATTCAGTCTATGTAACCTGTAATGACGATGAAACTACAACATGGAGAGAATTTTTTTTTTTTTACATCTTCAGATCTTTTCTCCAAACAAGGTTCGTGGTTATACATACCTTTGTTGACATGATATTTTGAATAGCAGAATCCAGATTGCATTCAAATATATTAGCTTTGGTTAGCTTCTTTTCCCAGTGGGCCGCAATCCAGATCTTTGACAGTACCCCGCGTTTGTTAAAGAGCAAAGTCGTGTAAAACATATTGCTTGAATGAGTTAACAGACTTACAGACTCTGCAGAAGAGAAAATATAAGAATTATATACAAATGATCATAATTATTGTGACACAATGAACAAAGTTTATGTTTGCAAACAAGATCCAAATCCGTTTATATAGGTTAAACACTGTTGCTCAAGCTGCTGCTAATGCTTCTTGGCCAGTGATGGGGGACCTTGGACCTGCTGATGATTCTGAACTACATATCCCTTGATACTCAGCCAGCTTTAAGTGTGACCAAGCATCATGGGACATGTAGTCCCAATTCATCTGGGATACAAAGGTTCACCATCACGGCTGGCTTTTTACCATGCACTTGGCAGCAATGATGGGTCTATTCACAAAGCACCGAAATTTCAGTGCTTTTCTACGAAACGGTCGGTGAATTCCCTATTTAGCAAATGGTCACTGTAGTGCACTGAAGATTGAGCTTCCGAAGCCTCACTAAAAAGGTGAGAATGTTGTCTAAGAGGCCTTAGCGAATTCCATGCAAAAAAAAAAATTGGAATTGGAATTCTAATAGGTGTTTAAACCAACAAAAATGTATTAACCCTTTCGCTGCGGACTACATCCACAGGTGCCTCCCTCCCTATACTTACCTCTCCGTCCAGGGTCCCGAAGTGGTCTGACTTCCTTGGGTCAGACCCCGCTTTTATACTCCCTCCCAATGCACTGACGTCATAATGCCGGGTGCGATGACATTAGTGTCAGGCGCCCCTTCTCCCCTGGCAGAGCACCGGAAAGGGAGGGGGTCCTTTGGACCCCATTCCCTCCCGATCGGGAGAATGTATAGAAAAGAGAGTCATCACTGGAAATGTCATAGTCTGACCTTTCCAGCAATGCCGCTCTTTAACTCAATCGTTGCCAGTCCACAATCTGGCGCCAATTTGCAGACTTTGCCCAGAGATGGCTGACATCTTGGATTTCAGCCAAGACTCCGGGCTTCCCCCAGCCCACAGACGTCATCGGGCATGGGCATCAGTTGGGGAATTAACTCCTAGCTGCCTAGGGATTTCTTATGGAAATCCCTATGGTGGAGATAGGGGGTCCTTTGGAATAGTCCATCTCTCCCCCCACATAAGTCCGCCCTTGTATCAGCTCCTCTTTCTTGCTGCTCAGCAGACAGTAAAGTGCTTAATTTTGTTGCTCTGCCTAGTCCAGCGGCTATTTTGCCTCTGTACCAGGCGGATAACGGTTTATTCTTTCATATTATTGTTTTTTGCTTTTCTTTGCTTAATTGCACTAAGCGTTTGGCTGGGAGTCAGGAGCAGGGGCCTGGTTTATCTCCTTTTAATTCCCTGGCCTTTCTCTCCTTTGGCTCTCGGCCGCTGCACATATTGGCCCCACCCTCACTGGGTTTTGCCCGCTGTCACGGAACGGACATGAGAGCTCTATTCAGCGAGCCACAGGACTAAAGACTGAACCCTTTTTAAAGACCATTTTTCCTGTTTTCGTTTTGCGTGTGAGCCTATGGACCTCTTATTTTATTGCTAGATGTGGTTTTATTGGTGTAATGTAATAAAAATGTACCCTGTATGATGTGACTGTAAAAGTATGAAAGAAACCGTTAGTATGTGTTTTTCCCCGTCGCCATTTTGCTCATCCCAGCATGGTTTCACAGAACAAAGAATCTCATGCCCCAAGATGGAGGATGCAGCGGGCCAGAGGATTGGAGGCTTTTCCAAGACCTCATCTGCCTAATCCCTGGACAATGGGAAGGCTGAAAGGGACCTGATAGAGAACAGGAGGCTGGGAAAGGAGCCAATCAGTGCTGGTTGTGTGGGTGGGGGAGTTGGTAATCTGTTTGTGTGAAATTGTATAAATGACCCTGTTGAAACCCATAAAATTCAGTTGACTGTTTTAAAGCATACAGCCACGTTTGGTGTCTTCATTTCAGAGCTACAATCATTATTGCAGGAGACACTCAGCGGTCTCCTGCATCACCACTCAACCCAGGAACGGGATCCCCAAGGCAACACCGCACCATCTCTCCAGACGCCGGACCAATGCCATTTCATCCTCCAGGCCACTCGAGATGCCGAGTGCCGTGCCACTCGGTAGTCGGGCCGGACGCCACCAAAGGGGGGGACAGATAGAGCAGGACCGCAGGCGGACTTCCATCCCGCCACACTGGTGGCAGCGGTGGGATAGCTCTTTGAACCCCCAGAAAAAGCACTCAGCATGGCAGGGTACACCAACTACAAAAAAGACACCTTGCGGGGCATCCTGGAGAGCCGAGGAGGCACCCCGGGCTCAAAACGTAAAGCCGCCCTGATCGAGGAACTGCAGGAAATGGACCAGGGAGCCGTGAGCACGCCAACCTTACCACCCACCCAGGCATTGGTCCCAGAAGATCCCTTCCAAAGGAAAGTGCGGCAGCGGCTAGCCCTCTTCGGAGCCGCCCCGTCAGAAGCCGCTATACACAACGCCATCCAGGAGGTCCGGCAGGAAGAGGAGCAAGAGAAGGACCGTCAGCACGAGCTGCGGATGGCGGCGCTCCGAGCAAAAAGGACTGAATACCCTGCCCCTTAACCCTACCCTGTAGAACCCTGGTTCGAGGTTGACAGCTCGACTGGAGCTTCATCCAGGGAATCTACACCCCCCAGCGATACTTCTTTTTGGACTTACAGCTCGCCTGGAGTTTTAATTGAGGAATCCGCACATCTCAGCGACCCTTGAATGGAGGCTTACAGCCCACCTGGAGCTGCATCCGAGGACGCCACACCCCGCATCGAGTGGTGGTGCCACTGTTCCAGCACCCTCGCAGACACGAGGGCTGAATTCCCGAGAAGGCTACAGGAGGGCCTGGATCGGTATCATGGATCTACAGTTGAGCCCTCTGGGCCCTAGTTTACCACTAGTTTCAGACAACCAAACATGTCTTTCTCCAAGCTTGCGATGCCTGAAAGCACCAGGACCCGTCCATCTCGGATTCCGAAGGTGGATACTTTTACTCGGCGGGCCCGGTCCCCCTCCCTGAGCCCTGGAGTAGGTTGCGTTATGGCCACCAGGGGGACTCCATCTCATTTTAGGAGAATGAACCTACAGTAAGGAAGATTTAAATCAGCTATGTCTGCACTCACACACACATATATTTAATATATGCTCCTGGGGGGGGGTGTCTACGCGTACAGCACCCAATTTAACCGCTTGTTTAACCTCCCTGTCTGGTCCTGGGTTGTCCATTAACCCCTGTGAGTTCAGGCCCTATGGTACCCAATGTGATCACACTGCCCATCAATGCCTGGCATTGTGCATATTCCTCCCACGCATAAACCGCATGCTGCATCTGGGGAGCCCCATGACGCCTCTGCTAAAAAGCTATAGAACACCTTACCAAGACGATTTCCACATAGAATACAAAATAGAGAAGAGAGGGACAAAGCCCCTAGTGCAGATCTATAGCAATCAATATACAACGTATTTTTTGCCAATTTTCAGCTTACTTTTGGAGGAGCTTCCATTGCTCTAAGAAGACAACCATGGGTTTTTTGATTGGAAAAATCCAATAAAAAAACACCAGGAATAGATCGGGACTGCAGGGACAGCATTAAGAAATTTATTTAAAATAAAAACAATGCCAGAATGCGTTTCGCCATGACAAACGGCTTCATCAGCTGGTGACCTGGACATGTGTTAGTTGGGCATTTAAACTCCGAGATATAATCCCGCTGGCATATTAAGTTCTGCAGCTGGGAAGTTGCACATATGTCCCGATCTCCCAGAATGACACCTGACCAGTGGGGAGCTAAGCCGACTGCCCAGTCTCTCTGAGCCATTTCCAGTTGCTGAGGTACCCCAGTCCCAGAATACTCTCCTTGATACCCCATCTCCAGTTGGGGAGGGAGGGCGACCACATTCGCTCCCTGGATCCCTGGGGCTGTTACCGGTGCAGGGCAGAGGCCAACGGCACTCTGTACAGTTGCCATCGCTTCAGCTGGAGATGTAGTAAAGGTTGTAGCAGCTTCCCGTTGGGGAGGAAGGCTGACTTTTCCCACTCCCTGGACTCCACTCTGCTGCTGGGAATAGAAGACAACTTTCCCCAATCCCTGACTTTGGATCTGCCGTTGGAGAGGGATGATGGCCACCTCCTCTCCAGGGGTCAAGTCCTGGGAAAAAAAGTGAGGGAACTCACCCCCGAATTCCACAACCCCTATTACCTGAATAAAATATATATATATATATCACGAGTATAGCAGTACGTGGTGATACCATTTTTATTGGGTTAACATTACATTTAAAAGACAAGCTTTCAAGAGTGTAACCTCTCCTCTTCAGGTCTGGAAACTATACTGATCAGTGAAAGGTATCACTACGTACAGGTATACTCGTGATTTTGGCAACTGGACTAACACGATATATATAATATATATATCACATATATATATATATCCAGGCACAGAATTATATGCACAGAACCACCAGAATTATATACACAGGCATTGGACCCCAGAATAATATGCACAGCACTGAGCCCCCAGAACAATATGTACAGTACTGAGCCCCCAGAACAATATGCACAGCACTGAGCTCCCAGAACAATATGCACAGCACTGAGCCCCCAGAACAATATGCACAGCACTGGTTATATGGATATATTTGCCCCTAGCTCACGTGAATATATTTGCCCCCAGCTCACGTGAATAAATTTGCCCCAGCTCACGTGAATATATTTGCCCCCAGCTCACGTGAATATATTTGCCCCCAGCACACGTGAATATATTTTCCCCCAGCTCACGTGGATATACTGCCCCCAGCTACTGCCCCCAGCTCACATGGATATACTGCCTCCAGCTCACATGGATATACTGCCTCCAGCTCACATGGATATGGCATCCAGCTCGTATGGATATACTGCCCCCAGCTCGTATGGATATACTGCCCCCAGCTCACATGGATATACTGCCCCCAGCTCACATGGATACACTGCCCCAGCTCGTATGGATACACTGCCCCCAGCTCGTATGGATACACTGCCCCCAGCTCGTATGGATACACTGCCCCCAGCTCGTATGGATACACTGCCCCCAGCTCGTATGGATACACTGCCCCCAGCTCGTATGGATACACTGCCCCCAGCTCGTATGGATATACTGCCCCCAGCTCATATGGATATACTGCCCCCAGCTCATATGGATATATTGCCCCCAAAAACATGGTTGGATATATTGCCCCAGCTCATATGGATATATTTGCCCCATGCCAGCTCATATGGATATGTTTGCCCCAGCTCATATGGATAGGTTTGCCCCAGGCCATCTCATATGGATATGTTTGCCTCAGCTCATATGGATGTATTTGCCCCAGGCCAGCTCATATGGATATGTTTGCCCCAGCTCATATGGATAGGTTTGCCCCAGCTCATATGGATATGTTTGCCCCAGCTCATATGGATATGTTTGTCCCCAGCTCATATGGGTATATTTCCCCCCAGCTCATATGGATGTATTTGCCCCCAGGCCCCAGCTCATATGGATGTATTTGCCCCCAGCTCATATGGATATGTTTGCCCCAGCTCATATGGATATGTTTGCCCCAGCTCATATGGATATGATTGACCCCCAGCTCATATGGATATGTTTGCCCCCAGCTCATATGGATATATTTGCCCCAGCTCATATGGATATGTTTTCCCCCAGCTCATATGGATATGTTTGCCCCCAGCTCATATGGATATGTTTGCCCCAGCTCATGTGGATATGTTTGCCCCAGCTCATATGGATGTATTTGCCCCAGGAAAGCTCATATGGGTATATTTGCCCCAGCTCATATGGATGTATTTGCCCCAGCTCATATGGATGTATTTGCCCCCAGGCCTCAGCTCCTATGGATGTATTTGCCCTCAGCTCATATGGATGTATATGCCCCCTGCTCATATGGATGTATTTGCCCCCGGGCCCCAGCTCATATGGATGTATTTGTCACCAGCTCATATGGATGTATTTGCCCCAGGCCAGCTCATATGGGTATATTTGCCCCAGCGCATATGGATGTATTTGCCCCAGCTCATATGGATATATTTGCCCCCAGCTCATATGGATATATTTGCCCCCAGCTCATATGGATATATTTGCCCCCAGCTCATATGGATATATTTGCCCCCAGCTCATATTGATATATTTGCCCCCAGCTCATATTGATATATTTGCCCCCAGCTCATATGGATATATTTGCCCCCAGCTCCTATGGATGTATTTTCCCCAGCTCATATGGATGTATTTTCCCCAGCTCATATGGATGTATTTTCCCCAGCTCATAGGGATGTATTTGCCCCCAACTCACCTCTCCTTCGCCAGGCCCATATCGCTGGCCGCCGCTTGTTCTCCCTCCTACGATGAGTGGCAGCTGTTATGAAGTGCGGCCGCTCTCCTGGGATCCAACAGTCATATGGATTATTTGCCCCCAGCTCATATGGATGTATATGTACCCAAGGCCCCAGCTCATATGGATGTATTTGCCCCCAGGCCCCAGCTCGTATGGATGTATTTGCCCCAGCTCATATGGGTATATTTGCCCCCAGCTCATATGGATATGTTTGCCCCAGCTCATATGGATATTTGCCCCAGGCCAGCTTATATGGGTATATTTGCCCCCAGTCATATGGATGTATTTGCCCCAGCTCATATGGATGTCTTTGCCCCCAGCTCATATGGATATATTTGCCCCCCAGCTCATATGGATGTATTTGCCCCCCCAGCTCATATGGATGTATTTGCCCCCCCAGCTCATATGGATGTATTTGCCCCCAGCTCATATGGATGTATTTGCCCCAGCTCATATGGATGTATTTGCCCCCAGCTCATATGGATGTATTTGCCCCAGCTCATATGGATGTATTTGCCCCAGTTCATATGGATGTATTTGCCCCCAGCTCACCTCTCCTTCGCCAGGCCCGTTTCGCTGGCCGCACATGGCGGGCGGCCGCGTGTTCTCCCTCCTGCGACGAACGGCAGCTAGTATGAAGTGCGGCCGCTTGCCTGGGATCCAACAGTCATCCACGATCTCGCGGAGTCCAGTGACCTCCGCGATCTCGCGAGATCGCGGATGGCTGTTGGATCCCAGGCGAGCGGCCGCACTTCATACCAGCTGCCGCTTGTCATAGGAGGGAGAGCACGCGGCCGCCCGCCATGTGCGGCCAGCTGATTCAGGGCTCGGGCCACAGCAGGAACCTGCGTACCCGCTGTGGGAAAAGTGCGGGAATGCCATTCCCGCTTGACTCGAGCCCTGCTCCTCTCCCTGGATAACTGTGGCTGGGCAGAGGCCAGCAGCGCTCTGCCCGGTTGCCAGCGCTTCAGCTGGGAATGTAGTAACTGCTACACTTTGGGCTTGTTGCTGATCGTAATACAGCTGCTTTACATCACCCAATTCGCGCTCCTCTACTCCTAACATTTCTTTTTTAATTTTTTTATTCAAAGCATAATAATAGCAATACAATCAGATGAGCAATATATAAGTGTGTCAGACAGTCTGAATCATATGCATAAGACATAACAACCGTTATGTAGTGCTAACAACAGCAAACCCAATTCGGTTCTATACCAGAAGCTCACGTTGTTGAGTACGGTAAATATAGAAGTCACTACCTGAACACCAGAGAGCAGTGCAGAGATAAAATAGTAGAGAGAAACCAAGGAAAGGAAGGGCACAGAAGAAGGAATCACCATGAAAAAAAATAGAAGTGAAAGAGGAAAGAGTAGTAGTAGGGAATAGATCCTACGATCAGCTCCCGGTTCAGTTGGTCCCTCTCGCGAAAAAATTTCTTACGGGAGCGCAAAAACAAGGGCCGCGAGGTGGGAGTTCCGGAACAACGGGGTAAGCAAAGTATCCGGCAAATTCGTCCTCAGAAAATGCGGCGAGGAGCGGCATAAGGGAGCTAAGGAGGGAGTCGCAAGAGAGTGACAGAATTCAAGGAATTACAGGGCCCTGGCCAGCTTCATCAATTGGATGAAGCTGGCCAGGGAGCCGGCGAAACGCGTCTTGGAGACCCCCATGCTAATTTTTCTTATCAGATCTTTTTTAATAGACTTTTATTACGAACTACCTATTTTTTTTAATACCAATTTTTTTTAGGTGTTTTTCTGCCTACGCTGTGTAAACGGTTTTTATTATTCTTTACTGATATGAAGCTGCTAGAATAAATATGCCAAAGATTTAATCCCTCACTGCATCCAGTTGCTATCCTTAAGCGCCGCCAGCAACTAAAAGCACCTCTAAAAAGGTAGCTTTGTAGTTAATCCTGGACCAGGCCATCTGAAGGAAAAAAGGCACCACGGAGCAGATTCTAAAAGTGACATCGGCATATTGCCAAGGATTCAGCAGCATCAGATCTAAACGTAAGTGCACAGTTTCCAATCTTTACAACAGCACAGTCTGACAGACCTAGATGCACCCCTAATTTTTACTCTCTCTCTCGGAGGAACACGGAAGGGGAAAGAGAAGCAGAGGCTGTCAAATTCTGAATAAGAAGTACACGCTCATTATTTTTCAAAAAAAGAAGGAAGTATTATATTTCCTCCCCTCTTTATCACCATTGAAACTGACTCATTACCTCCAGAATAAATTCCACCATTTGGACACTAGGGGGCACTGGAACCATATATGGACTAACAGCACAGACTACTGTATATAAGAATCATCTTTTTTAATATCATAGGGATTTTATATACGTATATTTGTTCAAATACCTGTCTTTACTGTTATTGATCAGGATTCTGACTATATGTAGGAGCACGGCTCACTATACTGCTCCACCAATCAGACCCAACCGCGAGTAGCGCCGCACGAAGGGGTACCCACAATTTCCTTTTCATATATAGATTTGTTGGGTTATTTTTGGGGTGCTACGCCAATCTTCTGACATGTGCTTGTCATTTTTCTAATTTGACATATCTTCTTTGCATATCTTCTTTTAAGGGTCTTTTTTATATACCCCAATTTTTTTTATTGCCCTGAACGTGCATATATTTGGTAAGCTAACACCCCAAAGTATTGTAAATGGAGTGTTTTTATGCCATGGATGCAACCGTTTGCCCCAAACAAATTGGATACTGTGTGGTGGTCATTTTTCATTTTAACACCCACATTAGTTTTGGACTGTGATTTAGGAGACACTGTTGTCGGTTACTGTATGAAAACTCTCCATGTTATTTTCTGCAAGGTCTCCCAAGTACACCCATGCCCCCCATGCATAGGTTTTCCAGGATTTTGGGAAGGTTCAAATACAATTTTTATGACTTTGTCATTGGAGTTGAAATTGAGATTATTTCTTCAGATAGGCCTTTCGTTTTGGGTCTACCGCATACCCCAGTTTGAATTATTTCCAGAAAAGTGTTTATATTTGAAATGTTGACACCCCATGGTATTGCATATGGAGTGCTTTGATGCCATGGATGCATTGGTTTTAGCCCAAAACATTTGAGAAGAGGTGTGGCGGTAATTTTTTGATTTTTACGCCCACATTAGATTTAGACTATGATTTAGGAGATACTGTTGTCGGTTACTGCATGAAAACTCTCCAGGTTGTTTTCTGCAATGTCTCCTGAGTACACCCATGCCCCCCATGCATAGGTTTGCCAAGATTTTGGCAAAATACAGCACCAATTGTAGAACTTAAAAATGTAGGAATAAAATGTAAAAGTCTGGTGCAGTAAAAGAAAAAAAAAAAGAAAACGTAACTAACTAACTAGACTGTAAGGAAAAAAATAAATCACAGATCACGCACAGTGTGATACACCTTGAAACCGTCCCCAAGACACAGACCGGGTTGTCCAGGGCATTCTGGGCAGTAAAAGGTTGCGTCTCTCCTCTGCCCACTCTTGACACACACCCCGCATCTTTTTTGGGATCTCTGTTTGCCCTCAGTAGGGGGGGATTTAAAAAATAAAATGTGTGTGTAGCCCCAACTCTGTCCCCCATCACCGCCCAGGGAGCAGGTGCATCCTGGTACAAAAGCCCCGAAATGACCTGGAGCTGAAACTGTAAAAAGGACAGTGTCACTCCGGGGTTTGCCTTTTTGCAGAGCAGTTGTGGAATCAGAGTAGTCCCAAATCTCCTATAGTACACGGCAGGGAGACCATCCGGTCCCGGCGCCTTGCCATTTTTCTGCCTATTAAGAGCCGCAGAAACTTCCTCCGTGGTGATAGGAGATTGGAGTGGCTCACTCTGCTACTCAGAGAGACGGTAAGGAATACGGGTCGCCAAGCAGTCCTCAATAAGTTCCATCAGTGGTAGGCCACCCCCTGCAGCTGAGCTATAAAGCTTGGAATAGAAGTCCCTAAAGGACTGCGCTATACGGTTCGGTCTGGCGTCGTCTTGCCAGTGGATGTGCGGATTTTGGGAACATATGCCATCCGGCATTGCTTCTTCAAGAGACGTGCCAATAAGCGACCCAGCTTGTCCTCGTTGAGCGCAAAGTAGCACTTCGTGCGTAATATAGCACGTTGGAGGCAGGGCCGGATTAAGAGTATCATGGGCCTGGTGCTGAGGATTTTTGTGGGCCTTTTTATAGATACTGAGGCAACAATCAGTCCGCGCTGCTTTCTTATTTAGAGAGTCAGGCATCGCACTGGGCATATGTCACACTATGCCAAAGTCAGAGCGACTGGGAAACCTGGCTGGTGACTCTGACATGGTGTGTGCTATGATGCATAACGTGACTTACAGTGCGCCGGGTTCACAAGCCTCCTGCTCGATTAGCATGCGTGGCCCATATAGGAGTCAATCTCTGCCTGGTGGCAGACTGACAATACTTGGGGCAGTGGGCCCTCAGACCAAATAGCGCAAGGGCTCCCCTATGATTGAAATTCGAATAGATAGTTACATGTAGTTAGTCATTTTAGTTATAGCTTAGCAATACAACATGACATAAGATTATATATTTAGAATCTGCTGAAAAAAAGTTTATATAATATGTCTGGGCCTATAATCAAACATGACTTGAAAACACGTTTTAAACATGACGGGTACAGAATGGTGAGTGGTGACAGACTGGAGTGCAGACTGGCTGGTGGCAGTGCCTGCTGGCTCCAGACATCCCAAGCTGCAAAACATTTTTTCTTGATGGCTTTCAATAGGCAGAAGTAAAAAAAACATTTATGGGAAAAAATGACCCCATCTAAGCTTGCAATCTAAGAGTTGAAAAAAAATTACACCAGTAAGACAAAGATGGGGTGGATTTTAAATAGGATTGATGGAGGACTAGGATTACATAGAGGACCCTTGCGCAGAGCCTCCATTCTCCAGTGGACTGCAACTCCCATGATGCTCAGCCAGGGATAGCTCCACTGATGCTAATGAGCTTGCTACGGCCCACTGCATTTTGCATAAGAAGCCTGTCTTTTTATTTTTTAATCACAGTATGTGCCTTCCTCCATGCCATGGCACCAGTCCTCCCTGCAGGGGGCATATTGATCCCAGCACAGCCTACCCCTCCCCCCCCCCCGCCATCATACCTTCAGGAAGAGCTTGTTCAGGCTAGGCTGTCCTGTTTCACGTTGCAGTCAAGGCTCCCCCTGTTGAGTGTCTTGTCCACCTCCCTCCTCCGTCCTCCCAGCTCCTCTGCATGATCACACTCAGTGACTCACACAGTCCAGAGCCCGCCAGCCGGAAGTTAAAGGGTCATCACGTGTCACAGCACAGGCGCCTGTCTGCTGTGAGTGAAAGTGTGTGTGCAGGCAGGGTGAGATCCCTGAGGAGCTGTGACTGTGTGCTCCCTGTGCACGACCTTCCGCTCAGCCCCGGCCAGCCCTGCACACCTTGGGATGTCTGCAGCTCTCTCCAATCCCTTGTCATCCTCCTGCTGCGCTGCCGCTGGTGGCTCCTGTCTTTCCTGCCTCGCCCTTTGTAAGCAAATGAGCCACCCAGCACGTGCAGGCAGTGCACGTGACATGTCACGTGTTGTTCTACTCTCCGTGCACCATGACCCCTCAAAGCTGCCGTCACACTTGACGGCTGGGCCGCATTATCTGCACCCGGCGGCTGTCTCAGTGTGTGGCATGCCTACTGGTTGCCAGCGGCTCGTTTTGGCTGCTGTGGGCCTATTTTCAGAACGGGGCCTGGAGCGGCCGCTCCATCCGCCCCTACGTTAATCCGGCCCTGGTTGGAGGTATTTGGTGTGTGTATAAATAAAACCCACCATCTCTGCCTCTCCTTGGCTGAAAAGCAGCAGGAGGGGCTTGGAGCTGCTCAGTAGAGCGGCCTTTTGGTTACAATTGTTAGGTACTCACTCTGTAAAGAGGTGCCGTGAAGTGGCGAGTGAGCTTACGTTGCAATGGCCATTGAAACAAACAAAAACCTCAGTTTTGTTGTACATGGAACACATAGAAACGAGCGCAGATGACACCTTTTTTCCTTGTTATGTTTTATACATTAACTGGGCTGTTACTCCTGGCAGTTGCTGCCGCTCCGGTGAGTATGGGCGCAACGCCATTTTTTCTGTATTTGTGGGTTCAGAGTGTTAGCTAGGGATGTGCGTTTCGGGTTTCGGAATTTTCACGAAATTTCCCGATTCGTGTTTTCGGATGCGGCCGATTTTCCGAAAATTTTTAGATCCGAAAATGGCAGATCCGAAAAGTTTTCCGAGCCGAAACGAAATATTTTCGGAATTTTAGAATGTACTTGAAATGTGTCAAATCGAAATTTATTGCTTTGAAACGAGGAGAACAGACGTTCCGAAAAAACGAAAATTTCCGAAAATACGAAAAGTCGATACAAAAACGAGCTAAGTGACACGAAAATACGAAAAATGGTCGAAATTCCGGGAAAAAAATGTACACGAAAAACGAGTCGAGCCGAACCGTATCGAAACAGAAATCGGTCGAAACGAGCAGAATCGAAAAGTTTAAAAATCCGAAAAATCGAATCGAACCGGAAAAAAAAAAAAAAAAAAAAAAATCGGTGCACAAGCCTAGTGTTAGCCAGCCGGGTGCAGAAGATCCGCGAAGGTGGCCGCGTCCGCTCCTTCATGGTGGTCACGTTCCAAGCGTCTAATATCGGCGTAGAGAGCTACCAATTCCTCTTGCCACACCATTTTCTTCTGTGTGGCTAAGGAGATCAACAGGCCCCTAATAACGGCATTGTGCGCCTCCCATACCGTAGGTAGTCTTGGGAAGCCCACTTTTGCCACAAGCGGCAATTGACAGGGCACATAGTAGTAGCTTTGGGTCGTAAAGCCCTAACTCAGCACCACCGCGAGACCTGATATGTAATTTACCTGATTACACCCTAAAAGACGCCATTATGCAACATGCCCGCAAACGACGACAATGGCAATTTGCGGATTAAACGTTCGAACTCTTCCAAGACCTCTCGCCACACACGCTTGCGGCGCGACTTGCACTACGCCCCATAACCAAGCTCTTGCAAGACAGGAATCTACCGTATAGGTGGGGGTTCCCCTTCACCTTAACAGTGCGGAAAAACAACATCCAACATGTAATTCGCTCCCCGCCGGATGTCCCAAACTTTCTATCGACACTTGGCCTACCGGAGCTTGAGATCGCGGATTGGGAAAGTGACTCCATACAGACTTCCACGGCGGTGGCCGATAATACCACCCCTCGCCCACAACACTCACCTGGGAGACGACGGCCAAGTGAGCTCCACTCAAAGGACCACACTAGACCCCTGACCCCACCAACAGGATGAGGTACTGTACTGTGGTAACACGACCTGATAATTATTTCTGCCGATAATCCTTTATCAAGGTAGAAGTCATCGACCTATTTTTTGACCAAGCAGAACCTACAGCTCTCGCCCAAAACCTCGGCCTCGGTATAGAATTACGGAATATCCAGAGCTACCATAAGCTGGCCAAAGGCTTCGAAGAAAAAAGATACCACACTCTGGACAGTTTATATAGACTGCAGTAGACCAGAGGCCTGCTGAATGTGAACTTTGTCTGGATATCCTGATATAAATCGCTGACCATAACGGAGTAGACTTCCGCATGCTTGAGTTATACTTGGTACCTTTTATAGTTATAGCAGTTTAAGGTCCCTTCACTGGATCGCCATGTTAGACGTTAAAGAGTTAATTTAATACGTTAATAGTAGATTTTAGATAATGCAAACAACTAAGTATTGGTCTCTAAGAGGAGGGCTCAAGGGGAGGGGTGGGGAGGGGATAGAGAGGGGAACCAGGGGAATGGAGAGAGGGTGAAGGACGGAAAACAGACGATAATACACATTATAATGTATATGTTACGAATGTAACTTATAATACTCTTTTACAGGTTCCCTTCTTATTTCCATGTCCTGTAGGACCCTTCTATACCATCTCTCTTTCCCTGTATAGTACTCTACTAACGTGACTAACAATAACACCCTTCGCACTTTTTACTGACCCCCTTCTCATTCGCTCCCCCACTACCTTTCCACACCCCCTCCTTTCCATGCCGCCTTCCTTAACCATGATATTTGCTGCCGAATAGAGTCTTCCTCTTTTGCGCACCTAGATGAATCTCACGATCCAGGGTATAATTAGAAACCGTAATGCTCTTTTACTGTAACTATATATTTTGTTTTGTAATCGTTAATATAGCTGTGAGCGGGAATTTTACTTGTTGCTAAACGCGGAGCACGTTATGATATATTTAATTCAAATGCACTCTGCAAAATTGTCTCATTGAATCCTCCCTCAAAATTGTCGGAAAGATTATTATTATTATTATTCTTTATTTATAAAGCGCCAGCATATTCCGCAGCGCTGTACAATAAGCACAGTATAGACAGGGTTACAATACATTGAACAACATTTGACAAACAGTACAGGAGGAGATGAGGGCCCTATTCCCGTAGGAACTCACAATCTGGGAGGGTTGGGGTTGGAAACAGGAGGAGAGGACTGTAAGGTGAGAGTGATTGATGGTTGCGTCAGTGAGTTGGGTGGTAGGCTTCCCTAAATAGGAACGTTTTAAGGGAGCCTTTGAAGGAAGAGAAGTTAGGGGAAAGTCTGACAGTACGAGGGAGAGCGTTCCAGAGAGTGGGGGCTGCGCGTGAGAAATCCTGCAGTCTATCATGGGAAGAGGTGATGCGGGGAGAAGCTAGTCGCAGGTCACTGTTTGACCTTAGGGAGCGGGCTGGGGTGTATTTGGTGATCAGTGAGGACAGGTAGTGGGGAGCTGAGTTAGTGAGGGTTTTGTAGGTAAGGATAAGGATTTTGAACTTAATTCTGCAGTGGATGGGGAGCCAGTGAAGGGACTCGCAGAGGGGAGTGGCAGAGACAGAGCGGCGGGTGAGGTGAATTAGCCTGGCAGAGGCGTTCAGGATGGATTGTAGGGGGGAGAGGCGGGACAGAGGGAGGCCAGATAAGAGATTATTGCAGTAGTAGAGTCGGGAGATTACCAGGGCGTGTATGAGTTGTTTTGTGGTGACAGCGGTAAGAAATGGCCGAATTCTGTAAATATTACGCAGTTGGTATCGGCAGGGAGGAGGAAAGAGACTTGATGTGGGGGATGAAGGAAAGAGCAGAGTCAAGTGTAACTCCAAGACAGCGAACTTGGTTTGATGGGGAAATGGTGATACCCTCCACCGTGATAGAGAAGTCAGGAGGTGGGGAGGCATTGAAGGGAGGAATAAGTAGGAGTTCAGTCTTTGACATGTTGATCTTTAGGTGGTGGGAGGCCATCCAGGAGGAGATGCCAGATAAACAGTCACTGACTTTTGAAAGGACAGGGGGAGAGAGATCAGGGGTAGAGAGGTAGATCTGAGTGTCATCAGCGTAGAGGTGGTAATTAAAGCCAAAGCTGTTGATGATTTTGCCCAGGGAGGAGGTGTAGATGGAAAAGAGCAGAGGACCAAGGACAGAGCCTTGAGGTACACCAACAGATAGAGGCAATGAGGAGGAGGAGTTACCAGCAAAGGACACAGAAGGACCTGTTGGATAAATAGGATTCGACCCAAGCGAGTGCAGTGTCACCGAGACCCAGAGAGTTGAGGGTCTGTAGAAGGAGGGGGTGGTCAACAGTGTCAAAAGCAGCCGAGAGGTCGAGCAGGATGAGAATAGAATAGTGGCCGTGTTTTTTAGCAGTTAGGAGGTCGTTGGTGACTTTGGTGAGGGCAGTTTCAGTTGAGTGTAGGGGACGGAAGCCAGATTGCAGGGGGTCAAGTAGTGAATTGGAGGACAGGAAGAGGGAGAGGGGTTGAAGACTAGTTTTTCTAAGAGCTTTGATGTGAAGGGAAGCAGGGATACAGGGCGGTAGTTGGATGGAGAGTTGGGATCGAGGGATGGTTTCTTTAGTAAAGGGGTAACTAGCGCGTGTTTGAAGGCGGATGGAAAGGAGCCAGTGGAGAGAGATAGGTTGAAGATGTGTGTGAGAGCAGGGGTGAGGGAGGAGGAGAGGGGAGGAATTAGATGTGAGGGAATGGGGTCGAGCGGGCATGGTGAGATGTGAGGAGGACAATAAGGGATTGACTTCCTCCTCAGTGGCTGGGAGGAAGCGGCAGAGGGTGGCAGAGGGGACCTCGGGAGTGGAGGTGGCAGATAACTATCTTGTGTTGGGATGTTGCTTCTGATAGTTAGAGTTTTACTGAGGAAGTAGTCTGCCAGGTCTTGAGCGCTGAAGGCAGTTGTGGGGGAGGTGCAGGTGGGTAGAGGAGGGTGTTGAAGGTGGACCAGAGCCGTTTAGGGTTGGAGGACAGCGTAGATATAAGAGATGAGAAGAAGGATTGTTTGGCCAAGTGTGGAGGGCAGAGGTGTATGACCGGAGAATAAACTTGAAGTGAACAAAATCAGCTTCAGAGCGGGATTTCCTCCAGGCACGCTCTGCGGTGCGGGAGCATCTTTGCAGGTAGCGTGTCTGGAGGGTGTGCCAGGGCTGAAGCTGGCGGCGTGGGGCCTTACAGAGTCGAAGAGGAGCAAGAGTGTCTAGAGCAGAGATAAGAGTAGTGTTGTAGTGATTAGTGGCAGCATCAGGGCAGGTGAAGGATGAGGTATGAGGGAGGTGGTGAAGTAGGTTGGAGAATTGATGGGGGTCCACAGCATGTAGATTTCTGCGAGTGTGTGTGCGGGGTGGGGGAGCAGGGTGTTTAGGAAGTCCAGATAGGTTGAAAGAGAGAAGGTGGTGGTCAGAGATGGGGAAAGGGCGACAGTTGAACTCAGAAGATAAACCTAGGTCACCTAGGTCACATACACGCTAGCCACTTCCCTAACCAATGAGCTATCAGTCGGCTCTGTTGGGCAGATGAGCTGACGGACCTGCTGTACATTACAGAACAACTTTCTCCCATCCTAACAAATGCTCATCTGATCTGATCGAAACATTGACCACCCCCCGAGGAATTGTGCGATTTTCCCATACCTGCGGCTCCACCTACTCAACCGACTGGTTCCGTAGTGGTGGAAGTTACCACAGCGGGTGCATTCTGAACCTCTTTCTTACTGTGTCTGCTACTTTTCTTATACTATCTCAGCTGTTACACCTGTCCGCTACCGTCTTCCCCCCCCTTGACTCTTCCTCATATTATACCACTCTCGACTCTCCCTAGCCCCACTTTTTTTTTTTCTTCTTTTCCCCTTCTCTTTCTATCCCCCTTTTCCTATCAGCGCTATTTTTAATTTGTATCCCCGTCACTGGTGACGATTTACACTTGACTATGCCGCCCCACCAGTCCCCATATAAATCGCAAGATATAAAATTATATAGTCTCAATGTCCGAGGTCTTAATATTCCTGAAAAAAGATCTAGACTATTAAGAGATCTCCACTCTTCCAGAACAGCCGTCGCCTTCCTCCAAGAAACGCACTTCCGCGTTGACTATGTCCCAAAGCTGGGCAACCCCAACTTTCCTGTGGGTTTCTTTAGTAACTACTCTGTTAGTAAGTCCCTCGGCGTAGCAATCCTATTCTCAAAAGACATACCTTTTACGATTGAGGCGACGGAAATAGATGAAGGAGGTAGGTTCCTCTTTGTCAAAGGAACAATCCTAGATTCCAAATATACTTTTGCGAATGTTTATTTACCTAACAAGAAACAACACTCGTGTCTGACGCGGATACTGCGGAAATTGGAACTGTTCGAACAAGGCATTACGGTATTAGCTGGAGACTTTAATGTGGTGCTGGACCCACATATGGACTCCTCTACAGGCTCTACTGCCACCCCTTCTTATGTCCTCCGTGGCGCGAAGCACTCCCTACAGGAACATAGGTTTGTGGACGTGTGGAGGGCGCTGAATTCCGCGGATAAAGATTATTCCTTCTACTCGCCAGTGCATGCCGTACACACCAGAATAGATTACTTCTTCATGCACTATACAGACCTATCGTTACCTACATCTGCAACAATCATGGCAACTACTTGGTCTGACCATGCCCCACTCTCCCTCTCATTGCGGTCTCTGCTGTTTGCCCCACGAGAGACAATGGCGTCTGAATGTGTCACTCCTAGAAGGTCCGTTACTAATGATAGAACTACATAACACCCATGAAAAGTTCTTTGAAGAAAACTCTGCACATGATACACCTATCCCGGTAATTTGGAAGGCTCATAAGGCGGTCATCCGCGGGTTTTTCATCAGCAAGAGTACAGCTCGGAAAAAGGTGAAGGAAGAGGAACTTCGAACGCTCACAGCGGAGATTAGAACGTTAGAATTGGAACATATTGCCACCAACGACCCTGATGTTTATCTACGTCTCCTACAATCCCGGCGGAACCTAGATACCATGCTCAACACCTCACTTCGCTTCCAGGCCCTACGTGCAAGATCGTATTTTACCTTACATGAGAACAAGCCCGGTCGCCTTCTAGCGAGAGTTCTCCGTCAACGACGCTCTAAATCATATATCCCCAAAATTAGAACGAAGACGGACTCATTCGTGACTGACCCACGGGATATCTCGAACTCCTTCCTAGAATACTTCACCAATCTCTATAACCTAGAGAAATCTGGCGCGCCTTCCCCGTCACCTGAAAGCATTGATAAATTTCTAACTCGGACAATCAAACGTTCACTGGACCCTGCTGACAGAACCTCCTTAAACGCTGAAATAACCTCAGGGGAGATTGTAGCTGCCTTAAAACCATCGAGAAATGGGAAGAGTCCTGGCCCAGACGGATTGCCAGCGGAATATTATAAAAAATGTTCGAAGGAGCTGAATTCCGCCCTCCTGAACCTGTTTAGGGTGATACGAGAAGGGGTTTCTTTACACCCCAATTCACTGATGGCCACGATCTCTTTGATCCCAAAGCCCGGAAAGGACCACACTTGTTGTAGCAATTATAGGCCCATCTCCCTACTGAATTTGGATATGAAGATACTAGCACGAATCCTAGCTAACCGACTCCAACGCTTTCTCCCGCAACTTGTAGATCCAGACCAGGTCGATTTAATACCTGGTCGTGAAGCAAGAGACGCAACCACACGGATACTTAATGCATTGGCCCGGTCCAACAATTTGTCCACACCATTACTACTACTGTCGACAAATGCCGAAAAGGCCTTCGACAGAATACTCTGGCCCTTTATAATCCAAACCTTACAACATTTTGGACTTGGAGCAGATTTCATCCAATGCATTGGGACCCTCTACTCTTCACCAGCAGCAAGGGTCAAGGTGAATGGCGCCCTCACGCCCTCATTTCCGATATTCAACGGTACAAGACAAGGCTGCCCGCTGTCCCCTCTGCTCTTTGCACTCAGCCTAGAACCGCTTCTATCCTCAATTAGACAAAATCCCCAAATCAAAGGACTACGAGGCAAATATCTGGAACATAAGGTCTCTGATTATGCAGACGACCTTATGTTCATTCTACCGGACCCGGTTACATCTATGCCTGAAGTACTTAATGAACTACAGCAATATGGTTCCCTCTGAGGTTTCAAAATTAACAACAATAAATCTGAAATTCTAGCGGTCGCAATACCGGGATCATGGAGAAAATGTTTGAGAGAAAAATACCCGTTTCGATGGTGTTCTTCCTCACTGACTTATCTAGGCATCCGATTGTCTACAGATTTTACGAAACTCTTTGCACTTAACTATACGACCTTGCTAAATACATTTAAATCAGACATTGCTACATGGAACCCCAAATTTTTATCGTGGACGGGGAGAGTCGGGGTAATAAAGATGAATCTCCTCCCTCGTCTCTTATATTTATACCAAGCACTTCCATTTTTTTACCGAGAACATATCAGCAGATCCGTAAACTCTTCACCAAATTTACTTGGCCTCATGGACACCCGCGATTGAAACACGCCACGCTTTGTAAGCCAAAAAATTGTGGCGGACTCGCTCGCCCAGATACGAATTTATATTATTATGCAGCACATCTGACCAGGATTGTGGACTGGATGACCGGCTCCCCAGAACAGAGATGGCTGGATATTGAGGAAACACTCACGGATCAACCCCTATGGACATTACCGTGGGTATCATGGTCAGCGGCTAGACCATCCGCTCAACTAACAGCACCACCAGGAATTACTTTACACATCTGGCAGACAATACGATTAAAATTCACCTTATCGACATATCCCTCGCCACTGCTACCATTGCTTAGTAACCCTGACCTCCCGATTTCGATTATACCAGCATTGGTGGATTGCTTTACCGATTCACCACGCTTCCGGGCACTACATGTCCTTCGAGATGGGACGTTTCGGCCTCTAGAATGTCAGGACCAGGCAGAACCATCTTTTGCACTATGCTTTAATTATTACCAAATTAAATCTTTCCTCAAGAAGCTGAAAGGTAACACGTCCATGACCAGACAACTCACACAATTCGAATCAATCTGCCTCCGGACAGCACCATTAGCACACAGCATTTCTTCACTTCATAGTCCACTACGAACAGTTGATGATGAATCCCCGGATTTTATGGCCAGATGGGAACGTACTTTAGGCTCCCCTATATCAGAAGAAGCATGGGCGAAGACACTGGCCTTAACGCACTCCGGCTCGCCAATCAATAAGTTGCAGGAATCCTCCTACAAATTTTTAGTGTTTTGGTACCGAACACCTACACTACTGGCTACTTTTGACGCATCGCACTCCCCTACATGTTGGAGATGTAACGCTGCACTGGGTACATACTTACATATATGGTGGGAATGTACACACATTGTACCATTCTGGAGGACTGTACATGATTTGGTGCTCAAGACCACAGATACAGATCTGGAATTCACTCCACAAACCTTCTTGTTATTGCACTTACCGTACACGATAAAGGCCTTGAAGAACTCCATATTGCTTCGTATACTATTGGTTGCGAAGACCCTGATTCCCATTTGCTGGAAATCCACGACCGTACCCGCTTTGAAAATGCTAGCTGATAAAATGGAAATATTACGCTCCAACGAAGAGCTTGCATTAACACCTGCAGTAGCGGCACAACATTTCACCAAAGTATGGTTTCACTGGGCGGCCCATTGCTCCTCAGCAGAGTTCAAGAGAGTATTGGCTGGGACAGAAGGAAGCGCGGCTGATGTAGCAGCACCAGATCCAAGTGAGGAAGGCGACAGGTTACCTCCACATACATAGGCGACTTGGGCGCATAAACTGCCCCTATATTACGTAACTTCAAATAGTTACGCCATTTCCTCTCCTCCCCCTCTACCCCCGACATCCCCTACTCTAAAATGAACCTCTCTACCCCCCCTTTTTTTTTCTCTCTTCTCCTTTCTCCCCCTCTTTTTCTTTTCCCCTCCCTCGCTCTCCGCTCCACTCCCCCCTATTTATCTTACTATTCATGTCTTACCTCCTTCGTTATATTACCTCTTCTTCAATGTGTAACTTCTCTTCTACAATAATCAACTCGCATACCCTGACTACTGTTCCAGTACGACAGGTATCCCTACGAGATATTAAGCTAGACACGACCATAAGTTGTGCAGTAGCCTACTAATATGTATTCTACATCTCACGCTCGACCAACTCAGATCAGCAATGCACACGGCTAGAACTTCCTTTATAGAGCTACACAAGAAAATACATTGTTGACGATATTGTGTTTGATGTAACGTATCATTTGATGAAAAAGCTCTGTATTTTTCGCTATATGCCTTTATTGACTATCTCTAGACAATCTATCCCTTCTGTGACAGATCTGTTTTTAACATATGCTAAATGCCTGTTACAACTATCTTTGACAAATGAATAAAAACTTTTTGTTCAAAGAAAAACAACACTGCCACAATACAAAAAAACAAATCTAGACATAATCATTGCACTTCAGTGTATCACAGAAAAATAATTATATGAAACCATATGATGGGTGCACAAAACACCAAAAGTGCATATATGTGCACTAGTCCATGGGAAAAAAAACCTCTAACTGAGCTACCTAATTTAAATGGACCACCAATGAACCACAATATAACACTATAGATCAGTGTTTCCCAAACCTGTCCTTGGGACCCTCTGCCTCGTCACTTTTTCCAGATATCTGTAGCACAGCACAGGTGATATGATTTGCTGCTCAGTGATTGCAGGATTCAGTCTGCATTCCCCAAGGTAACCTGCAAAATCTCGCCTGGTTGAGGGTCCCAAGGACAGGTTTGGGAAACACTGCTATAGATGGAACAAGCAGTTAGTGAAGCATAAAAAAGAGCAATATAGTCATACAGCCATACAATGATGTGGCAACACATAAAACAAAATAACCTCAAAGAAGAAAAAATGCAATAGATACCAGGGGAAACCTGCAGAGCAACAAGACAGGAGAGAACAGTCACCCAACGTTTCGGTCCAACAGACCTTTGTCAAGGGTCATAATATACAGGGTTATTCAGAGAGCGTGAAAAGCAGGAGAATGACTGGAGAATGACAAATTCTAGGTCAAAATAGCCAATTTGGAAAGTAAGTCTTAAGTTTGCTCCAACAAACAAAGGGAACACCTTTGACACCTACATTGACATACAAAAATTTAAGAGACAACTATCTTTAAAAAAATTCTTTCTAAAACATCCAGTAGAAAGACAGATTGTTGAAGATAACCAATATATACACACTACACTCAAAGAACGTTCTAAATTCTACCCACGACACATGGTGTCAAAAGAAATGGAAACTTTTGAACAAATGATTTTGTTCGACCTGAGAAAAATAGAAAAAGAGAAGAAGAAATTTAATATACCTTCCAATTTAACAGCAGCAGAGTTTAAAGGACTAGAACAGTTACGTAGAGACCGGTCCTTAGTTATAAAACCTGCGGATAAAGGGGGGGGGTAGTGGTTATGAGTGAAGACAAATATAATCAAGAATGCAGACGGTTACTCAATGATCATTTGACTTATCAGAAATTAGAGAAAGATCCCACCATTGTTACAAAAGAACTATTTCATGAATATCTTTTGAGAGGTAAAGATAGTCATGTTCTCAATACAGGAGAATATGAGTATCTCAAAATAGCATGTCCCCAGATTCCAGTTTTCTATATCCTTCCAAAATTGCATAAGAATCAATTGAATCCACCTGGCCGGCCGATAGTCTCAGGTATTAATTCTATATCCTGTAGAATCTCGGAGTATGTAGATAATCTTCTACAATCAATAGTGGTAACTACACCTGCATATTTAAAGGACACTATTTCGGTTTTGAATTTATTGAGGGACATTGTGTGGCAGGATGATTATATTCTTGCCACATGTGATGTAGCTTCTTTGTATTCAATTATTCCACATGAGGCTGGTTGCTCAGCAGTAAGACATTTTCTAATTCAATCTGGAAACTTTAAAGAGGATCAAATAGAATATATTATCGAGGGTATCCTTTTGATACTAACCAATAATTTTTTTTGGTATGGAGGAGATTTCTACCTTCAACGGAATGGAACAGCTATGGGGACGAGGTTTGCCCCCAGCTATGCCAATCTGTTCATGTCTCACTGGGAATCCGGTGCAGTATGGGCAGGGCATGGCTGGGGGCAGAACCTCGTCCTCTATAAAAAGGTATATTGATGACATTCTTATTATTTGGCAAGGAGACATGAATTCATTAACACAATTTATAGGTCATCTTAATAACAACTCTTTGGGTATCTGTCTAGAATCATGTATAAGCACTGAAACAATAGATTTCTTAGATCTGAATATCTACATAGAGAATGGAGTTATGAAAACTTGCACTTTTTTGAAATGGGTTCTAGTTAATAGTTATATCCATCAAACAAGTAATCACTATCAACCGTGGCTCCGTGCCATACCTAAAGGACAAATGTTGAGAATGAGGAGAAATTGTACTGATATACCGCAATATATACAGCAAACCAATAAATTAATGATTGACTTTAACCCCTTAAGGACCTCTGACGTACCCTGTACGTCCTGTACTCGGGTCTCCCTTAGACCTGCGGACGTACAGGGTACGTCAGCGGCGCCAAATCCCCCTCCCGCCCGATACTCACCTCCCTCGTCGGATCCCACGGCGATCTGGTAGGGAGGAAGCCTGCCCATGTGATTTACATGGGCAGGCGAGGCTGATGACGTCGCCACGCTGCGTGGTGACGTCATCAGAAGGTGCCCCCATGTGTTTCAATGGAGGGGAGGGGGGGCTCCTTCGGAGCCCTCTATCTCCCCAACCATTGAAGCTAGGGAGATGCCGTTTGCACCGCTGGAGAGGGGAGAGGGGAGAGCCAAAACGCCAAAACGCGATTCAAACCTGGAGGGGGGCTGACATCTTGGATGTCAGCCAAGCCTCCAGGTCCCCCCCCACCCACTGACAACCTCACCATATGTGTGAGGATGTCAGTGGGCCAGTTAACCCTCTAGCTGCCATGTAGAGATAAGGGGATCCTAAGGATCCCTTTATCTCCCGATCCATGGCAGCTGGATGGTCATATTTGCCATCATTTAAAAGGCCTGATTATGGCCTTTCAAATGATACCAAACATGACCAGGTTTGGTTTTAAAAAAAAATTTAAATAAAAAAATAATAATAAAAAAATTAAATAAAATAAAAAAATGTTTTTTTTTTAAAAGTTTTTTTTGTCTGGGGGGAGTTTAATTAAATAGGACCTAGGCTGTCATCTAAAAATAATTAGCACAAAATGGTCAGAATGAGCGCAGCGCACATAGGTGAACTGTCTCAGCAGTGAAGGGGTTAAAAAGCAAACGCATGTTAAAATTGGGTATTTCTAGTCTCGGGACAAAATTTTGAACCTATTTAGCCGGGGTCTTTTTGGGTGGTTGTAGATTTTGGGGATTAAATTACGAAAAGTGTGTTTTTACCATTTTTTTCCTCATATTTCATTTTTTTTTTTATAGTAAATTATTCGATATGATGGAAATAATGGTATTTCCAGAAAGTCCATTTAATGGCGGGAAAAAGGGTGTATAATATGTGTAGGTCGAATAAACGAGTAAGAGGAAAAATTGTCCTAAATACTAACAGCGCAGAAACGTAAAAACAGCAGCGGTCACTAAAAGACGGATTTGTGTAAAACCGCCCGGTCACTAAGGGGTTAAAGATAAGGGATACGAGGAAGAACCTTTAAGGCAAGTGAGAGAGGATGTCCTTGGAATGGATAGGAATCAATTATTGAAATACAAACAGAAAAAAGAAGGAAAAGCTACTGAAATTGGTCTAGTTCTAGGCTTTAACACAACTAATCAAACCATAAAAAGATCAATTAACAAATATTGGCCAATTCTTAAACGTGATCCCGTTCTGAATGAGATCCTTCCAGATAAACCAAGAATTGTCTTTAGAGGCAGTAACACCATCAAAAAACAGCTGGTTAGAAGCCATATACCGATTACCCAAAAGAAGAAAGAATTTTTTAATTTACAACTAGGTTTTTATGGGTGTGGTCGCTATATAGCCTGCCGCAAAACTGATAACCATAAAAGATTAGTTCGACAATTTAGTGCCATAGAAGGAGGAAAGGAATTTAGAATTAAATCAATATTAACTTGTCATTCTAAGAATGTGGTCTATTTAATAAAATGCCCATGCAATAAGATATATATAGGTCAAACTTCACGTCATCTGTATGTTAGAATCAACGAACATATGAACAATATATGTAATGGCAATGAAAAACATAGTGTACCATTGCATTATAAAGAATCACATAACTGTGACCCTAGAGGTACTCAATTTTATGCCATTGAGAAAGTGTTAAGTCAATGGAGAGGGGAAGACCTCCATTGTAAGATGATTAAGACTGAAATGAGATGGATTTATTATTTGGACACTCTAGTTCCTAGAGGTCTAAATACCGATTTTGAAGTATGTCACTTTTTTAATTGAGTATTTTTAATTTTAAAGTAGATTTGTCGTATATATTTTTCTTTTCGTTATATATTTTTTCGTTTTTCGTTTATCCATATTTTTCGTATCTAGGTGACATTATTCGTATCGTATTTTATTTTCATATTTGCGTCATTTTTCCGTATATTCGCTTTTCACTTATACATTTACTCCCTATAGATAATCAACGGTTGAGAACATAATGTATCCTGTCACCTTCTATGTTATGTACGAAATATTTGGGGCTTTTGTTCCTAATGTCTCGGAAAGAAAGAAATTACGAACTATGCATGCGCATCGTTCTAACGAAAACGAAAGTACATTAGATTGGCTGGAGAGAAATCGGAAATACATCACGATCTCCAGGAAATTGAAAATAACGATCGTTCGTTTCGACCAGGTGAACCGCATCAATCAATTAATCAATGAATGGGAGGTCTATTTAAACGGCGATACTGAACAGTATTTCATTACCGACTGAGGAGCCTTGCAGAACGCAAGCGAAACGCGTTTCGGATTTTGTTCGTATTTATTTTCGGATTTTATGTTTAGTATCTGATTTATTAAAATTTTATTTACTTTTATCCAATCCATCTACTTTCCTCATTTTGGGAATTTTTTTGGATTCACATCCATTCAACTGGAGGAAGGACCCCCTCTAATCACCTAGTGGTCCATATGCTTTATTTACAGAGCCATCATCCCAGAAGGCTCTGAACCACGTGAGTTGATCATTTTTATTTAGATACATCTATCTGCCTACGATAATGCACCATAGCAATATGCTTTTCGTTTGAGGTGCATCACGCCATCATAAGGAAAATTAAAGGACATCTGCACGTGGGCGAGGTCCCCCTCCAATAAGAGACCTAAAGGCCTATTTTATGAGCCACTGGGGGCTCCATCTTTGTGAGTGTGATCATTTTCACTATTATATTTGTGATACCTACCGTACTGTACTACGCGATAAATTTCTCTTTTCATATAGGACAATGATAACATATTTCCGTTTTTTCTGAATGGGAAGGCCCGACCTTGTTCTGATATTTCTAAGCTAAGTTCATCTTTACATTTATCTTTGTATTAATATATGTGTTGCGCTCCCTGTAAATACATTTGTTTGTATTTTTTCTTTGAGATTTTGGAAGGTGAAAGGTACGCCTAATAGGTGAGCAGCAAAATTGACCAGTTTTCCTCACATAAATAGACAGCGCCGAATACTCTGAACGTTTCGTTCAATTTCTGTATCTTTGACAAATGAATAAAAACTTTTTGTTCAAAGAAAAACAACACTGCCACAATACAAAAAAACTAATCTAAACATAATCATTGCACTTCAGTATATCACAGAAAAATAATTATATGAAACCATATGATGGGTGCACAAAACACCAAAAGTGCATATATGTGCACTAGTCCATGGGGAAAAAAAACTCTAACTGAGCTACCTAATTTAAATGGACCACCAATGAACCACAATATAACACTATAGATCAGTGTTTCCCAAACCTGTCCTTGGGACCCTCTGCCTCGTCACTTTTTCCAGATATCTGTAGCACAGCACAGGTGATATGATTTGCTGCTCAGTGATTGCAGGATTCAGTCTGCATTCCCCAAGGTAACCTGCAAAATCTCGCCTGGTTGAGGGTCCCAAGGACAGGTTTGGGTAACACTGCTATAGATGGAACAAGCAGTTAGTGAAGCATAAAAAAGAGCAATATAGTCATACAGCCATACAATGATGTGGCAACACATAAAACAAAATAACCTCAAAGAAGAAAAAATGCAATAGATACCAGGGGAAACCTGCAGAGCAACAAGACAGGAGAGAACAGTCACCCAACGTTTCGGTCCAACAGACCTTTGTCAAGGGTCATAATATACAGGGTTATTCAGAGAGCGTGAAAAGAAGGAGAATGACTGGAGAATGACAAATTCTAGGTCAAAATAGCCAATTTGGAAAGTGAGATGAAAGGGCGAATTTTTCTGGTTTGACTATTTTGACCTAGAATTTTTCATTCTCCAGTCATTCTCCTGCTTTTCAAACTCTCTGAATAACCCTGATAGATTTAATACCATATCATAGCATTAGGACCTTAATGAAAGACTTCTGAGACTTTATTTAAAGTCTTAAATCATTACAAGTTCTCTGAGCTGAAGATGAGCAAATCCTGGAATACAATTCAAGTAACATGTCTCAATGCAATACGAAAGCAAGAAATTTTTTGCATTTCAGCCTCTAGGGGGCGATACATGGAAAAGGCTTTAGTTTAGCTTGATTGGGAGCTCCATCTTGTACCTCCTACGGTGGTTCTTAGTTTCTGTCTTCTCGGGCCTTAATTGACAATTAAGAGGTTAAATCTGTCCCTATTTGATCCTTGTTAATGTGCTCTCCAGTACAGTCTGGGATTCTGCAAATCATATCCCTCCTGCAACATGGTGGCAAGGTCTCTGCACAACACGACCTCTGACACCTCTTGCATCTCGCTTCCTGCATCTTCTGCTGGTGCTGTGAAAGAATCTGCTCTAAGCTTGCTAATATTCATACCAAATCAAGAAACAAACTAACTAGGGTTGCACCGATACCGATACTAGTATCGGTATCGGGCCGATACTGGGTACTGCAGGAGTACTTGGTACTCGTGTAGTACCCCCCGATATTTTTCCCGATACCGGAAGCCGGCATTGAGCCGGCTTGGCGGCATCCGAGGGGCTGCGGCGGCTGTCCGAATGCTCTATTGGCATTCGGACAGCAGCCCCTGGAGCTCTCCGCGACGATACTTACCTTCCTGAGCGACGCCGGGAATGTCTCCACGCGTGCGCTCGTTGGAAGGACCCCATCCGCGACCATGTGATCGCGGCTGGGGTCCTTCCAACGAGCGCGGAAACTTTCCCGGCGTCACTCAGGAAGGTAAGTATGAACACAGTGCGCAGCTGCAGGGCCTGTCCGAATGCAGATAGAGCACACACGCGGAGACATTCCCGGCGTCGCTCAGGAAGATAAGTATCGTCACAGAGAGCTCCAGGTGAGCTTGGGGGGCATACCCATGTGTGAGCTGGGGCATATCCATGTGTGAGCTGGGGCAAATCCATGTGTGAGCTGGGGCAAATCCATGTGTGAGCTGGGGAAAATCCATGTGTGAGCTGAGGCATATCCATGTGTGAGCTGAGGCATATCCATGTGTGAGCTGAGGCATATCCATGTGTGAGCTGAGGCATATCCATGTGTGAGCTGAGGCATATCCATGTGTGAGCTGAGGCATATCCATGTGTGTGCTGAGGCATATCCATGCGTGAGCTGGGGCATATCCATGTGTGAGCTGGGGCAAATCCATGTGTGAGCTGGGGCAAATCCATGAGCTGGGGGGGCATACCCATGTGTGAGCTGGGGCATATCCTTGAGCTGGGGCATATCCATGAGCTGGGGCATATCCATGAGCTGGGGCAAATCCATGAGCTGGGGCAAATCCATGAGCTGGGGCAAATCCATGAGCTGGGGCATATCCATGAGCTGGGGCAAATCCATGAGCTGGGGCAAATCCATGTGTGAGCTGGGACATATCCATGTGTGAGCTGGGGCAAATCCATGTGTGAGCTGGGGAAAATCCATGTGTGAGCTGGGGAAAATCCATGTGTGAGCTGGGGCAAATCCATGTGTGAGCTGGGGCAAATCCATGTGTGACCTGGGGCAAATCCATGTGTGAGCTGGGGCATATCCTTGAGCTGGGGCATATCCATGAGCTGGGCCATATCCATGAGCTGGGACAAATCCATGTGTGAGCTGGGGCAAATCCATGTGTGAGCTGGGGCAAATCCATGTGTGAGCTGGGGCAAATCCATGAGCTGGGGCAAATCCATGTGTGAGCTGGGGAAAATCCATGAGCTGGGGCAGATCCATGAGCTGGGGCAAATCCATGTGTGAGCTAGGGCAAATCCATGAGCTGGGGCAAATCCATGAGCTGGGGCAAATCCATGAGCTGGGGCATATCCATGTGTGAGCTGGGGCAAATCCATGAGCTGGGGCAAATCCATGTGTGAGCTGGGGCAAATCCATGAGCTGGGGCAAATCCATGAGCTGGGGCATATACATGTGTGAGCTGGGGCAAATTCATGAGCTGGGGCATATCCATGTGTGAGCTGGGGCAAATCCATGAGCTGGGGCAAATCCATGTGTGAGCTGGGGCAAATCCATGAGCTGGGGCATATCAATGTGTGAGCTGGGACATATCCATGAGCTGGGGCAAATCCATGTGTGAGCTGGGGCAAATCCATGAGCTGGGGCAAATCCATGTGTGAGCTGGGGCAAATCCATGAGCTGGGGCAAATCCATGTGTGAGCTGGGGCAAATCCATGAGCTGGGGCATATCCATGTGTGAGCTGGGGCAAATCCATGTGTGAGCTGGGGCAAATCCATGAGCTGGGGCATATCCATGTGTGAGCTGGGGCAAATCCATGAGCTGGGGCATATCCATGTGTGAGCTGGGGCAAATCCATGAGCTGGGGCATATCCATGAGCTGGGGCATATCCATGTGTGAGCTGGGGCAAATCCATGAGCTGGGGCATATCCATGTGTGAGCTGGGGCAAATCCATGAGCTGGGGCAGTATGAATAAATATATATATATATATATATATATCGGGGGGGATATACATGTGAGCCGGGGGCATTTTTATATGGTCTGTTCTTATTGGAAAGCGTCACATGACATTAAAGAAAAGTATCGGTACCCGGTATCGGTGAGTACTTTTAAAAAGTATCGGTACTCGGTCTTACAAAAGTGGTATCTGTGCATCCCGACCCTAAAACTAACCCGTGAAAGGGGAGAAACGCTTGTTTCAATCATTGCAAACCCTATGGGCCACTTTACAATCTCCATGCTAAAACGGGGGCGGTAGGGAGAAAAAGCTGCACCTGCAGTTCTCTCCCTACCGCCCCCGTTTTAGCGTGGAATTACAATGCAGGCACTTAAAAAGCTGCCTGCATTCTTACCGTGCGCTACGACCCTGGATACTCGCGGCAGCGCTGAGTGCAGCCGCGAGCATCCACTCGATGGAGTCCATAGGGCTCCATTGAGCCAGACGCCGGCGTTCACATGACCTGCCGGATCTTGCCTCGCGAGATCCAGCCGGTCAGCGTAGTGATACGCAGGGAGAGACTGGGGGGACTCCCCCCCCCAGTCTTTTCCTGCTCCCGCCGGACGGGGGAGGCGGTTGGAGCCGCGTTGCTCGCCGCTGGACAGGAGGTGAGTATATGATTCTTTTTATTTTTTTTTAGGCTGGTGTTAACGGATTCTGCAGAAGCGGAATCCGTTCACACCAAGTCATGGCTCTGGTTAACTTTCCGCTAAGCAGAGCCGGACGTTCATCAGCGCTAGAACTTTGTAATCCTAACGCTGATTAACACTTTGCGCTCCCCATGTTAAGTATAGGGAGCGCAAAGTACAGTAACCTCGCGCTGAAAAGCGCAAGGTACCAAACGCAAACGGGTTACTAAACCCGTTTGCGTTTGGATCGTAATATGCGGTAGACACTGCGTCTAACGTTAATGCTCACGCAGGTGAGGGTTAACGTTAGCACCTAGATTGTAATTTGGCCCTACATTTTTAGGAGTCAATGAAAAAAATGACAAATATGGAGGAGAGGAAAAAAACAGAAAATGATAGATCAGAAAATGAGATTAAATTGCATGTATTGTATATGTTGTGTCTTTTGTTTCCTTTTCTCTATTTTTTTTAAAGCACCACTCAAAAGTTAAACCTCAATGTGGAGCTTAACCACTTGGCTGCGGCAGACTAGCTGAGCGCGTCCTGCCAAGTGCTTCCCCTGTGCTATGGACGCGCTCATGCACAGGAGGGAGCAATCAGCCGGGATTCCGGGGACTCGACTGGCGCAATGACATCTCCTTCGGACCTCTCTCCCTCCCGATCGCCGGGGGCCAGAAATTAAAAGGCAGGCAGCATTTGGAAGGGCACAGCCTGCCCTTCCAAACGGTGCCTGGCTTTAACCCCTTGGGGGCCGGATCACGATTTGGCGCTGAAAAGTGCCGGATTGTGATCCTCTCCCGGAGCTGGCCGACATCTTGGATGTCGGCCAAGCTTCCGGGGTCTTCCCTTGATGACTGGCGTCATCGTGCATAGCGCTATGACGTCAGTTTTAGAGTTAACCCCTAACTGCCACCAATGGTGGAGATATGGGATTTCAATGAACCCCCTATCTCCCGATCCGTGGTAGCTAGGGATTAATATTTGGTATCGTTGGATCGGCCAGAGCATGGCCTTTCCAACGATACCAAACATGACCATGTAAAAATTTGTAAAAAAAATAAATAAAAAAATAAAGAAGTTTTTTTCGTTAATGCAGCAATATTGTTCCCATTTCAATTATAATGTGAACAATGATGCTGCACTAACGATTTTTGTATGGGGTGCGTTTGTTAAAAATCGCATAATTTCCCCCCCAAAAAATGTAATGAGACCCAATTTTTTTTAACAAGCGCAACCCATAGAAAATATAACCGCAAACGATTGCATGTTAAAATGTGAAAAAAAACACTTTCTACGTTATAAATTATTGAAAATTCAAATTTTATTGCATTTTTTGTTATAATTTACAGACAGGATATTATGTATATGTTACGGGTAAAGCCAGGAGTGCGGTCAATCCTAGGATTACCCGGTCAATCCTGACATTACCCAAAACCGCTGGGTAAAGCTGCAAAAAAAATTAAAATTCTAGACTTTACCCAGGTGCCCTTGGGTAGCGGTCTAGAAGAGCTGGAAAATCCGCACTTTACCCGGATAATGTGCAAGTCTGAAGCTTCACCCGGGTAATTTGAGGACTATCCACAGCTTCACCTGGGTAGTCTGCAGAGCATCCAACCCCGCTTGGGTAACAGTCAATTTTTTGCTATTATCTATGGATATTGTCAACTAAAATGGCAAAAGACAAACCTTAAAACCATATTGAGGATAAAACAAATATACAGAGCGACGGGATGTGTTTCTTACATGAATGTGAAAACAGTTACGTGATCTTTATTATGTGTCATGTGTGCTAATATATCGTTTGTAAAACATAACAACCGTCAGGTTACTCTTTATATAATATCTTTATCTCCGTAAATTGAGTTCTCCTCGGAATTCAGTCACTTGTAACCTGCTGAAAACCCAAGAAAAGCGGAGTACCCAGAGGCGTTTGGATACTTTGCAGATTACCCGGATGAAGTGCGGATGTTTCGTTGCACATCACACTTTATCCAGCAGCACTCGGGTAATGTGCGAATTACCCGGTTAAAACAGTGCAGTAAACCAGGGTATCCAGGGGCCTCTGGATACTTTGTAGATAACCCGGGTAATGTCCGAAATTTCATTTCTCTTCGGACTTTTGCTAATGACGCCTGGGTAATGCTAGGATTAACCGGGTAATCCTAGGATTCACCGCACTTCGGGCTTTACCCGTAACATATACATATAATAATGATATATTATGAATCTGCCGAGTCTGCCGGAAAGAACGATATATAATATGTCTGGGTCATGTAATAAAAATAAGGCTTCAAAACGCGGTTAAACATGATGAGCGAAACCGGTAAAAATGAGCTCAGCACAGAGATGTGAAATGCCTCAGCAGCGAAAGGGTTAAATATCGATGTATCCATTATCTTACAGGCACAAATAATGCAGTTACTTCCTTTTGCTATTGGTGCCAAGGGGTAAATTTGATATAAAAATATATATACACTTCTTTGGTTTTTATGGTGAGGGTTTCTTGCTTTTATTGTTGCTCTTTAGGAAACGGAGAGCTGGTTACTTGTTCTCATACGATCATGTTTGTTATTCCATTTGAAACAAAAGATAAAATTATAAAAAGCAAACTCAAGTTACTAAATAAACAGTACTTTTATTTCAAGTGAAACAAAATTAAATTTAATTTGTAAACCTACTCCATGGTGCATATTTTAAATTTTTCTGGGAAAAAAAATATTTATTTTTTTCCATTGCTTCAAAATTTTCAGAAATTTTGCATCTCTCGTCGCAAACCTAATCAATGAATCACTGGCGACTGGATACATACTCAGAAGCGCCGTGATCAAACAGAGATGGGAGCCCACTGCACCTAGCACCAAATCTCCGCCAATGGGAGCACCGAAACCCCCTCCACATGAACAGACGAAGAAGCAGAGCGGGACTAAAGCTGCTATAAAGGTGCTCTTTAATAATGGGAGATAAAATACCCCCAAATAGATGTGATGTTTCAGCCACAATGGGCCTTAATCATACATCTGATTAAGGCCCGTTGTGGCCGAAACATCACATCTATTTGGGGATATTTTATCTCCGATTATTAAAGAGCACCTTTTATAGCAGCCTGAGATCCGCTCTGCTTCTTCCCAAACATACCCAAACTCTGGAAGACTGCGAGAGTGGTACCTATCCATTACGTTATTATCAACGTTCAAACTATTTAACCCCAGATCGATCCGGCTTTCGTCCAAATCATTCAACAACTGCCCTTTTGAAAGTTTGCAACGACATCCAAGCTGGCATGGAACAAGGAAACCTAACTGGAGCCATCTTCCTAGATTTTGCCCAGGCCTTTGACACAGTAGACCATGGCATCCTATTACAAAAACTTAAAAACTCCAGTATTGGCAATTGCACACTAACCTGGTTTCAATCGTATGTATCTGACCGATCGCAATATGTGTCCATTTCTGGCAGCTCCTCACTCCCCCTCCCAGTCACTTGCGGTGTACCCCATGGCTCAATACTCAGCCCCCTGCTATTTACGATATTCATAAATGATCTGCCTAACATCTGCAAAGCCTCAACTATAGACATGTACGCAGACGACACCGTAATCTATACCAGCAAACCAAATCTCCCGCAGCTGGAGGCAGTGCTGCAAGAACAATTCACAGGAGGTAGTAAAGTGGATCGCAGATAACAAACTTTTTTTAATTACTGACAAAACGGTTACGATGCTCTTAGGAACAGCACCTAAACTACACAAATTACAAACTCCCCATCTACAGTTGTGTTCAAAATTATTCAACCCCCACTGAAATTGAGTGTTTTGGCCAGTTTGACATTGATTTTGATCATTCAGTCATCTTGCTTACAATTAAATCAAAGAGGCACGTGTAGGTCAGACAAATATAACATAACATTTATAATGAAATAACCACAAATGTCTTTTCTGTGCTCACATCATTATCAGTTTTATTCAACCCCCAAGTGACATTCAATCTTAGTACAACATCCTTTTACAATTATAACAGCTTTTAAACGTGAAGCATAGCTTGACACAAGTGTCTTGCAGCAATCTACGGGTATCTTCGCCCATTTGTCATGGGCAAAAGCCTCCAGTTCAGTCACATTCTTAGGCTTGTGCACTGCAACTGCTTTCTTTAAGTCCCACCAGAGGTTCTCAATCGGATTTAAGTCAGGTGACTGCGATGGCCACTCCAAAATGTTCCAGCCTTTAATCTGCAACCATGCTCTAGTGGACTTGGAGGTATGCTTGGGATCATTGTCCTGTTGAAAGGTCCAACGTCTCCCAAGCCTCAGGTTTGTGACGGACTGCATCACATTGTCATCCAATATCTCCTGGTACTGAAGAGAATTCATGGTACCTTGCACACGCTGAAGCTTCCCTGTACCTGCAGAAGCAAAACAGCCCCAAAGCATGATTGACCCCCCGCAATGCTTCACAGTAGGCAAGGTGTTCTTTTCTTCATAGGCCTTGTTCTTCCTCCTCCAAACATAGCATTGATCCATGGGCTCAAACAGTTCTAATTTTGTTTCATCAGTCCACAGAACACTATCCCAAAACTTCTGTGGTTTGTCCACATGACTTTTGGCATACTGCAGTCGACTCTTCTTATTCTTTGGAGACAGCAAGGGGGTGCGCCTGGGAGTTCTGGCATGGAGGCCTTCATTACGCAGTGTGCGCCGTATTGTCTGAGCTGAAACTTCAGTACCCACATCTGACAAATTTTTTCTCAGTTCCTCAGCAGTCACACGCGGACCTTTCTCCACTCTACGCTTCAGGTACCGCACAGCAGTCGAAGTCAGCATCTTCTTTCGGCCACGACCAGGTAGCGTTTCAACAGTGCCCTTTGCCTTGAATTTGCGAATGATGCTTCCTATGGTCTCTCTTGGTATGTTTAACATCTTTGCAATCTTCTTATAGCCATTGCCCTTCCTGTGAAGAGTAATCACCTCTTCTCTTGTCTTCCTGGACCATTCTCTTGACTTCACCATGTTTGTAACCACACCAGTAAATGTCTAGAAGGAGCTGAGTATCACAGTCATTTTAAAGCTGCCTAATTGGTGCTTATTATGCTTTATTGCTGCTCCGTGACATCCACAGGTGTTTTCAATACCTGATTGAAAACACTTGATGTGTTTACTGGGCAAACTGGTTTTCTGTTGTACAGCCAGTGGGCCACTGGGCGTTGTGCGATTGTGTATTAAATTAAGCTGACCAAGAGTCACACGGACACTTGGGCAGATGAACTCCAGCTAGAAACAACGTGAGTGTGTGGCTTTTTCTGGGTGAGGATGCAGAAGACCACAGCAGAGTCTCTGGGTCTCCTTACTGCAGGCGTTCAGGTAAGTATGAACTTTTTCCTCTGCACAGAACAAAAAAGGAGAGTAAGTAAATTGTAATTTTGTCTCCTGCGTCGAGGAAATTTCTGCTTGATAAAAGAACGATTTTGCTCGTTTTGTGTAAGAACGAGGTAAGTAATTTTCTGTTGTGTAGTTTTTTGGTGGATCTGAGCTGATTGTACAGAGACTGTATGGTGAGATTGTGACGTGTGTGCTGACTAGTACAGGGTATCGTTTTTGTTGTAACTTCTGTTTGTGTAACTTTTATGTTTGTAAGAGGTGATTTTGGTTTGTAGAGGCAGAATTTTGTTTTAAAGTTTGTACAGGAGAAACGGCATTTAGAGGATTTTTATACGGTTAGCCTGTAAATCAGAGGAGGTTTTTGCTCTGGTTTCGGGGGTGGGGCACAGGGAATAGAGAAACTGTTTTGTTTAATTTGGTTTCTCTATTGCTAGATTTTGGAGACACCATCTTTGATTATCTTTGCTGTGAAAAACATGTGCTTTGGCAGCCATCTTACCTTTGTGTGAAAAACATGTGCTTTGGCAGCCATCTCGGTTAGTTTGGTGCTGCAGGTTTTTTAACAAGGAATTCAGTTTTAGATGGAGCGGATTCACTTTTAGTTTTGGGGTCTATGGAAAGCGATTCGTTTGTTTTTGCCTCAAATGTTAGTTTTTGTCCTGAAGTTATTTTTGTCTCTTTTGTAACTTTTCTATGTACGGCATGATTTTGTTGTGAGTGTTCAGTTATGTTATAGCCCAGTGACCAGCCTGATAGGGGAATCATTGTGTGATGGTTAATGATTCTGCTTAACGTTTGTATATCTGTGGCTGTTACACTGAATTGTAGAATTGTTTGGTATAGTTAATACGGGTACTACAGTGTAGGAGGGTGGTGCTTTGTAGTTCTGTGCCAAAAGTATTGGGACAACTCAGAGATTGATAGTAGTGTCTTTTTCGTAGTAACCATTGTAGTTTATATTCCTGTACAATGGAAAGCATTTTTAAGGAAGTAGCTAAGGTAGAACACACTGTGGCCATTGTTCAAGCTATGCAGGGATCTATTGATCCTTGGCGGGAGGCCCAGAATTGTGTAGCAAACCTGATAGGTAACGGAAAGTTCCGCAAACGGAAAGAAAAGTATGCTCTGATTTTTTGCTGCTGGTTGGATAGCTGATAAATTTCAGGAGTCTTGTAGGCTGAAGCTGAGTTTGGAAGGAGAGATGGAAGATTTAAAAGTGGAAATTGATAAATTGAGAGCTCTTGTTGTCCAGCAGGCAGCTGAAACTAGCACTGAGTATGAATGTACTGTGAGGTCTAATACTGAGCTATGCAAGGAGAATGAATGTTTGTCTGAAAGCTCGACGCATGCACAGGAGGCTGTAAGGGAATTGTCTGGACCCTGCAGCAGGACAGAAGTTGAGTCTGAGGACTTTGGGTCAGATACTGAAACCAACTCAGGGATGGAGATGGACAATTTGTCTGACCCTGGAGTTGGAAATGTTGGTGCAATGGCGGAGGATACCTCAGGCGAGTCTGTGGTAAAAGGACTCCATTCAGATAGTGGTGTGGGATCTAGTCATGCTAGGATGGCTAGTGTTGTGCAGCAAGGCCGGTCACCATGTGCCCAGAGAAGGTTTTGTGCAGGGAGACAAGCTATTCGTTGTTTTGCATGCAGGGGATTTGCACACATTGCGAGGTACTGTGGTAACTAATGGCAACAGACACAGAGATTCTAAGTATCCCAGAACCACATCTAGAAGTAAAGCGGTTTATTCAGCAAGGTGGGGTAATGGTCCCAGACATGGATCTTTGCAAAGGCATAGAAGCCAGGGACAGCCAAGGTCATGGATCCAGGAAACAGATTTAAAATCCCAATATGAACGGCTGAAATGTGAAAATGTGAAGCTTAGAGAGGAAAGAGATCATTTCTGGGAATTCAGCAGAGTTCCTAATTTTGGGTTCCAGAGAAGGGGAAATGAAGAGATGTTATTGAGGTCTTTCTAAACTATTTTACTGTTTGTATTTTGCAGGAAAAAAAAATAAAAAAAAATGGAACTTTTAAACTTAATTCAAATTGACTTTTTCCTTTCGCTGGAAACCTGTTTGGGGACCTTATTGTAATGTTAAATGTTTTTTAAAATGAAAAATCTCTTTTCAACATGCTCAAATATGTGACTGTTTAGTATAGTAAATAAGAAATCCTATTGGCGTTAATGAACACGTGTCTAAGCTAACCAATGATTCTCCAATAAATCCTTCGGGTTTAGAAAATAAACCTAATTGGAGAAATTTGTCACGTGATGAACGGGAAAAAAAAAATCAATTGAGGTCTTTAAAAGCAACCCCGATATACTAGATCAGACAGCATTCCTGAGGAGCACGTATGTGAAGCGCGCGTCGGATGCTAAATGAATGATCGAAATCTTAATATAAGATACCAATGAATGATTGAATACTTTGATAGTTAAGAATTTAAAAACGAAATGATGATCGAACGATCGGACGCTAAATGAATGATCGGACGATCGGACGCTAAATGAATGATCGAAATCCTTATATAAGATACCAATAAATGATTGAATAATTTGATCGTTAATCTTAATAGAAGATATTAATGAATGATTGAATACTTTGATCGTTTTTAGAATTTAAAAAGGAAATAATGATCGAACGATCGGACGCTAAATGAATGATCAACAACGAAATGATGATTGAATGATCTCCTTGAGATAATAGGAATTTTTGGTGGTTTATTGATATCCGAATCAACAGTATCTTATTCGGATCTTGAACAAATGCTGAATTTATAATTTATTTAAACCGCCAGTATTTCCTTTGTCTGGGGCTAAAAGGCTCACAAGAGTGACTTATGACAAACACTCAATGTTTAAATAACGCTATAAGTAACAAGTATTTGATGCACATGATCGGAGATCTGCAAATGACTATAGTTTCTAATCTGGATGTATCATTTTCAAAGTAACTGAATATCAAGTAACAACAGCTATAAACACAATTTAAGCTATATATGCCATCGAGAAAATTTTCGTAAATTCGTACCATCGGATGTTTTGTTTATAAGCTGATCGATTACTTTGACAATATCACCTATATAATCGTAGAGTGCTAAGATCTGTGATCAATTAAGGATTTTGTGATACTTAGTTCTATTTGAAACTGATCAGTATAACAAGACGAGTAATGAAACCTGACTGAGTTGCAACTTTTGGAATGATAATTAAATCCTGCAGAAAATAAAGGTCTTTACTGTGAATGAACTAACGATTATATAAATACGGTGTTACTGAATACTTTAAAGTTTAATACAAGTAATAAGTATTTGATGCATATGATCGGAGATTCGAAAAAGATTAAAGTTTCTAATTTGGATATATCACTGTCAAAGTAACGAAATACTTAGTAACAACAGCGATAAAACACAATTTAAGTTATATACGCTATCGAGTAAATTTTCGCAAATTCGTACCATCGGATGCTGAACGATTACGTTGATAATATCACCTATACAATCGTAGAGTGCCAAGTTCTGTGATACTTAATTCTATTTGAGACTGAACAGCTTAATAAGATGAATGATTAAACTTGGCTGATTTGCAACTTTGGAATGATAATTAAATCCCGCAGAAAATAAAGGTCTTCATTGTGAAAGAACAAACGATCATATAATTATGGTGTAATTGAATACTATAAAGTTTACAGCATTGCTTGTTGAGCCGAATTATACCCTCAATAAGTATCTTCAATATACCCTTTAAAATATAAGACTTATAAAAAGAACTTTGTGGTATATATGATCTATTCAAGTCCGACTAATAAGGCGAGTGTGACCCGGTTTAATTGATTAAGGCAACCATGCCAATATATGACAACAATTAAACCCTAGGCAGAAGAAGTGCAAATGCTTCTAATCCAATAAAACATCAGGGAATTATTCAGCCTTATATTATCTCTATGATCTTATCTATTTGAATTCTGAGAAATTATATAAGAAAGAGATCACCCTAAGTGTCCAATGAAAGGACATCCTGTATACAGTAAGCTCTTTTGAATTGAATGCTATATTTATATAGGAGCTTTCTATGTTGTAATACAGGGTCTATAACATCATTTCGTAATATAATCACTCATAGAGGTATTTTACGATATAATTAAGAAGTGATTATAATCATTATTGTCTTGGTTTTAATTAGAATTAAATGTTTATATGTTGTTTTTGTATACCTTCCGAAGGCTTTATGTTAATTGTTATATGTTCTCTCCTCTCCGTCTCTCCTCTCCCCCGTCTCTCCTTCTCCCCCGTCTCTCCTTCTCCCCCGTCTCTCCTTCTCCCTCTCTCCTTCTCCATCTCTCCTTCTCCATCTCTCCTTCTCCATCTCTCCTTCTCGTCTCTCCTCTCCTCCTGTCTCGCCTCCCCAACTCGCCTCTCCCCTCCCCGTCTCTCCTCTCTCTCCCCCGTCTCTTCTTCCTCCTCCCCCGTCTCTCCTTCTCTCCCCCGTCTCTCCTTCTCTCCCCCGTCTCTCCTCTCCCCGTCTCCCCTCTCCCCCGTCTCTACTCTCCCCCGTCTCTACTCTCCCCCGTCTCTACTCTCCCCGTCTCTCCTCTCCCCCGTCTCTCCTCTCCCCCGTCTCTCCTCTCCCTCCTTCTCTCCCCCGCGTCTCTCCTCTCCCCCCTCCCCCGTCTCTCCCCCCTTCCCCCCGTCTCTCCCCCCCCGTCTCTCCTCTCCCCTCCCCCGTCTCTCCTCTCCCCTCCCCCCGTCTCTCCTCTCCCCGTCTCTCCCTTCCCTTCCCCTCCTCTCCTCTCCCTTCCCCCGTCTCTCCTCTCCTTCCCCTCCTCTCCTCTCCCTTCCCCTCCGTCTCTCCTCTCCCTTCCCCCGTCTCTCCTCTCCCTTCCCCCGTCTCTCCTCTCCCTTCCCCCGTCTCTCTCTCCCCTCCCCCGTCTCTCCTCTCCCCTCCCCCCGTCTCTCCTCTCCCCCCGTCTCTCCTTCCTCTCCCCGTCTCTCCTTCTCTCCCCCCGTCTCTCCTTCTCTCCCCCCGGCTCTCCTTCTCTCCCCCGTCTCTCCTTCTCTCCCCCCGTCTCTCCTTCTCTCCCCCCGTCTCTCCTTCTCTCCCCCCCCGTCTCTCCTTCTCTCCCCCCCGTCTCTCCTTCTCTCCCCCCGTCTCTCCTTCTCTCCCCCGTCTCTCCTTCTCTCCCCCCGTCTCTCCTTCTCTCCCCCGTCTCTCCTTCTCTCCCCCCGTCTCTCCTTCTCTCCCCCCGTCTCTCCTTCTCTCCCCCCGTCTCTCCTTCTCCCCCCCCGTCTCTTCCTTCTCTCCCCCGTCTCTCCTTCTCTCTCCCCCGTCTCTCCTTCTCTCCCCCCGTCTCTCCTTCTCTCCACGTCTCTCCCCCATCTCCATCTCTCCACGTCTCTCCTCTCCTTCTCTCCACGTCTCTCCCCTCCACGTCTCTCCCCTCCACGTCTCTCTCCCCTCCACGTCTCTCCATCCACGTCTCTCCCCGTCCTCCCCTCCAAGTCTCTCCCACGTCTCCTTCTCTCCCCAGTCTTCCTTCTCTCCCCCAACTCGCCTCTCCCCCGTCTCTCCTCTCCCCGTCTCTCCTCTCCCCCGTCTCTCCTCTCCCCCGTCTCTCCTCTCCCCCGTCTCTCCTCTCCCCCGTCTCTTCTCCCCCGTCTCTCCTCTCCCCGTCTCTCCTCTCCCGTCTCTCCTCCCCTCCCCCCAACTCCGCCTCTCTCCCCAACTCGCCACTCCCCGTCTCTCCGTCTCCCCCCTTCTCTCTCTCCTCCCTCCTCCCTTCTCTCCTCTCCTCTTCTCTCCTCTCCCTTCTCCCCTTCTCTCCTCTCTTCTCTCCCCTTCTCTCCTCTCCCCTTCTCTCCTCTCCTCTCCTCTCCTCCTCTCCCCTTCTCTCCCTCCTTCTCTCCTCTCCTCCTCCCCTCCCCTCCTCTCCCCTCCCCTCCTCTCCCCTCCCCTCCTCTCCTTTCTCTCCTCTCCTCTCCCCTCCTCTCCTCTCCCCTCCTCTCCTCTCCCTTCTCTCCTCTCCCCTTCTCTCCTCTCCCCTTCTCTCCTCTCCCCTTCTCTCCTCTCCCTTCTCTCCTCTCCCCTTCTCTCCTCTCCTTCTCTCCTCTCCCCTTCTCTTCCTCTCCCCTTCTCTCCTCTCCCCTTCTCTCCTCTCCCTTCTCTCCTCTCCTCTCCCTCCCCGTCTCTCCCTCTTCCCCGTCTCTCCCTCCCCCGTCTCTCCTCTCCCCCGTCCTCTTCTCCTCCCCCGTCTCTCCTCTCCGTCTCTCTCTCCCCCGTCTCTCCTCTCCCGTCTCTCTCTCCCCCGTCTCTCCCTCCCCCGTCTCTCCTCTCCCCCGTCTCTCCTTCTCCCCCGTCTCTCTCTCCCCCGTCTCTCCTCTCCCCGTCTCTCCTCTCCCCTCTCTCTCCCTCCCCCTTCTCTCCTCTCTCCCCTCTCTCCTCTTCCCCCGTCTTCTCCTCTCCCCTTCTCTCCTCTCCCCTTCTCTCCTCTCCTCTCCTCTCCCCTTCTCTCCTCTCCCCTTCTCTCCTCTCCCCTTCTCCTCTCTCCCTCTCTCCCTCCCCCTTCTCTCCCCTCCCCTCTCTCCTCTCCCCTCCCCTCCCCTCCTCTCCCCTCCCTTCTCCTCTCCTCTCCTCTCCCCTCCTCTCCCTCCTCTCCTTCTCCCCTCCCTCCTCTCCCCTTCTCTCCTCTCCCTTCTCTCCTCTCCTCTCCTTCCTCCTCCTCTCCCCTCCTCTCCCCTCCTTCTCCTCTCCCCTCTCTCCCCTCCCTTCTCTCTCTCCCTTCCTCTCCCCTCCCCTCCCCTCCTCTCCCCCCTCCTCTCCTCTCCCCTCCTCTCCCCTCCCTCCTCTCCTCTCCTCTCCCTCCTCTCCTCTCCTCTCCTCCTCTCCCCTTCTCCCTCTCCCCTTCTCTCCTCTTCCCTTCTCTCCTCTCTCCTCCTTCCCCTCTCTCCTCTCCCTCCTCTCCCCTCCCTCCTCTCCTCTCCCCTTCTCTCCCCTCCCCTCCCCTCCCTCTCTCCTCTCCTCTCCCCTCCTTCTCCCCTCTCCCCTCCTTCCTCTCCTCTCCCCTCCTCTCCTCTCCTCTCCTTCTCTCCCCTCCTCTCCTCTTCCCCTCCTCTCCCTCTCCCCTTCTCTTCCTCTCCCCTCCTTCCTCTCCTCTCCCCTCCTCTCCTCTCCCCTCTCTCCTCTCCCCTCCTCCTCTCCCCTTCTCCTCCTCTCCTCTCCCTTCTCCTCCTCTCCCCTCCTCTCCTCTCTCCCCGTCTCTCCTCTCCCCTTCTTTCCCCTCCCTCCTCCTTCCCCTCCTCTCCCTCTCCCTCCTCTCCTCTCCTCTTCCCCGTCTCTCCTCTCCCCTCCTCTCCTCTCCCCTTCTCTCCTCTCCCCTTCTCTCCTCTCCCCTTCTCTTCTCTCCTCTCCTCTCCCCTCCTCCTCCCCTCCTCTCTCCCCTCCTCTTCCCTCCCTCCTCTCCCTCTCTCTCCTCTCCCTTCTCTCCCCTTCTCCTCCTCTCCCCTCCCCTCCTCTCCCCTCCTCTCCTCTCCCCTTCTCTCCTCTCCCCTTCTCTCCTCTCCCTTCTCCCTCTCCTCTCCTGCTCTCCTCTCCTCTCTCCTCTCCTCTCCCCTTCTTCCTCTCTCTCCCCTTCTCCTCTCCTCTCTCTCCCCTTCTCTCCTCTCCTCTCCCTTCTCTTCCTCTCCTCTCCCTTCTCTCCTCTCCTCTCCCCTTCTCTCCTCTCCCCTTCTCTCCTCTCCCCTTCTCTCCTCTCCCCTTCTCTCTCTCCCCTTCTCTCCTCTCCTCTCCCCTCTCCCCTTCTCTCCTCTCCCTTCTCTCCTCTCCCCTTCTCTCCTCTCCCTTCTCTCCTCTCCCTTCTCTCCCTTCTCTTCTCTCCTTCCTCTCCCCTTCTCCCTCTCCTCTCCCCGTTCTCTCCTCTCCTCTCCCTTCTCTCCTCTCCTCTCTCCCCTTCTCTCCTCTCCTCTCTCCCCTTCTCTCCTCCCCTTCTCTCCTCTCCCCGTCTCTCCTCTCCCCCGGTCTCTTCCTCTCCCCCGTCTCCCCTCTCCCCCGGTCTCTCCTCTCCCCCGTCTCTCCCTTCTCTCTCCCCCGTCTCTCCTCTCCATCTCTCCTCTCTCCCCCCGTCTCTCCTTCTCTCCCCCGTCTCTCTCCTTCTCTCCCCCCGTCTCTCCTTCTCTCCCCCCGTCTCCCCTCTCCCCCCGTCTTCCTCTCCCCCCCGGCTCTCCTTTCCCCCCCGCCCCAGCTCTCCTCTCTCCCCCCGGCTCTTCTCCTCTCCCGGCTCTCCTCTCCCCCCGGCTCTCCTCTCCCCCGTCTCTCCTTCCCCTCGTCTCCCCGTCTCTCCTTCTCTCCCCGTCTCTCCTCTCTCTCCCTGTCTCCCTCTCTCCCCGTCTTCTCGTCTCCTCCTTCTCTCCCCCTGTCTCTCCTCTCTCCGTTCTCTCCCCGTCTCTCCGTCTCTCCTTCTCTCCCCTCGCTCTCTCCTCTCTCTCCCCTCGTCTCTCCTTCTCTCCCCCCGTCCTCCTTCTCTCCCCGTCTCTCCTTTCTCTCTCCCCCGTCTCTCCTTCTCTCCCCCGTCTCTCCTCTCTCCCCCGTCTCTCTTCTCTCCCCCGTCTCTCCTTCTCTCCCCCCGTCTCTCCTTCTCTCCCCCCGTCTCTCCTTCTCTCCCCCCGTCTCTCCTTCTCTCCCCCGTCTCTCCTTCTCTCCCCCGTCTCTCTCTTTCTCTCCCCGTCTCTCCTTCTCTCCCCCCGTCTCTCCTTCTCTCCCCCCGTCTCTCCTTCTCTCCCCCGTCTCTCCTTCTCTCCCCCGTCTCTCCTTCTCTCCCCCCGTCTCTCCTTCTCTCCCCCCGTCTCTCCTTCTCTCCCCCGTCTCTCCTTCTCTCCCCCGTCTCTCTTCTCTCCCCCGTCTCTCCTTCTCTCCCCCCCGTCTCTCCTTCTCTCCCCCGTCTCTCCTCTCTCCCCCGTCTCTCCTTCTCTCCCCCCGTCTCTCCTTCTCTCCCCCCGTCTCTCCTTCTCTCCCCCCGTCTCTCCTTCTCTCCCCCCGTCTCTCCTCTCTCCCCCCCGTCTCTCTTTCTCTCCCCCGTCTCTCCTTCTCTCCCCCGTCTCTCCTTCTCTCCCCCGTCTCTCCTTCTCTCCCCCCGTCTCTCCTTCTCTCCCCCGTCTCTCCTTCTCTCCCCCGTCTCTCCTTCTCTCCCCCCGTCTCTCCTTCTCTCCCCTTCTCTCCTTCTTCCCCGTCTCTCCTTCTCTCCCCCGTCTCTCCTTCTCTCCCCCGTCTCTCCTTCTCTCCCCCGTCTCTCCTTCTCTCCCCCCGTCTCTCCTTCTCTCCCCCCGTCTCTCCTTCTCTCCCCCGTCTCTCCTTCTCTCCCCCCGTCTCTCCTTCTCTCCACGTCTCTCCCCGTTCTCTCCCCCGTCTCCATCTCTCCCCCGTCTCTCCCCGTCTCCATCTCTCCACGTCTCTCCCCCGTCTCCATCTCTCCCCCGTCTCTCCCCCGTCTCCATCTCTCCACTCCTCTCCCCCGTCTCATCTCTCCACGTCTCCCCGTCTCCCTTCTCTCCACGTCTCTCCCCCGTCTCCATCTCTCCACGTCTCTCCCCCGTCTCCATCTCTCCACGTCTCTCCCCCGTCTCCATCTCTCCACGTCTCTCCCCGTATCCTCTCCACGTCTCTCCCCTCCACGTCTCTCCCCTCCACGTCTCTCCCCTCCACGTCTCTCCCCTCCACGTCTCTCCCCTCCACGTCTCTCCCCTCCACGTCTCTTCCTCCACGTCTCTCCCCGCCGTCTCCTTCTCTCCCCAGTCTCTCCCCCAACTCGCCTCTCCTTCTCTCCCCCACCTCGCCTCTCCCCCAACTCGCCTCTCGCCTCTCTCCTCTCCCCCGTCTCTCCTCTCCCCCGTCTCTCTCTCTCCCCCGTCTCTCCTCTCCCCCGTCTCTCCTCTCCCCCGTCTCTCCGCCTCTCCCCCAACTCGCCTCTCCCCCAACTCGCCTCTCCCCCAACTCGCCTCTCCCCCAACTCGCCTCTCCCCCCAACTCGCCTCTCCCCCGTCTCTCCTTCTCTCCTCTCCTCTCACCCCATCTCTCCTCTCCCCCCGTGTCTCCTTCTCTCCTCTCCCCCCTGTCTCCCCTTCTCTCCCCCGTCTCTCCTTCTCTCCCCCTTTCTCTCCTTCTCTCCCCCCGTCTCTCCTTCTCTCCCCCCGTCTTCTCTTCTCTCCTTCTCTCCCCCGTCTCTCCTCCGTCTCTCCTTCTCTCCCCCCGTCTCTCAACGTCTCTCCCCCGTCTCCATCTCTCCCCACGTCTCTCCTCTCTCCCCCCGTCTCTCCTTCTCTCCCCGCTCTCTCTTCTCTCCCCCGTCTCTCCTTCTCTCCCCGTCTCTCCTTCTCTCCCCCCGTCTCTCCTTCTCTCCCCCGTCTCTCCTCTCCCCCGTCTCTCTCTCCCCGTCTCTCCTTCTCTCCCCCCGTCTCTCCCCCGTCTCTCCTTCTCTCCCCCCTCTCTCCTTCTCTCCCCCATCTCTCCTTCTCTCCCCCGTCTCTCCTTCTCTCCCCCCGTCTCTCCTTCTCTCCCCGTCTCTCCTTCTCTCCCCCGTCTCTCTTCTCTCCTTCTCTCCTTCTCTCCTCCGTCTCTTCCTTCTCTCCCCCCGTCTCTCCACGTCTCTCCCCCGTCTCCATCTCTCCCCCGTCTCTCCTTCTCTCCCCCCGTCTCTCCTTCTCTCCCCGTCTCTCCTTCTCTCCTTCTCTCCCCCCGTCTCTCCTCTCTCCCCGTCTCTCCTCTCCCCCGTCTCTCTCTCCCCCGTCTCTCCTTCTCTCCCCTCCCCCGTCTCTCCTTCTCTCCCCCATCTCTCCTTCTCTCCCCCATCTCTCCTTCTCTCCCCCGTCTCTCCTTCTCTCCCCCGTCTCTCCTTCTCTCCCCGTCTCTCCTTCTCTCCCCCGTCTCTCCTTCTCTCCCCCGTCTCTCCTTCTCTCCCCGTCTCTCCTTCTCTCCTTCTCTCCTTCTCTCCCCGTCTCTCCTTCTCTCCCCGTCTCTCCTTCTCTCTCCTTCTCTCCCCTGTCTCCCCCCGTCTCTCCTCCGTCTCTCCTCTCTCCCCCGTCTCTCCTCTCTCCCCCGTCTCTCCTCTCTCCCCGTCTCTCCCCGTCTCTCCTCTCTCCCCCGTCTCTCCTCTCTCCCCCGTCTCTCCTCTCTCCCCCGTCTCTCCTCTCTCCTCCGTCTCTCCTCTCTCCTCCGTCTCTCCTCTCTCCCCCGTCTCTCCTCTCTCCCCCGTCTCTCCTCTCTCCCCGTCTCTCCTCTCTCCTCCGTCTCTCCTCTCTCCTCCGTCTCTCCTCTCTCCTCCGTCTCTCCTCTCTCCTCCGTCTCTCCTCTCTCCTCCGTCTCTCCTCTCTACCCCGTCTCTCCTCTCTCCCCCGTCTCTCCTCTCTCCCCCGTCTCTCCTCTCTCCCCCGTCTCTCCTCTCTCCCCCGTCTCACCTCTCCCCCTCTCTCCTCCGTCTCTCCTCCCGTCTCTCCTTCGTCTCTCCTCCCGTCTCTCCTTCTCTCCCCGTCTCTCCCCCCGTCTCTCCCCCCGTCTCTCCTCTCTCCCCCCGTCTCTCTCTTCCCCCGTCTCTCCCCCGTCTCTCCTCTCTCCCCCGTCTCTCCTCTCTCCCCCGTCTCTCCCCCGTCTCTCCTCTCTCCCCCCGTCTCTCCTCTCTCCCCCCGTCTCTCCTCTCTCCCCCCCATATCTCCTCCGTCTCTCCTCCCGTCTCTCCTTCGTCTCTCCTCCGTCTCTCCTTCTCTCCCCGTCTCTCCCCCCGTCTCTCCCCGTCTCTCCTCTCTCCCCCGTCTCTCCCCCGTCTCTCCTCTCTCCCCCCATCTCTCCTCTCTCCCCCGTCTCTCCTCTCTCCCCCGTCTCTCCTCTCTCCCCCCGTCTCTCCCCCGTCTCTCTCTCTCTCCCCCGTCTCTCTCCCCGTCTCTCCTCTCTCCCATCTCTCCTCTCTCCCCCGTCTCTCCTCTCTCCCCCATCTCTCCTATCTCTCCTCTCTCCCCCGTCTCTCCTCTCTCCCCCGTCTCTCCTCTCTCCCCCCGTCTCTCCCCCGTCTCTCCTCTCTCCCCCGTCTCTCCTCTCTCACCCCCGTCTCTCCTCTCTCCCCCCGTCTCTCCTCTCTCCCCCGTCTCTCCCCGTCTCTCCTCTCTCCCCCATCTCTCCTCTCTCCCCCGTCTCTCCTCTCTCCCCGTCTCGTCTCTCCTCTCCCCGTCTCTCCTTTTCTCCCTCCCGTCTCTCCTCTCCCCCTCCCCGTCTCTCCTCTCCCCCTCCTCCCGTCTCTCCTCTCCCCCTCCCCCTCCCCGTCTCTCCTCTCCCCGTCTCTCCTCTCCCCCTCCCCGTCTCTCTCTCCCCCTCCCCGTCTCTCCTCTCCCCCTCCTCTACCCCGTCTCTCCTCTCCCCGTCTCTCCTTCTCTCCCCTCTCTCCTCCTCTCCCTCCCGTCTCTCCTCCCCCCGTCTCTCTCTCTCCCCCGTCTCTCCTCTCCCCCCGTCTCTCCTCTCCCCCGTCTCTCCTCTCCCCCGTCTCTCCTCTCCCCCCGTCTCTCCTCTCCCCCCGTCTCTCCTCTCCCCCCCGTCTCTCTCTCCCCCGTCTCTCCTCTCCCCGTCTCTCCTCTCCCCCCCGTTCTCCTCTCCCCCGTCTCTCCTCTCCCCGTCTCTCCTCTCCCCCCGTCTCTCCTCTACCCCCCGTCTCTCCTCTACCCCCTCTCTCCTCTCCCCACGTCTCTCCTCTCCCCACGTCTCTCCTCTCCCCCCGGCTCTCCCCCCGGCTCTCCCCCCCGTCTCTCCTTCCCTCTCCCCCGTCCGTCTCTCCTCTCCCCGTCCGTCTCTCCTCTCCCCGTCCGTCTCTCCTCTCCCCCGTCCGTCTCTCCTCTCCCTGTCCGTCTCTCCTCTCCCTGTCCGTCTCTCCTCTCCCTGTCCGTCTCTCCTCTCCCCGTCCGTCTCTCCTCTCCCCGTCCGTCTCTCCTCTCCCCGTCCGTCTCTCCTCTCCCCGTCCGTCTCTCCTCTCACCCCCGTCTCTCCTCTCACCCTGTCCGTCTCTCACCTCCGTCTCTCCTCTCCCCCTCTCCTCTCCCCCCGTCTCTCCTCTCCACCCGTCTCTCCTCTCCCCCCGTCTCTCCTCTCCCCCCGTCTCTCCTCTCCCCCCCGTC